>JAIGNY010000111.1:1637500-1677500 GCA_020152595.1 Chiridota heheva | reverse complement strand
TGTATGGTCTTCCTCAAAAACAAATTCACCGTCTTCAACTGATTCAAAACTCTGCTGCACGCCTTGTAACGCTCTCAAAGAAATCTTGTCACATTACTCCAATCCTAAAAGACTTGCATTGGCTCCTGTGTCATATAGGATAATATATAAAATACTGCTTATTGTTTACAAATCGTTGATTGGGTGTGCTCCAAATTATATCTCTGACCTTTTAAAATCATATATTCCTACTCGTGCTCTTCGATCCAGTGACAAATTACTTTTATGTGAACAAAAATCTAACCACTCATGGGGTGATAGGTCTTTTGGTATAGCTGCACCACGGTTGTGGAATCAATTACCCCTTCATGTCAGATCATCCAATTCTCTTGCAATTTTTAAACAAATCTAAAGACACATCTCATGTCCAAAGCGTTTATTTAATATTGTTTTTGTGTATACATATGTGGGTGTATGTGCGTGTAGGCTCCTATGTATGTTTTTGTTATTTTTTTTTAATTGTTATTCCTTTATGTTTTTCACATTGTACGGCGCCTTGAGCACCTTCTGGGTGGATACGTGCGCATTATAAATCTTATTTATTATTATTATATATGTATATATATATGTATATATATATATATATATATATATATATATATATATATATATATATATATATATATATATATATATATATATATATATATATATATATATATATATATATATATATATATATATATATATATATATATATATATATGTATATATATATATATATATATATATATATATATATATTTATATTTATATGCATATATATATATATATCTGTGTATATATGTGTGTGTATATATATATATATATACATATATTTATATATATATATTTATATATATATATATATATATATATATATATATATATATATATATATATATATATATATATATATATATATATATATATATATATATATATATATATATATATATATATATATATATATATATATATATATATATATATATATATATATATATATATATATATAAATGATAAGTTCTGCGCATTGGCCTTTACAAACAAAACAATACAAAACAAAATTGGGAAAAATGACGATGTCTCTAGCCAACATAATTTTTCATAAACCAAATATTTCGAAAACTCCTCTTTCCTTCTTCAGTGGTATGAAGTCAAATGAAGCTAGAAAATGATAGCTTGCACGTTAGCACATTCCAAAGCGCTAAAAAACTTACGCGTAAAAAAGTACGCGCAAAAAGGAAACAGCGCGCAGAGTAAAAAATCGGCGCCAAAATGCGCTACGGCACGAATACAACAAAAGGACTCATGAGACGAAGTAGAAAAATGTTTCCACTTCCACAATGATAAAGGCTACTTACATATCTAGCAAACAGGAGATGGGTCCTATGGGTCGGAAGCGATAGGAAACTCTGGTCCATGTCCGAGCGTAGAAGTGCAATTTATTAAGTTATAAGTATCCACAAATATACATAAGATTTCTCGAGCTTGAAATATTAAATCGTTGAGAATGTCACACGTGTGACTCAAAGGAAAAGTTATATAGCGTCGTACAAAGTCCTGCTGGAACAAGGACAAGAGATTGTTTCCTTTTCATGAAAAAGTTTATAAACAAACAAATATTCCTTTGCGCAAGAAGAAGGAGAGGGGGTAGTTAAACAATGCATATGGCTGTATGGTACAGCAAACTCTTACAAGAGCACTTCATTTTTAGAAAGGGACACTTTTCCAATGAGACCACATTGCCCCCGTACATGGGAATGACAAACGTTTACTACTGTTCATTGGGTCAGTAATTAAAGGAATTACTTAGATTATATGCTGATGAATTAAGCATTAAAGGGTTAGTTTAGTGGTCAAGCAAGTTCATCTTCGATGAAAGAGGACTTCAGAAGAAAAAAATGGTGAAGAAAGCATTTGAAAGAAAGCATTCAAAAGTCTTTTTCCATTCCGTTAAGGAGATATTCAAGTTTAAAGTTTGGTATCATTTCTGTAGAAACGAATGAAATCAGACTAGTTGTGATGTCACAGCTCAGATTCCTCAAAGTCTTTATGTATTTTAAAGAAAGTTTATTCAATTTGTTCACTATTTAAATTATTTATCCTCAAACTTTCTTTAAGTGGTATATTATAAATACCCTTCCTAGATTCAGTTTTACTACTTTTTTTGACATAAGCTATGGTTTTTAAGCGACAGAATCGAAGAACAAAATATGATAGAATACATAAAGACTTTGAGGAATCTGAGGCTATGACATCACAACTAGTCTGATTTCAGTCGTTTCTACACAAATGATACCCAACGTTAAACTTAAATATCTCCTTAAGCGAATAAGATTTTTGAATGCTTTCTTCACTATTTTGTTTCTCTTGAAGTCCTCTTTCATACCAGATAAACATATTTAACCACTGAACTAATCCTTTAACTATCTTTTTCAAAGATCACGGGAGATTGTAAGGTACATGCACGGTAGCTAATTCTTGTAAGCGTGTGTACGCTGACACTGAGCTAAATAAGGAAGCATTGCATGTACCAACCTTCCTGGCTACCGTATACTATATGGCAAAACCGATGAAATGTGCATGGGCATCGGACCGGTCACGGTTGGTTTAATCCTTTGGAATGGGCTTTCTGACAAAAGGTGTGGAAATTGGAAAGAACAATTTAGGACTAGACCAATATTTCAGGGCACAGTTTTTGGTGAATTTTTAAAAATTCATTGACCTGAATAATAAAATAATATTGTTTATAAATCTCAGAAAGCTTTACTTCGTATGAATAATGATGTTAGAGAAGTTTTGAAGCTCCCCACAAAGATCAAAAGCTTTGCAAAACATTTAGGAGTCTCTGGTCTAGTGCATGGGCATCGGACCGGTCACGGTTGGTTTAATCCTTTAAAATGGGCTTTCTGACAAAAGGTGTGGAAATTGGAAAGAACGATTTAGGACTAGACCAATATGTCAGGGCGCACTTTGAGATTACATGGGGTCACGATGCAGATGTCAGATGTCAATGAATGTGTATGGAAAGGGAGTTTAAAAAGCCAAAGACGCGGGAAATTCTGGATTTGATCATGGCACTTCGGAGACGTCTTCAAGCTTACCAGGATTTATCAAGACAGCCACATTCACACATTTCTGGACTTTTGCGGCCAAGGGTAAGTAAGGAAGCCTTCTGGCTCATATTATACCTCTTTAAAATCATTGTTGGCGCTGTAAGAGTCCGTATTTCATTTGAAACTGCAAGAGAGATTTTCGCTCGGTTGGCGTTCATGTCCTCTTGAAGGATTTTTGCCGACTTAACCGTTTCAGATTCAGACTCCCACAACATAATCAGCAAGAACATTCAAATTATTAACAACTCGCTGGCTGAAGAAGTGTTTACGTAGGTCCAAGCGTGTGTGCTCTTTGTAAATTTTAAACCTATGACCTCTGGTGATAGTACCTTCCTTTAAGCTTCAAAATTTTGCAAAAGTTCACATTTTCCAAACCTAGAAAAAGCTTGCTGCCTATCAGGCGGGCAAAATCAACCTCTTCGGAAACAGTAATTAATGCTTAATTATGTTGTTATTATAGCATGCATATAATCTAGAAAAAATGATTTACCATGTTTATTCATGTTTTTCTAAGGCCTATTTAAAGGATTAGTTCAGTGGTCAAGCATGTCCATCTTATATGAAAGAGGACTTCAGAAGAAAAAATGGTGAAGAAAGCATTTAAAAGAAAGCATTTAAAAATCTTATTCCGTTCCGTTAAGGAGATATTTAAGTTTAAAGTTTGGTATTATTTCTGTAGAAACGACTGAAATCAGACTAGTTGTGACGTCACAGCCTCAGACTCTTTAAAGCCTTCATGTATTTTAAAGAAAGTTGATTTGATTTTGTCACTATTTACATTATTTTTCTTTAAACTTTCTTCAGGTGGTATATTATAAATACCCTTCCTAGATTCAGTTTTGTTACTTTTTTGACATATCCCATGGTTTATAAACCACAAAAATGCAGGACAAAATATGATAGAATACATAAAGACTTTGTGGAATCTGAGGCTATGACATCACATCTAGTCTGATTTTAGTCGTTTCTATACAAATGATACGAAACTTTAAATTTGAATATCTCCTTAACGGAATAAGATTTTCGAATGACTTCTTCATCATTTTGTTTCTTTTTAAGTCCTCTTTCATATAAGATGGACATGTTTGATCTCTGAACTAGTCTTTTAAACGACTATTGACATATCTTTAATTGTAGGCCTATACCCTCTAATATAAGCTTCCTCGGCTTCATGGCTTTTCTTTCCTCAACTGTATTTCAAAATTCTAGATTAATAGCAAGAGTATGACAAAATCCGTTAAATTTACGTAATGCAATTTTGCACAAAATCGCATACTTTTTGCCTAAATCATTTAAAGTATTTTGATTTCCTGAGCGTATAGCGGAATAAAGCCATAAAACGGAAAAAATTGATTATCATGAATGAAAACCCAAAGCGATTTAACTCTAAGTTTTACCCTTTTTTTCATTTTTTTTTTTAGATACGTTTTGCTGTCTGTTAGCTGGAACCAAATAGTATTTCCATGCTGGGACAATGTCAATGAATGCGATATGCACGAAAGGAAGTTCGAAAAACAAAAAGACGCGAAAAATTATGAATATTTGTTATTTCGGATGCCATCATGCCAGCATGCATGGTACCTAAGAGCTGTTTTACTGTCTGTCAGGCGGGGCATTAATAACGAATGCAGGAAAAGCAGTTTAAAGAAGCAAAAAGACGCGAGAAATTTTGAATATTTGTTATTTTGGATGATCGTGGTACTTCGGAGACGTCTGCCGGGCAACCAGACTGGTCGGGAAATCAAACTCTTTCGGAAAGGTAATGCCTATTTTTATATACATATAATAGTATGATCTAAGAAATAATGAATTGTAATGTTTATTATTGGTTTTATGAAAGAAGTTTGCAAAACTATTTAAGTGTTATTTTGAGAATTAAAAAAATTATAGAATAAGAGGAAAAAATCGTTAAGAATTTACCCACTTTTTGCATCAAATCGCATAATTTTCGCCTTAGGCCTAAATCAGAATAAAAACATAAAAAGGGGAAAAGTCATAATCATATGAAAGTCACAGATTCTCTATAAAACGATTTTCCGCTTTTATATGATTTGCACCTTTTCATTCAGTTAGACAGGGAGGTGCAGAAGTTTTAAAGTTCCGACTTAATGATATCTATAGATCTTTCATTTGTAAAATCAGCATTGGCCTATAAGACTCAGCGATTAATAGCATCCCCTTTTGACACCAAATTTTGTTTAACGTATACTATGGCTTCTGCCCGTTTCTGATTCCCATCCAGGGTTGGTGAACGCGTCCAAAAGTCAAATCGGTTAGAATACAACAAAAATTAAAGGATAAGTACAGTGGTCAAGCAAGTTCATCTCATATAAAAGAGGAACTCGATAGAAACAAAATGGTAAACTGGTGAAGAAATCATTCCAAAATCTTATTCCATTATGGAGATATTTAAATTCTGTAGCATTTAGCAACGGGTGAAATCAGACTAGTTGTGACGTCACAACCTCAAACTCCTTAAAATCTTTATGTATTCTATTATATTTGTTCTTGAGATTTTGTGGCTTAACAACCATTGATATGTCAGTAGTAAAACATAATCTATAGTAAGGGTAATTATAGTTTACCACCTGAAGTTTGAAGAAAATTGATTAAGATATTGAAATAGTTAAAATCAATTTTCTCAAAATACATTAACAATTGCGACAATGTGAGGAAGAGAGCGCCAACTTTCTACAGTAGACTTACTACACCAGTCATTTTTACACAGATGAAACAGCTTTGAATTTGAATTATCCTCTAGCTATTACAGTCCCTGATTGAGCATACTATGTATGAAAGTGTCAGTTCATATAATAACTTATATGCAAATATCTGTTGAATAAGACAAAAAGGCGGAGTCAAATAATTATGCCTGATATAGCCCTTGGTGTATACCACATGGTATATATTATAGTATATGTCCCACATGGCATCCCTCCCTATGTCCATATGCAGTCACATCTTGTCACACTCCCTGACTGGGCATACTTAATAAAACAAGTCTGGTCAGTTCTAGTACTGTAGCAACTTTACTATGCAAATGAACACCATAATAAAAGTGGAGTTTAATAATCATGCCTGATACAACCGTTGGGCCCAAATATTTTGAAGAATTTTAAGGATTTTAAATCTCCAGTGCTATGAGAGAGAGAGGCTTGAGGATCGTTTTGTAGACTTTTTAAGGAAACTATAATCTTCAATCTTGTCCTAAGTGTCTCTGAAAAACTGTAATATTTTGTAAGGAAATTATAACCTTCCATAAAAATATTTGAAGAAACATAACTTTTTCTGAGGAGCTCTGAAGAAACTTTAACTTTTTCTGAAGAATTCTCAAAAAACTTTAACATTTCTGAGGAAATCTCAGGAAAAACTGTGGATTGCCGGCCGAAATCGCCATTACATAGATTCGCATTATGCTTCGCATGCGAACCAAAAACTTTAGGAATATTCCTTTAATTACAGAATCATGTGACCTTCCTGAATAACCCATCCACAGACAGTACATATGAATTCATTTCCACAAAAGGATATCCCCATGGCTTTATGGAATAAAACATCCACTTTTATATGTACTGCTTTTTTTCAAATAAAATGAATTACTGTACTTAGATGAGGTTAGTGCTATTTAACAGCTGTTCAACAACCTTCATCATAGCCCCATTTTTAACAAGCCATATATATGACTTATTATTATTTGGCCTTTCTGAATGGCTATGGAATGTCACTCATCTCAATATGATTTATTTTCATGCCTATTACTGATTGAATGATTGTAGGACCAATTTTGACCTTATAAGGAATAAGGAGTCGCATACTGTACATGCACAATAGCTGACAATTATAGCATGCAAGATTGATGGGAACAGACATACGGTTGCAATAAATTGATCACTTTTTCAAGATTGTCTTTCACATAGCCCCCACCCTCCCCCCCCTCACCCCAATTTTCTCTAAACTATGCTTTAGCCCCCACTTATCATATACAAAAAAACCTTATAAGACTTATTTATACCCACTTAAAATAATATAACTTTATAGGATATCGTCATATGTTCTAATTTCTTCGATTATGTTGATAAAAAAGGTAATGTCATTTCGATGGAGACTTTATTACTTCTTTGCACCCTCATAATCATTTTGAGCTGATCAAAGCTGTGTTGAACATAACGTTTGCGTGCTACCGCAGACTCTGAGTGCGGGCAGCCTGCTTTTTTCTTTCCTAGGAGTGTTTAGGGCAATTTGCGTTTATTTCGTTGAAAATTATACTGATTTAGAAAAAATTTCAACTGATATCAATGCAAATTGTCCTAAAAACTCCTGGGGGAAAAAAATATACACGTGCCGGCATCTGTGACACCTAATGTGTTTGTACCGTTGTACGTAGATAACAAATTATACGTACCGCTGTACGTGCACGCATGTCTACTGCCGGTACAACTGATGGCAAGCATAGGCGTAGGAGGCGAGAGGGGGAGGGGGGGGGGACAAGGGAGGGGGGGGGGAACAAGGGAGGGGTGCACCCCCAACAAAATATTTTTGTGAAAATTTGGGCAATATTCTGAGAATTTTTCGGGCAAGTAGCCTGGCGGTGGCACTTAACATAAACCGTTGGTACGTATCCGCGTTATGAAAATCGCGGAAAAGGGGGGAAATTTTCACAACAAACGCGGACCGCGAATTAGCAAAAAAAGGCACTTGAAAAAAGTGGTCCGCGATTTCAAAAGAAAGGGGTGTTGAACCAATGGGTTGAATTTTTCATCCCACTAATTTCCACAAGGTAATTTTACCGGCCGGCGGCCACTTAAGGCCTAAAATCAGTGCCTAATTTCACGCCCTTGTTGGAAAGCTCATAGTCATATCAATTAGTTTGCTACTTCAACATCGAACGCAGAGAGGTCGAACTTAAATTGCACCCAATTTAAGGAAGGTTTTTACGATCAATTTAGTGAAAATGAAGTTTAACAATTAGAACTTTTTAAGACAACGGATGTAGTCCGACTCCTGCACCTTTGGTTCCCATGAGTTGAAAAAGTATTGTCTGGGCCAAAATCAGCTTGTAAAAACATTTTTATTCCATTTTTGTAAATTAATAACAATTTGAGCAACACCTATAAAATCAAGGGAAAATATTTAACTTTTTTTCGATTTTTAAAGCCAT
The DNA here is from genome assembly GCA_020152595.1 of Chiridota heheva. NCBI lineage: Eukaryota > Metazoa > Echinodermata > Holothuroidea > Apodida > Chiridotidae > Chiridota > Chiridota heheva. The sequence continues at coordinate 1,669,202 of JAIGNY010000111.1, read as the reverse complement.
TTCCTGCAGTCTGGGAGGCATTTTTCCAAAATTTCCTTCATACGCTACGCGCCAACCAAGGTGGCGCGTAGCGTAGTTGTTGTTTTTATAATAATTTTACCCACTTGATACCAAGGGGCCCGCATTATCCCTCTCGCCCCCGGCCCGCAGAACCCTACTTACGCCACTACTATTATGATATGTACATTATCATGTTGAAAATTGGGGGCTTATATTTTTCGGGCAAGTCGTTACAGCCCCCTCCTTTCCCCTCCATCCAAAAAAAAAATCAAATCAAATCGGGCTCCTACGCCCATGATGGCAAGCATGAGTGGTCAAAAACACCAATCGAGTTGGAAAGACTTCTTCCGAAAAAAGGTCAGCAAGAATGTCACTTGTTCATTCTGCTTTGAAAAAAAAGAGAGAAAAATGCCCAAAGCGCCAAACATGCCCAAGAAACCATGCCAAAAACGAGGTTTCTGAGTGGGGATGGGGGTCGAGGTCCTTGGAGAAATAAAGCTTCAGCCCCCTTCATCCTAAGAAAAAAATTGCTCCTACGCCACTGATGGATTATCTGTGTACCACATATGACTTGTATCCAACGTATTGTCCTTGAGTTACGGTGTTTACAAGCTCTTTACAGCGAAATCATATTTAGCCCCGCTCACTATGCATGTTAATGAAATTCAACGTTGTTCATACCAGCTAGCAACATATTTAGACCACATATCAAACAAAGCGGAGGTAATTCTTAAAATATGAGCATTTTAAGATTTCAAAATTAAGCCACGCCTACTCATTAATATGCATGACATCGCCACCAAAACCAATAGGGCACATCTACAGACCATGGACTATCTGTGTACCACATATGACATAAAAACACAATCTTGGACTTCAGATATTGTGCTTATAAGTTCTTTTCAGCTAAATCATATTAAGCACCGCCCACTATGCATATTAATCATATTAAACGATTTTATACAATGAACACATACAAACTGGCTAACAACATAATTATACTGAATATAAAACAAATCAGACATGTGATTGTCAACATAAGAGTATTTCAAGATTTTGTATATTAAGCCCCGCCTACTCATTAATATGCATGATATCACTACGAAAAACAATCTCCATCTCCTCACTATCCCAAGTCTTACACCATTATTTATTAACACCCTACCCTCTTGGCACATTTGACTCTTGACTGTCGCGGTGCCCTTAAAAATCAACAAACCAAACCAAAAACAATAGGGCGCATGTACAGACCATCGGTTATCTGTGTACCAAATATGAATCCAGTTTACCGTTCTTGAGATACCGTGCCTACATGATCTTTTCAACAAAATCATGTTAAGCCCCGCCCACTATGCATATTAATGAAATTCAACATTTTTGCACCATGAACATGTACACACTAGCTAACAACATAATTACACTCAATATAAAAGAAAGCAGACAAACGGTTGTAAAAATATGAGCATTTCAAGATATTCACATTAAGCCCCGCCTTTTCATTAATATACATGATATCGTCACCAAAAAAAATAGGGCACATCTACGGACCATCTGTGTACCACATATGACATGAATCTGGTGTATCCTTCTTAAGATATCGCGCGTACGAGCTTGCTGACACAGACGCACATACATACATTATACATACACACACACACATACATACACATGCCAGCATGACTACATAGGTTCCTTATGCTATTAGCATCAGAACCAAAAAGCCAAACAACAAGCAAAAAGCCTAATTATCAAATTTAATATAGATAAGCACAATTTAAGAAAAAATGATGAATAACTTTCTTTCTTCTTTATTTTGCAGCGAGAAAAAGTCTTTAAAACAATCTAATTGCTCAAGTTTGAGCTAATAGATTTTGCCAATTTTTTTGTAATTTTGTGATATTACAACAAGAAAATGTATCAATTTCCTAATGTTAATTTATTGTTTTTCTGTTCCTCACTACCGTCATACCGGTCCGTGAATGGGCATAAAGCATCATTTGGGGGAAGGTTTGAGGGCATATATGTAAAAAAGGGGGTAAACAACACATAAAGCGGTGTCCAAGAATATTCTTATAATGGGGAAATGTAATAAGCCTGAATAAAAGGAACCCAGAATAGTTCTCAGAAGTATGTTTGTGTGAACAAAATGTAGAGTTTAAAGAAAGAGGGCTGGGTCGGTGAGGCAATGGAGGGCAGTGTGGATCGCCCCTCTGAAAAACGAGGAGCCTGTTGTAGACGAAATGATTGTATTCATATTATAGCTTAGCACGCTCGTTTTTGTTCTCCCTGCAATTTAAAACCAATAATTTTATCATTTTATACCTTCACACATTTGTGACTGTCGCGGTGCCCTTAAACATCAACAAACAGACAAACCAAACCATCATTTTTAGCTCGACTATTCGAAGAATAGTAGAGCTATTCTACTACCCCCGGCGTCGACGTTTTTATAACTTATTAATGTACATTCAGGTGACTTGGCATGAGGGTAAAGGACATGGGTACTGTTCTAATGAGCATGATTGGGGTTGTGTGTGCATACTAATTAGCTTATTTGCATAGATGGGGTGACATGTGGGTCATAGGTGGGGTGGCATATGGGTCATGGGTGAGGTGGCATGTGAGTCGTAGGTGGGATGGCATGCGGATGATAGGTGGGATGGCATGTGGGGTGGTATGTGGGTCATAGGTGGACTGGCATATGGGACGTAGCTGAGATAGCACGGGGTAATTGCATATGGGACGTAGCTGAGATGGCATGTGGGTCATAGATGAGATGACATATGTGGGTCATAGGTGGGATGGCATGATGGTCATAGGTGGGGTGGTTTATGGGTCATAGGTTGAATGACATATGGGACGTAGCTGAGATGGCATGTAGGTAATATGGAATAACATGTGGGTAATAGGTGGTATGGCATGTTGGTCATAGGTGGGGTTGAATGTGGGACATAGGTGGAATGGCGTATGGGACGTAGCTGATAAGGGATGTGGGTAAAGGTGCAATGTCATATGTGACGTAGCTGAGATGGCATGCGGGTCATAGACATGTGGGCCATAGATGGGATGCGGCATGTGGGTTATAGATGGGATAGGATGGCATGTGGGTCATAGATGGGATGATATAGTGATACAGCTCGGGGTGGACGGTATTGAACAAAAGGTAGGTTTCTATATAAGAAATATGGTAGAATAGCATATGACATAACAGCATATGAGACATAGAATGTGATGTCACACTGGATACATCACATTGGACACAAGATGGGATGGAGGGTTGGGTAGCATTTATGGTTCATGGATGAAATGGCATATGGGGCATAGGGTGGGAGGTCATATGGGACATTGATTGGGATAAAAGGCAAAGAGTGGTGTAATATTATATGGGACATCATGTGGGTTGATATATGGAACGGCGTAAGATAGCATGTGTGAGATGGTGGGTATGATGACGTGCATGTATACGACAAAAGGCGGGTTGTCATTGAATGGAATGGCCTATCGGATATGGATGGGATGGAATACGAAGCATAGTATTGCTTGGCATATGGAGCATAAGGTGGGATGGAGGGTTGGATATCATATAGGTTTGAATGACGTATAAGGTGCGATGGTATGTGTGACGAATGGTAGCTGCATCGATGATGAATGTGAAATAGGCGAGATTGGAAATAGGAAATAATAAAGTGGGATGCATGATAATGGATAGAGACTTGGATTGCGTATATGAATTATGGTGGAGTATCACGTGGGACACGGGATGGGATAGTGAGTGCAATGGTGAACGTGTCTCAGACAAAGAGTTGGCTGACATGTGGGACATAGTTTGGGGTGGCGTATGGGACACGGGTAGGATGGCTTATGGCGGATAGCATATGAGGCATATGGTGAGATTGAGGGTTAGATGGCATATCTTAAATAGGTTAAAATGACATATGAAGCATACTGTCATATGGGACGTATGGTGCGATGGCATGTTGGTCATATATGGTGGATAGAAATTATTAGATATAGGATGGTATACATTAGGAGAGAAAGGGTGAGATATCATGTGGCACATTGGGTGAGTTGGCATAAGTGACCTGGGGTGGCATAAATGGGATAGTGCGTGTACAACATGGATGGCTTATGGTACATAATTAAAATGACACATGAAGCATGTGGGTCGTATGGTGCGATGGAAGAAATTACATCAAGGATGGAATCAGAGCCGCACGGTCTTCCCGCATGGGCACACGGGGGGCCCCCGCGACTTTAGGGACCCCGTAAATATTTCATCAATTTGAAAAATTAACGTTCATATGAATGAGTAAATAAATTATAGGAATCAAGCTTGGTCTTATCGCATGGGCACACAGGGCCCGTGACTTTAAGGGCCCCGTAAATATTTTATCAATTTATAGAATGTTTGATCTTTAGACCGAGGCCCCATTGGGAGCCCTTGTTGTTCTAATCCGGCACAGCGGCTCACGAGCACTACAAAAGATATAACACAAAATTGAAAAATATTGTAAAATTATTTAACATTTTGGTAAAACTGATCGAAAAGTGGTCAAAACGTCCATTAAACGGGCCAAAATTCCCCACAAACTAACCAAAAGCGGACTAAAATATCCAGAAAAACCCAACATTTCCTGAAGATTGGCAAAATATTTTCCCCAAAATTGAGCAAAACTTTCAGGAAACGGACCAAAATTTCTCATAAAACGGGCCAAAATTTCCCGCCAACTAACCAAAAGCTGACTGATATTTCCAGAAAAGGTCTCCCTGAAGACTGGCAAAAAATTACTCGAATGAGTCGAAATTAAAGAAAATTTCTTCCGGATATTGAAGGGGATTTCCCGACTATATAGCAAGAACTTCTAATAGACCCAAGACAATTTGTCTATTTGTTACCAGGAAATTTGCCAACTCCCTCCCCCCCCCCCCCCTCCTCCTCTTTTCCGTCCTCCTGAGGTGACCTTTTATTTTGGGATACTATTATTACGTTTCGTCATGAACATGGTAAATAACTCTTGCAAAACAATTTTCTGTTGTCCCCCCCCCCCCCTCTCCCCTCCCTCTGGCGTTAAAAGCTGAATAAACCCGAATAAGCGCGGGTCCCCGGCTGGTACATTCTTTGCCCAGGCCTTAAATATTCTTTTATATATTTTTCATTAAGAATAACCTAAGGATTGTTGTCATTTGGGACATAGGGTGGGTTGTCATGAGGGGCTTAAGGCTGAATGAAGGTGGGATTGCGTATAACAAATGTGGGACATTGGGTAGCTTTGCATGTGGGATAGCGTGGTATGTGTGTGTGATGCATACAAAGGGTAGGGAGCATAACATTGGATAGTATATGGGCATAAGATAAGGTAAATAGTTAGATGGTACACAAAGTTGGACTGACATATGGGGCATAGGGTGTGATGGAATGTGGCACGTAGGGTGGGATAGTATTTTGGACAAAGGGGTGGAAGGTATTACTTACGGGGTGAGATTGCGTAGAAGATCTAGGTGGGTCAGCATATGTAATAAGGTGATGTGTATAGGGTGGTGGGTTCGGCGTACATGTATGCGCCCTAGTGTGGGTTGTCATATGGGACATAGTTTGGGATGGTACAAATGGTGAGATGGGATATGGGAAATGGTGTGGGATGATATGTATGGCACGGGACAGAATGGGATGACATGTGTTGAATGGTTGTTATGATCGCGTACATGTATAAGACAAAGAGTGGGTTGTAATATGGGTCGTGGGTGGAATGGTATATGAGACATGGAAGAAAGGGTATATGAGGCCTTAGTATTGTATGGTACATGGAGCATAAGGTGAAGATAGCAAATGGGAAATAGGGTGGGATGGATTACTGGACATGTGTGGGATTGCATACACTTAAGATATAGGCAGAGGTATCATAGGGTGGTTTGGCATATGGGACATGATGAAATAGTGGGTGTGATGTATAAAATGGGACATGGGATGGCTTATGAGACATAAGGTATTTGGGATGGGGGATATGGTGTGATGGAATGTGGGACGTAGCCAGCTTGTGGGATGTGGGATTGTAGCCAGCTTCTCACATTCGAAATATTTTGGAGAAGGATCGAAAAAAAACAATAACTTAACAACAGCAAATTTCTAGTTATATCATTCTAAGGTCAACAAATATATTAAGCTTAAAAATGCGGGGAAATGGTTAATTTTCAACATATTCTGATGAGACTTGTTGCTGTTTTCGTGTTTGGTATAGGCCTAATACCTGATTATAAACAATTTAAGCTCATATTCTTACCAGTTTTTGAATTTCCAAAATAAAGTAATGGCTGATGTATGTTTGGGTGAACATTTCAAAATCTTATTGTACTTTCTTCAATTTCGCTTTTTTGAAGTCGTTTGCTTGGAGTCGTTTCTTTGGAGTCGTTTCTTTGGAGTCGTTTCTTTGGAGTCGTTTCTTTGGAGTCGTTTCTTTGAAGTCGTTTCTTTGAAGTCGTTGCTTTGGAGTCGTAGCTTGGAAGGTCTCCTCCCCCTCGGTCGTCTCATTGCCCCTCGGTCTCTCCTTCGGTCGTCTTCTCTTCTCGGTCGTCTTCTTCGGTCGTCATCGGTCGCCCCTCGATCGTCTCCTCCCCACTCGATCGTCTCCTCCCCACTCGGTCGTCTCCTCCCCACTCGGTCGTCTCCTCCCCACTCGGTCGTCTCCTCCCCGCTCGGACGTCTCCTCCTCGCTCGGTCGTCTCCACCCCTCGGTCGCCCGCTCGGTCGTCTCCGCCCCCTCAATCGTCTCCTTCCGTCCGCCATCTTCTTCCCCTCCGTCGTCGTCTCCTCCCCCTCCGTCGTCTCCTCTCCTCTGTCGTCGTCTCATCCCCCTCCGTCGTCTCCTCCCTCCGTCGTCGTCTCATCCCCGCCGTCGTCGTCTACTCCCCCTCAGTCGTCGTCTCCTCCCTCCGTCGTCGTCTCCTGCCCCTCCGTCGTCGTTTCCTGCTCCACCGTCGTCGTCTCCTCCTCCGTCGTCGTCTCCTGCCCCTCCGTCGTCGTTTCCTGCTCCACCGTCGTCGTCTCCTCCCCTCCGTTGTCGTCTCTTCCCCCTCCGCCGTCGTCATTTCCCCCTCCACCGTCGTCTCCTCCCCCGTCGACTCCTCCTCCGCCGTCCTTTCCTCCCCTCCGTCGTCGTCCTCCCCCTCCGTCGTCGTCCCCTCCGTCGTCGTTTCCCCCTCCGTCGTCGTCTCCCCCCTCCGTCGTCGCATCTTCCTCCTCCGGCGTCGTCTCTTTCTCCTCTCCTCCTCCGCCGGCGTCGTCTCCCCTCCCCTCTGGCGTCGTCTCCCCTCTCCTCTGGCGACGTCTCCCCTCCCCTCTAACCTCGTCTCCCCTCCCTTCTGGCGTCGCCTCCCCCTGGAGGAGGGGGAGGAGACAACACCGAACGGAAGGGAGGAGGGGGAGGAGACAACACCGGACGCAGGGGAAGATGGAGAGGGGTGGTCCGGTCCGGGGTCGTCTGGTCCGGTCCGGGGTCGTCTGGTCCGGTCCGGGGGTCCGGTCGGTCTGGTCCGGTCCGTCCGGTCGTCTGGGGGTCGTCTGGTCCGGTCCGGGGTCCGGTCTGGTCCGGTCCGGGGTCGTCTGGTCGGTCTGGTCCGGTCCGGGGGTCGTCTGGTCCGGTCCGGGGTCGTCTGGTCCGGTCCGGGTCGTCTGGTCCGGTCCGGGGTCGTCTGGTCCGGTCTGGGGTCGTCTGGTCCGGTCCGGGGTCGTCTGGTCCAGTCCGGGGTCGTCTGGTCCGGTCGGGGTCGTCTGGTCCGGTCCGGGGTCGTCTGGTCGGGGCCGTCTGGTCCGGTCCGGGGTCGTCTGGTCCGGTCCGGGGTCGTCTGGTCCGGTCCGGGGTCGTCCTGGGTCGTCTGGTCCGGGGTCGTCTGGTCCGGTCTGGGGTCGTCTGGTCCGTCTGGTCCGGTCCGGGGGGGTCGTCTGGTCGGTCCGGGGTCGTCTGGTCCGGTCCGGTCGTCTGGTCCGGTCGGGGTCGTCTGGTCCCGGGGTCGTCTGGTCGGTCCGGGTCGTCTGGTCCGGTCCGGGGTCGTCTGGTCCGGTCCGGGGTCGTCTGGGGTCCGGGGTCGTCTGGTCCGGTCCGGGGTCGTCTGGTCCGGTCCGGGTCGTCTGGTCCGGTCCGGGGTCGTCTGGTCCGGTCCGGGGTCGTCTGGTCCGGTCCGGGGTCGTCTGGTCCGGTCCGGGGTCGTCTGGTCCGGTCCGGGGTCGTCTGGTCCGGTCGGGGGTCGTCTGGTCCGGTCCGGGGTCGTCTGGTCGGTCCGGGGTCGTCTGGTCCGGTCTGGGGTCGTCTGCCTGGTCCGGTCCAGGGTCGTCTGGTCCGGTCCGGGGGTCGTCTGGTCCGGTCCGGGGTCGTCTGGTCCGGTCGGGGTCGTCTGGTCCGGTCGTCTGGGGTCGTCTGTCAGTCCGGTCGCGTCTGGTCCGGTCCGGGGTCGTCTGGTCAGGTCCGGGGTCGTCTGGGGTCCGGGGTCGTCTGGTCCGGTCCGGGGTCGTCTGGTCCGGTCCGGGGTCGTCTGGTCCGGTCCGGGGTCGTCTGGTCCGGTCCGGGTCGGTCCGGTCTGGTCCGGTCGTCTGGGGGTCGTCTGGTCGGTCTGGGTCGTGGTCCGGTCCGTCGTCTGGTCCGGTCCGGGGTCGTCTGGTCCGGTCCGGTCGTCTGGTCGGTCGGGGTCGTCTGGTCCGGTCCGGGGTCGTCTGGTCCGGTCCGGGGTCGTCTGGTCCGGTCCGGGGTCGTCTGGTCCGGTCCGGTCGTCTGGTCCGGTCCGTCGTCTGGTCCGGTCCGGGGTCGTCTGGTCCGGTCCGGGTCGTCTGGTCCGGTCCGGGGTCGTCTGGGGTCGGTCCGGGGTCGTCTGGTCCGGTCCGGGGTCGTCTGGTCCGGTCCGGGGTCGTCTGGTCCGGTCCGGGGGTCGTCTGGTCCGGTCCGGGGTCGTCTGGTCCGGTCCGGGGTCGTCTGGTCCGGTCCGGGGTCGTCTGGGTCCGGTCCGGGGTCGTCTGGTCCGGTCCGGGTCGTCTGGTCCGGTCCGGGGTCGTCTGGTCCGGTCGGGGTCGTCTGGTCCGGTCCGGGGTCGTCTGGTCCGGTCTCGGTTCGGGGTCGTCTGGTCCGGTCTGGCCGTCTGGTCCGGTCCGGGTCGTCTGGTCCGGTCCGGGGTCGTCTGGTCCGGTCCGGGGTCGTCTGGTCTGGTCCGGGGTCGTCTGGTCCGGTCCGGGGTCGTCTGGTCCGGTCCGGGTCGTCTGGTCCGGTCCGGGGTCGTCTGGTCCGGTCCGTCTGGTCCGGTCCGGGGTCGTCTGGTCCGGTCCGGTCTGGTCCGTCCGGGGTCGTCTGGTCGGTCTCGTCTGGTCGGTCCGGGGTCGTCTGGTCCGGTCGGGAGTCGTCTGGTCCGGTCCGGGGTCGTCTGGTCCGGTCCGGGTCGTCTGGTCGTCCGGGTCCGGTCCGGGGTCGTCTGGTCCGGTCCGGGGTCGTCTGGTCTCCGGGGTCGTCTGGTCCGGTCCGGGGTCGTCTGGTCCGGTCCGGGGTCGTCTGGTCCGGTCCGGGGTCGTCTGGTCCGGTCCGGGGTCGTCTGGTCCGGTCCGGTCGTCTGGGGTCGGTCCGGTCGTCTGGTCCGGTCCGGGGTCGTCTGGTCCGGTCCGGGGTCGTCTGGTCCGGTCCGGGGTCGTCTGGTCCGGTCCGGGGTCGTCTGGTCCGGTCCGGGGTCGTCTGGTCCGGTCCGGGGTCGTCTGGTCCGGTCCGGGGTCGTCTGGTCCGGTCCGGGTCGTCTGGTCCGGTCCGGGGTCGTCTGGTCCGGTCCGGGGCCGTCTGGTCCGGTCCGGGGTCGTCTGGTCCGGTCCGGGGTCGTCTGGTCCGGTCCGGGGTCGTCTGGTCAGTCCGGGTCGTCTGTCCGGTCCGGGGTCGTCTGGTCCGGTCTGGGGTCGTCTGGTCCGGTCCTGGGGCCGTCGTCTGGTCCGGTCTCCGGGGGGGTCGTCTGGTCGGTCCGGGGTCGTCTGGTCCGGTCCGGGGTCGTCTGGTCCGGTCTGGGGTCGTTCCGGGTCGTCTGGTCCGGGGGTCGTCTGGTCCGGTCCGGGGTCGTCTGGTCCGGTCCGGGGTCGTCTGGTCCGGTCCGGGGTCGTCTGGTCCGGTCCGGGGTCGTCTGGGGTCGTCTGGTCCGGTCTGGGTCGTCTGGTCCGGTCCGGGGTCGTCTGGTCCGGTCTGGGGTCCGGGGTCCGGGGCGTCTGGTCCGGTCCGGGGTCGTCTGGTCCGGTCCGGGGTCGTCTGGTCCGGTCCGGGGTCGTCTGGTCCGGTCCGGGGGTCGTCTGGTCCGGTCCGGGGTCGTCTGGTCCGGTCCGGGGTCGTCTGGTCCGGTCCGGGTCGTCTGGTCCGGTCTGGGGTCGTCTGGTCCGGTCTGGGTTCGTCTGGTCCGGTCTGGGGTCGTCTGGTCTGGTCCGGGGTCGTCTGGTCCGGTCCGGGGTCGTCTGGTCCGGTCCGGGGTCGTCTGGTCCGGTCGGGGTCTGGTCCGGTCCGGGGTCGTCTGGTCCGGGGCCGCCTGGTCCGGTCTGGTCGTCTGGTCCGGTCCGGGGTCGGTCTGGTCTGGGTCCGTCGTCTGGGGTCTGGGGCGGGTCGTCTGGTCCGGTCTGGGGTCGTCTGGTCTGGTCTGGGTCGTCTGGTCAGTCCGTCTGGTCCGGTCTGGGCCGTCTGGTCTGGTCTGGGGTCGTCTGGTCCGGTCTGGGTCGTCTGGTCCAGTCTGGGGTCGGTCTGGTCCGGGGTCGTCTGGTCGGTCTGGGGTCGTCTGGTCGGTCCGGGGTCGTCTGGTCCGGTCTGGGGTCGTCTGGTCCGGTCCGGGGTCGTCTGGTCCGGTCCGGGGTCGTCTGGTCCGGTCTGGGGTCGTCTGGTCCGGTCCGGGGTCGTCTGGTCCGGTCCGGGGTCGTCTGGTCCGGTCCGGGGTCGTCTGGTCCGGTCCGGGGTCGTCTGGTCCGGTCTGGGGTCGTCTGGTCCGGTCCGGGGTCGTCTGGTCCGGTCTGGGGTCGTCTGGTCCGGTCCGGGGTCGTCTGGTCCGGTCCGGGGTCGTCTGGTCCGGTCTGGGGTCGTCTGGTCCGGTCCGGGGTCGTCTGGTCCGGTCGGGGTCGTCTGGTCCGGTCCGGTCGTCTGGTCCGGTCCGGGGTCGTCTGGGTCCGGTCCGGGGTCGTCTGGTCCGGTCCGGGGTCGTCTGGTCCGGTCTGGGGTCGTCTGGTCCGGTCCGGGGGTCGTCGTCCGGTCCGGGGTCGTCTGGTCCGTCCGGGTCGTCTGGTCCGGTCCGGGGTCGTCTGGTCCGGTCTGGGGTCGTCGGGTCCGGTCCGGGGTCGTCTGGTCCGGTCCGGGGTCGTCTGGTCCGGTCCGGGGTCGTCTGGTCCGGTCTGGGGTCGTCTGGTCCGGTCCGGGGTCGTCTGGTCCGGTCTGGGGTCGTCTGGTCCGGTCCGGGGCGTCCTGGTCGGTCCGGGTCGTCTGGTCCGGTCTGGGTCGTCTGGTCCGGTCCGGGGTCGTCTGGTCCGGTCTGGGTCGTCTGGTCCGGTCCGGGGTCGTCTGGTCCGGTCTGGGTCGTCTGGTCCGGTCCGGGGTCGTCTGGTCCGGTCCGGGGTCGTCTGGTCCGGTCCGGGGTCGTCTGGTCCGGTCCGGGGTCGTCTGGTCCGGTCCGGGGTCGTCTGGTCCGGTCCGGGGTCGTCTGGTCCGGTCCGGGGTCGTCTGGTCCGGTCCGGGGTCGTCTGGTCAGGTCCGGGGTCGTCTGGTCCGGTCCGGGGTCGTCTGGTCCGGTCTGGGTCGTCTGGTCCGGTCCGGGGTCGTCTGGTCCGGTCCGGGGTCGTCTGGTCCGGTCCGGGGTCGTCTGGTCCGGTCCGGGGTCGTCTGGTCCGGTCCGGGGTCGTCTGGTCCGGTCCGGGTCTGGTCTGGTCCGGGGTCGTCTGGTCCGGTCCGGGTCGTCTGGTCCGGTCCGGGGTCGTCTGGTCGGTCCGGTCGTCTGCCGGTCCGGGGTCGTCTGGTCCGGTCCGGGGTCGTCTGGTCCGGTCTGGGGTCGTCTGGTCCCGGTCCGGGGTCGTCTGGCCCGGTCCGGTCTGGGTCGTCTGGTCCGGTCCGGGGTCGTCTGGTCCGGTCTGGGGTCGTCTGGTCAGTCCGGGGTCGTCTGGTCCGGTCTGGGTCGTCTGGGTCCGGTCCAGGGGTCGTCTGGGGTCGGTCCGGGGTCGTCTGGTCTGGTCCGTCGTCTGGTCCGGTCGGTCTGGTCTGGGGTCGTCTGGTCCGGTCTGGGGTCGTCGTCTGGTCTGGGTCCGGGGTCGTCTGGTCCGGTCTGGGGTCGTCTGGTCCGGTCTGGGGTCGTCTGGTCCGGTCTGGGGTCGTCTGGTCCGGTCCGGGGTCGTCTGGTCCGGTCTGGGGTCGTCTGGTCTGGTCCGGGGTCGTCGGTCCGGTCTGGGGTCGTCTGGTCCGGTCTGGGGTCGTCTGGGTCCGGGTCTCGTCTGGTCGGTCTGGGGTCGTCTGGTCCGGTCTGGGGTCGTCTGGTCCGGTCTGGGGTCGTCTGGTCCGGTCCGGGGTCGTCTGGTCCGGGGTCTGGCCGTCTGGTCCGGGGTCGTCTGGTCTGGGGTCGTCTGGTCCGGTCCGGGGTCGTCTGGTCCGGTCTGGGGCGTCTGGCCCGGTCTGGGGTCGTCTGGTCCGGTCTGGGGTCGTCTGGTCCGGTCCAGGGTCGTCTGGTCCGGTCTGGGGTCGTCTGGTCTGGTCTGGGTCGTCTGGTCCGGTCTGGGGTCGTCTGGTCCGGTCTGGGGTCGGTCTGGGGTCCGTCTGGTCCGGGGTCGTCTGGTCCGGTCTGGTCGTCTGGTCCGGTCCGGGGGTCGGTCCGGTCCGGGGTCGTCTGGTCCGGGGGGGTCGTCTGGTCCGGTCTGGGGTCTGGTCCGGTCCGGGGTCGTCTGGTCCGGTCTGTCGTCTGGTCCGGTCCGGGGCCGTCCGGTCTGGGGTCGTCTGGTCGGTCCCGGGTCTGGGGTCGTCGGTCCGGGGTCGTCTGGTCCGGTCTGGGGTCGTCTGGTCCGGTCTGGTCGTCTGGTCCGTCCGGGGTCGTCTGGTCCGGTCTGGGGTCGTCTGGTCCGGTCTGGGGTCGTCTGGTCCAGGTCCGGGGTCGTCTGGTCGGTCTGGGGTCGTCTGGTCTGGTCTGGGGTCGTCCTGGGTCCGGTCCGGGTCCCGGTCTGGTCTGGGGCCGGGTCGTCTGGTCTGGTCCGGGTCTGGCCCGGGTCTGGTCTGGTCCGGTGGGGTCGTCTGGTCCGGTCTGGGGCCGTCTGGTCGGTCCGGGGTCGTCTGGTCCGGGTCCGGGTCGTCTGGTCGGCCCGGGGTCGTCTGGTCCGGTCCGGGGCTGTCGTCTGGTCTGGTCTGGTCTGGGGCTGGTCCGGGGGTCGTCTGGTCCGGTCCGGGGTCGTCTGGTCCGGTCCGGGGTCGTCTGGTCGGTCTGGGGTCGTCTGGTCCGGTCCGGGGTCGTCTGGTCGGTCCGGGGTCGTCTGGTCCGGTCCGGGGTCGTCTGGTCGGTCCGGGGTCGTCTGGTCGGTCCGGGGTCGTCTGGTCGGTCCGGGGTCGTCTCGTCCGGTCCGGGGTCGTCCGGTCCGGGGTCGTCCGGTCCGGGGTCGTCCGGTCCGGGGTCGTCGGTCCGGGGGGTCGTCTCGTCTGGTCGGGGTCGTCCGGTCCGGGGTCGTCGGTCCGGGGTCGTCCGGTCCAGGGTCGTCGGTCCGGGGTCGTCCGGTCCGGGGTCGTCCGGTCCGGGGTCGTCCGGTCCGGGGTCGTCCGGTCCGGGGTCGTCCGGTCCGGGGTCGTCCGGTCCGGGGTCGTCGTCGGTCCGGGGTCGTCGTCCGGTCCGGGGTCGTCGTCCGGTCCGGGGTCGTCGTCCGGTCCGGGGTCGTCCGGGGGTCGTCGTCCGGTCTGGGTCGTCGTCCGGTCCGAGTCGTCCGGTCCTGGAGTCGCAACAACTCTGGAGTCGCAACAACTCTGGAGTCGCAACAACTCTGGAGTCGCAACAACTCTGGAGTCGCAACAACTCTGGAGTCGCAACAACTCTGGAGTCGCAACAACTCTGGAGTCGCAACAACTCTGGAGTCGCAACAACTCTGGAGTCGCAACAACTCTGGAGTCGCAAACAACTCTGGAGTCGCAACAACTCTGGAGTCGCAACAACTCTGGAGTCGCAAATAACTCTGGAGTCGCAACAACTCTGGAGTCGCAAATAACTCTGGAGTCGCAACAACTCTGGAGTCGCAACAACTCTGGAGTCGCAACAACTCTGGAGTCGCAACAACTCTGGAGTCGCAACAACTCTGGAGTCGCAACAACTCTGGAGTCGCAACAACTCTGGAGTCGCAACAACTCTGGAGTCGCAACAACTCTGGAGTCGCAACAACTCTGGAGTCGCAACAACTCTGGAGTCGCAACAACTCTGGAGTCGCAACAACTCTGGAGTCGCAACAACTCTGGAGTCGCAACAACTCTGGAGTCGCAAATAACTCTGGAGTCGCAACAACTCTGGAGTCGCAACAACTCTGGAGTCGCAACAACTCTGGAGTCGCAACAAACTGGAGTCTGGAGTCGCAACAACTCTGGAGTCGCAACAACTCTGGAGTCGCAACAACTCTGGAGTCGCAACAACTCTGGAGTCGCAACAACTCTGGAGTCGTCGCAACAACTCTGGAGTCGCAACAACTCTGGAGTCGCAACAACTCTGGAGTCGCAACAACTCTGGAGTCGCAACAACTCTGGAGTCGTCTGGAGTCGCAACAACTCTGGAGTCGCAACAACTCTGGAGTCGCAACAACTCTGGAGTCGCAACAACTCTGGAGTCGCAACAACTCTGGAGTCGCAACAACTCTGGAGTCGCAACAACTCTGGAGTCGCAACAACTCTGGAGTCGCAACAACTCTGGAGTCGCAACAACTCTGGAGTCGCAACAACTCTGGAGTCGCAACAACTCTGGAGTCGCAAAAACTCTGGAGTCGCAACAACTCTGGAGTCGCAACAACTCTGGAGTCGCAACAACTCTGGAGTCGCAACAACTCTGGAGTCGCAACAACTCTGGAGTCGCAACAACTCTGGAGTCGCAACAACTCTGGAGTCGCAACAACTCTGAGTCAACTCTGGAGTCGCAACAACTCTGGAGTCGCAACAACTCTGGAGTTGCAACAACTCTAAAGTTGCAACAACTCTGGAGTTGCAACAACTCTAAAGCTGCAACAACTCTGGAGTTGCAACAACTCTGGAGCTGCAACAACTCTAAAGTTGCAACAACTCTAAAGTTGCAACAGCTCTAAAGTTGCAACAACTCTAAAGTTGCAACAACTCTAAAGTTGCAACAACTCTAAAGTTGCAATAACTCTAAAGTTGCAACAACTCTTAAGTTGCAACAACTCTTAAGTTGCAACAACTCTTAAGTTGCAACAACTCTTAAGTTGCAACAACTCTAAAGTTGCAACAACTCTATTAATAAAGTTGCAACAACTCTAGTAATAAAGTTGCAACAACTCTATTAATAAAGTGGCAACAACTCTATTAATAAAGTTGCAACAACCCTATAAATAAAGTTGCAACAATTCTATTAATAAAGTTGCAACAACTCTAAAGTTGCAACAACTCAAAGTTGCAACAACTCAAAGTTGCAACAACTCAAAGTTGCAACAACTCAAAGTTGCAACAACTCTAAAGTTGCAACAACTCTAAAGTTGCAACAACTCTAAAGTTGCAACAATTCTATAGTTGCAACAACTCTATAGTTGCAACAATTCTAAAGTTGCAACAACTCTAAAGTTGCAACAACTCTAAAGTTGCAACAACTCTAAAGTTGCAACAACTCTAAAGTTGCAACAACTCTAAAGTTGCAACAACTCTAAAGTTGCAACAACTCTAAAGTTGCAACAACTCTAAAGTTGCAACAACTCTAAAGTTGCAACAACTCTAAAGTTGCAACAACTCTAAAGTTGCAACAACTCCAAAGTTGCAACAACTCCAAAGTTGCAACAACTCTGGAGTTGCAACAACTCTGGAGTTGCAACAACTCTGGAGTTGCAACAACTCTATTAATAAAGTTGCAACAACTCCAAAGTTGCAACAACTCCAAAGTTGCAACAACTCTAAAGTTGCAACAACTCTAAAGTTGCAACAACTCTAAAGTTGCAACAACTCTTAAGTTGCAACAACTCTTAAGTTGCAACAACTCTTAAGTTGCAACAACTCTAAAGCTGCAACAACTAACTCTAAAGCTGCAACAACTCTAAAGCTGCAACAACTCTAAAGTTGCAACAACTCTAAAGTTGCAACAACTCTAAAGTTGCAACAGCTCTAAAGTTGCAACAACTCTAAAGTTGCAACAACTCTAAAGTTGCAACAACTCTAAAGTTGCAATAACTCTAAAGTTGCAACAACTCTTAAGTTGCAACAACTCTTAAGTTGCAACAACTCTTAAGTTGCAACAACTCTAAAGTTGCAACAACTCTATTAATAAAGTTGCAACAACTCTAGTAATAAAGTTGCAACAACTCTATTAATAAAGTGGCAACAACTCTATTAATAAAGTTGCAACAACCCTATAAATAAAGTTGCAACAATTCTATTAATAAAGTTGCAACAACTCTAAAGTTGCAACAACTCAAAGTTGCAACAACTCTAAAGTTGCAACAACTCTAAAGTTGCAACAACTCTAAAGTTGCAACAATTCTATAGTTGCAACAACTCTATAGTTGCAACAATTCTATTAATAAAGTTGCAACAACCCTATTAATAAAGTTGCAACAATTCTATTAATAAAGTTGCAACAACTCTAAAGTTGCAACAACTCTAAAGTTGCAACAACTCTAAAGTTGCAACAACTCTAAAGTTGCAACAACTCTAAAGTTGCAACAACTCTAAAGTTGCAACAACTCTAAAGTTGAAACAACTTTATTAATAAAGTTGCAACAACTCTATTAATAAAGTTGCAACAACTTTATTAATAAAGTTGCAACAACCCTATTGATAAAGTTGCAACAACTCTATTAGTAAAGTTGCAACAACTCTATTAATAAAGTTGCAACAACTCTATTAATAAAGTTGCAACAACCCTATTAATAAAGTTGCAACAAATCTATTAATAAAGTTGCAACAATTCTAATAATAAAGTTGCAACAACTCTATTAATAAAGTTGCAACTATTTTAATAAAGTTGTAAGTCTATTAATAAAATTGCAACTCTACTAATAAAGTTGCAACTCTATTAATAAAGTTGCAACAATTCTATTAATAAAGTTGCAACAATTCTATTAATAAAGTTGCTAACTCTATTAATAAAGTTGCAACTCTATTAATAAAGTTACAACTCTATTAATAAAGTTACAGCTCCTTTAATAAAGTTACAACTCCATTAAAAAAGTTACAACCCCCATTAATTTTACAACTTTAAAATCTCAGCTTGTCTTGGTCTGGTTTTATCAAAAGTTGAGTAGCTGAATTTGTGTATGACGCAGTTACGTATCGCTAATGAATGTTCGACTGGCCGGCATGTAAAATCTCTATTTATTTTGTTTAAATTTATACTGAGTCACCAATAATATTGGGAAAAATTAATCATACGAAAATTTGATTATGGATATTTTGAAGACTTAAAATGATTCATTAAAAAAAAACATGTTAAACATTTAAAAGCGTTTTTAAATCCCAGGCATCAATATGAAATCATAATTCCTTTTCAAACTTAGATACATATTCAGAAGAAATTGCGTAGTATTTTGTGAATATTATAATGATATACCAATAAATTTGTTGTTCTTGACTTGTTTGTTGTTTTCGGTCTTTCCCCCAAATATTTTGATTGGGAGGAGCTGGCTACAATAAACAGGGAATTAAAACAACAACAACTTTTGCATTCATTACAAAATTTCAAACTTTTAAACCTAAGAGCTCTTTCTGGTAGATATAAAAAGTCTGCCTCTCCGTATACATTAAAGAGGGAGACTCGCCTCAGTAAAATACGGTAAAAATCGGGGATACTTTATTTTGACGTCACTTTCGGTTGTGGAGGCAAGATCCGATCCTCTGTCTGTTTGTACCACACAGTACAGCCAGACACTCTGACACTAGCATGTATTTTGTGTGTGCAGAATTACATACACAGCGCATTACGTTACTGTGACAACAAACTTATTTGTTTTTTTCAATGCTTTTTTGTCAGAAAGCGAAAGTGAAATTTTAGTATTATAATGCTACAATGATAGTCACCAAATGAAAATTACTGAGAAAAAAAAAGAAGAAGATGAAAGCAAAAAGTCAAAAAAAACGATTCTACCGGGGCTTGAACTCACGGCAAGATTTGAAAAAAAAACCGTTACTAGCGATCGCCGCAAGCATCTGGGCTATCTTAGTGACCTTGCAGGCGTTTTAAATAACTATATAGGCCTACCTTGCAATACGAGACAACGAATCGCGCAGCAAAATTTCAACAAATCAAACAATTTGAAAGGAATTCTAAATATTGTGCACATATGACGATATCGCCTCTTTAAAACAAGCTCAGCACAATATAGAGACAAACTATGCCATCCCAACCTCCGTATCCCCGATCTAAAATAACATCTCCACCCATTGATATATGACCCCATGACCCGTAATTAGAATCTTTATCCCACCTTATGTCCTATAAGCCATCCCATGTCCCATATGGTTATCCTGTTTTAGACATGTCCGCCATCACACCCACTATTCCTTCCCACCCTGTCCCATATGCTAATCTACCCTGTGATACCTCTGCCTATATCCTAAGTGCACGCAATCCCACACATGTCCAATATTCCATCCCACCATATTTCCCATTTTATATCTTAGCCCACACGCAAACACCATCAGAGAAGCCACCACACGTCACCCATGTCATCGCACCATGCCCCATACGTCACTAAAACCTATAAACAATGAGATCCGACCCTTGAGTCTGTCCCACCTTATGCTCCATATACAATACTAGGCCTCACATACCCTCTCATCCATGTCCCATATGCCATTCCACACATGACCCATAATACAACCACCCTCTGTCTTATGCAGGTGCGCGATCATATCCACCATACATCATCCCAATCCGTGCCATATGACAACCCCCTATGTTCCACGTGCCATCCCACCCTATCAACACGTCATCCCACTCTTATTCCCATATGCCATCTCACCATATGTCCCATCCCAAACTATCTCCCATATGACACTATGTCGCACACGTGTATGCCAAACCCACATCTTATACATATCACCTTATTCCATATATATGCCGACCCACCCAATATCCCCTATGATATTTCAAGCAATTTTTTATATGCAATCTCACCCCCATGTAATACCTTTCACCCCTTTATCCAAAATACTATCTGTCCCACATTCCATTGCACCCTATGCCCCATATGCCATTCCAACTATAGTACCACCCAACTAATATTATGCTCATAAATCCAATGTTATGCTCCCACGCAACCCGTCCTTTGATTGTACGTGTACGCCATCGCATCCTCTATGCATACTACACATGCCACCATATTCCATATGTAAACCTATCCAATGTCCCACATGATATCTAACTCTTTGTTATACGCAATCCCACCTTTATCCAATATTTTTTAACTTAAAAGTTGTAACTCCTTTCTCACATGCCATCCTAACCCGATGTCTCGCATGCCATCCCCATCTAATACCCCACATGACAACCTATGTCTCATATGACAACACCCCCTATGTCCCATATAACACATCCTATGTCCCATATACAATCTCACCATATGTCTCATCCCAAACTATGTCCCATATGACAACCCACGATATGCCGCATACGTGTACGCCAAACCCATTATCCTACACATATCTCCCTGTTCTATATGACATTCCACCCTATGTACCGTGTGACATTACACCCTTAATCCCATGTGACATTTCACTCTTTGTCCCATATGACATTCCACCCTATGTCCCATGTGACATTCCACCCTATGTCCCATGTGACATCACACCCTATGTCCCATGTGATATCCCACCCTACGTTATATATTTAATTCCAGCCTCGATTCAGTATTTTCCATCGCACCATACGACCCACATGCTCCATGTAACATTTTAACTTATGTACCATATGTCATCCATGCCGTCCCATTTATGCCATCGCACGTCTCTTACGCCCAACCCAACCCACCCAATGTTCCACATGATATACCACCCTTTTTCTTATAATCAATCCCATCGTTTATCCAATAATTTATATCCAACATATATACCCAACATGCCATCGCACCCTACGTCCCACATGACAGTGCGCTCATATAGCACTTTAACGTGTGTAGCATATGCCATCCAACCCTGCATTTCACCGTATGCTCAAATGCTATCCCATATCATGCGCCGTAAGCCATCCCACCAGTGTCCCAAACCAAATGACAACCACCTCTACGTCTTATATACGTTCGAAATTTTACACACTATTCCATCCCACCCTTTCCCACGTGATACTCCAAAATATTTCGTATTCGCAATCCAACCCTCTTATCCATTACCATGAATTCCATGTTATTATTTCCTATTTCCCATCTCAGCCCATTTCACATTCATCATTGATACAGTGACCATACGCCACACATTTCATCGCACCCTATATGCCGTATACGTCATTCAAACCTATGTAACATTTAACTTTCCGTCCCACCTAATGCCCCAAATGCTATACAATACTATGCCTTATATTCTATCCCATCCATCTCCCATAAGCCATTCCACTCAATGTCCCATATGGCAACCCACCCTCTTGTCTTATATATGCACGCCATCATATCCACCACGCATGCCATCCCACTCTTGTCCCATATACTAATACTCTGGATGTCCCATATGATACACCACCATTCTTATATGCAATCCCACTTTCCCTTTCATCCCAGTGAATGTCCCATATGACCTCCCACCCTATACATTTGTCATATATATGAACCATACATGCCACCCAGCCAACCTTGTGTCCAATGTGATATATCCTGTGTCATCACATTATATGGCTCATATGCCATTCTACTCTATGACATGTCCCACATTTGATCTCACCCTCTTTCTTATACACAAACCCAACCTTCTGACAAATATCGTCCACCCCAAGCTGTATCCATATGTCATCCAATCTATAACCCACATGGTATCCCACCTATGACCTACATGCCATCCCATCTATGACTCACATGCCATCTCAGCTACGTCCCATATGCCATTGCACCTATTACACATACTTCATCGCAGCTACGCACCATATGCCATTGCACCTATTACCCGCATACCATCGCAGCTACGCACCATATGCCATTGCACCTATTACCCGCATACCATCGCAGCTACGTACCATATGCCATTGCACCTTTTACCCACATACTACCACAGCTACATACCACATGCCATTGCATCTATTACCCAAATGCCATCGTAGCGACGTACCATATGCCATTGCACCTATTACCCACATACCATCACAGCTACATACCATATGCCACTGCATCTATTACCCAAATGCCATCGCAGTTACGTACCATCTGCCATTGAACTTATTACCCATATACTATCGCAGCTACGTACCATATGCCACCTATTACTCAAATGCCATCGCAGCTACGTACCATTAACCATTACACCTATTGCACATATACCATCGCAGCTACGTACCATATATCATTGCACCAACTACTCATATGCCATTGCAGCTATGTACCATATGCCATTGCACCAATTACTCATATGCCATCGCAGTTACGTACCATATACCATTGCACCAATTACTCATATGCCATTGCAGCTACATACCATATGCCATTGTACCTATTACTCATATACCATCGCAGCTACATACCATATGCCATTGCACCTATTACTCATATGCCATCGCAGCTACGTCCCATATGCCATTGCACCAATTACTCATATGCCATTGCAGCTACATACCATATGCCATTGCATCTATTACACATAAACCATCGCAGCTACGTACCATATGTCATTGCACCAATTACTTATATGTCATTGCAGCTATGTACCAAATGTCATTACACCCATTACCCACATGCCATTGCACCTATTACTCATATACCACCCCACATGTCACCCCACCTATGATCCACCGGTCATCCCACATTGACCGTCATGGCATTGCATTTTACATGCCATATTGTGGAACCACATGAAGATTTTCAACAGCAAAAATGCTAAAGATAAAAACCTGCTCTAAAGGTACATGAAAAGATAAAGATGTAAATAATCGCAAAGATCCTTAAATACTGAACATAAAAAGCACCCGTAGTTTCCGAGATATAGTTAATCAAAATATGTGCAAATTTTTAAGGAATATAAGAAGACGGCTGAATATCTTTAAAGTTATGCTTTTAAGTTCTCTCTAGTATATATATCAGTCACTGAAAATCAAGACTGTTTTCTCCCGCTAAATTTTGATAAAGGGTTATGATGAAGATTATTGTTGGAGGATTGAAAAACATTAAGACAACTTGATGTCAAACATTTCTAGAAATTTGCATAAATTATTACAATAAGGCCTAACAATTCAAAATACAGCAGTAAAATGGTCAATTTGTAACCGATTATATGACATTTTTTGCTATTTGTAAGGTTTATGTTGTTGTTATACAATATTGTGACACCTGTCCATAGATTCTTAATTAATACTTGTTTTTTTTTGTGGACAGGTAGAGGCCTCCCGAAACCGTCAGGGAGTAATTCTAAGGGCTCAAATCCTTAAAATTAAAGATTTGTATTTCATTTTATTTGATTTAACGTCGCCATGTTCCCGTAATGCATCCTACTTCCCATATACTTTTACTGTGTGTATAGAGAAACTTTAAAGGATTGCCGAAAAATGTACACGTTTTGACAATAAAAGGAATATATAAATTTATAAAATATCATACAAAAATCCATGGATTCAAGACAAGGCTTGGAAGGGGCGCCTCCCGGGAGACCCCACCATAACAAATAAAAAATCCTGGTGGCTAGTGGAACAACTGTACTGGTAAATCTAGTTTTCATCAAAAGTTGCTGCTAATCGGGAAATCCACGCCCATTTTCTTTAATTTTCATTCATTTTCGGAAAATTTCCTCCTTTGCGGAAAATCTTCTTCAATTTCGTTAAATTTTGGTCAGTTTTCGAAAAAAAATTGCCAGTTTTCGGGAAATTTTTCCAAATTAACAAAATAAATTACCCCACTTTTGCAATGTTATGTTAATAATTTATTAATTTCACTTCCCAACCGGTAAGAAAGCATGCAACCGGAAAGGTTAAATTCTCTCAGCTGCTCAGTGAACAGCCCCGCCCGCCCCCGCCTGCCCGCCCCGCCCTTGCTTCGTACGCCTCTGGTTCAAGTCTTCCATCTCGATTTTGAGAAGATAGTGATTGACTGGTTAAATGGCTAGATTCGAGAGAAAAGCCGTTCTTGAGATTTCTACACTTAATTAACCAAATCGTTCACTAATCGGATACATTAAATAGATGTTACCAAAATAATAGCACGTGGTATAAAAAGATACAATTAATGGGTTTCTTAATTGCATGGAGAACAAAAACGAGCGCACTAAGCTATAATATCAATACAACAGCAGGGGCGGCGGAAGATGTTTGAATTTGGAGGGGCGCAGGATCGTATTTTCAAAGCAGTATAAATAGCTTTATGGGGTCACCTCCTCACACACACACGCACTAAACTTTGCTGAATGGGATTACAACACCCTGCGGGTATTTAAAAAAGGCCCTGCAGAATCAGATAAAACTAATCAGAAAAATCCGTCAGCTGATCAATAGATAATTGATGGCCGAGTGGCCTTAGTTGTTATTTTCTTAAGGTTAATCCTGTCCCTCATAGGCTTTTGAAACAGTGCACATGCAGTAATTTTTAACCAAAAGTCTTTTTGAGTCTCCCCAATTAAAGGGTTAGTTCAGTGGTCAAGCATGTTTATCTTATATAAAGAGGACTTCAAAAGAAATAAAATGGTGAAGAAAGCATTCAAAAATCTTATTCCGTTAAGGAGATATTCAAGTTTAAAATTTGATATCATTTGTGTAGAAACGACTGAAATCAGACTAGTTCTGATGTCATAGCCTCAGATTCCTCAAATTCTTTATGTATTCTATCATATTTTGTTCTGCGATTTTGTGGCTTAAAAACCACGGAATATGTCAAAAAGTAGTAGAACTGAATCTAGAAAGGGTATTTATGATATACCGCCTGAAGAAAGTTTGAGGATAAATAATTTAAATAGTGAAAAAATGAAATAAACTTTCTTTAAAATACATAAAACTTTAATTAATCTAAGGCTATGACGTCACAACTAGTCTGATTTTAGTCGTTTCTACACAAATGATACAAAACTTTAATATCTCTTTAAAGGAATAAGATTTTTGAATGCTTTCTTGACCATTTTGTTTCTTTTGAAGTCCTCTTTCAATAAAATAGACATGCTTGACCCCTGAACTAATCCTTTAAATTCATACATGCAGGGCATTCTCATCATTTTCAGAAATTCAAGGAGACATAAGTTAAATATTTTACCTTGATATATGATCGAGAATACAAAAATAAACTACCAAAACCCCCATCATAAAATCTATTTCCATTCCTATCCAAGTTGTAACATCTCGCTGCCATTGTCTGATTTTGTGTTTTGAAGTCATGCCAATAAATGATGGCATCTTTTGCCCTATATATGTGCTAGCACATATAATATATTTCTTTAGAATAATTTGCTTTGAATTTTTGCATCAAAATGCTTCGACATGAATTTCCAAGGGCTTGAATATTTAATATCATATACAAATACAAATTCGTGAAAAATATTTAATAGAAGTTAAAAAAAAATTGAAATTATTAAATACATTGATATTGTAATCTGTACTGGGGGTATAACATCATTTTTTAGAGGGCTAACGAACAAAATGGCCGCTCCATGTAAATTTATATTGAAATGTATAATTTATTATTTTAGAAAAATGTATGCTAAATTGTTTTGTATGATGTGAAATTTCTTCAGATGTCTCCTTTAAGAAAGAAACCTACAGAATTACATAACAATTTTGTGTCACAAGATATGTCACAAATTACAAGGTGCTTTTTTCAAAATTCAAGAATTGATCTGCTCAGTTTCTAATTTTCTTTTAATCAATGCATGTATAGTGATGTATAGTATAAGCTTATGTTTAGCTTTTTTTTTTTTTGCAGTACAAATGAACACATTCTTACTGTTTTAGTAAGTTATGTAACAAATTACAAAGTGCTCTTTTCAAAATTCAAGAAGTGATTTGCTCAGTTTTAATTTTCTTTTAATCAATGCACATCATTTTCAGTGCCTGAGATTTATTAAAGATATATACATCAAGGTTTTGAGCTGCCCGACAGCGTTTTTCTAAGTACAAACGTGGGTTATGCGCACATAATTCGTACTGCCAAAAAACATGAAAAAATAATACGCGGCCAGCTTAGCCCAGTGTTAGTGATGTATAGTGTTAGGGTAAGGTCTTTTTAGTGTAAGGTTTTGTTTAATTTACTTATGCAACTCTCAAACAGGGACATGTACTTGTCGCCCTGGTTAGCACATGTTAAGAAAATATTTGATTTGTGTGGTTTGTCATTTTATTGGCAGGCAGATTCTATTGCCAACATTGAAAATTTAAAACAAAAGATTAAGGAGAAACTAAATGACGAATATCGGCAAACTTTGCATGGCTTGCTGAAATTAATAATAATTCAAAGTGTATTTCTTACAAAAACTTTAAAAATGAATTAAAACTTGAAAGAGTCTTGAGACATCAGCTATGTAAGTTTAGAGTAAGTAACCACCAATTTCCAATCGAAACAGGTAGATACCAAAATATCCAAAGGCAAGATAGAATTTGCAATTTGTGTAATTCTTCAGATATTGCGGACGAATTCCACTATCTTTTTAAATGCCAACATTTTAAGGAACAAAGAAAACAGTTTATAAAGCCCTTTTATTTGAAGAATCCAAATGGTTTTAAAATAAGTCAATTAATGAATGCTACAAATAAAAGCATCCAGGTACAATTATCAAAATTCATAACCCTTATTCTAAAAGGAACGGCAGACTACAAATGTAAATAGTGTAAATAAGTTTTTTTCAAATAAACTTTATATAGTATTCAGTAGTTTTTTAGTCTCAACATACATTTTTACATTTATTTATGTTTTCTTAAGTTCTTTGATCAGTTGTTTATGTATTGGCACAATGTATTGTCTCCATACCCAGAAATGGGTTATATGAGAATGAGAAAAACTGTAAACTGTAAACTGGTAAGCCTTATGGTTAGGTTTTCTTTTTTTGCAGTACAAATGAACACTTACTTACTGAAAAAAAACAAAACGCTGCCTGGCAGTGCCCGTCTAATCATACATCGCACATCACTTACAACAAATGAGAAATGTTAAGGTATACACAGGTAGCAAAAACATGAGCTTAAATGGTTTAATATAGGCTACTAAAATATGCAAATAACAAAAATTTACATCAAAATCAGTAAAAATTGATTTCTGACCTCAGAATTAAGTTTGGCAAGTAACTTTAATCTGTACAGTCAAATCTTTGACTGGTTAATTGTCGTCAACAAAAAATGGAAGAAACATATTAACTCAATGACGTCACAATGAGTGTTAGGAAAATATGAAATAATAAAAATAAACTGCCTTTTTTCTATATTTTCACCTAAAAAATTATATAATATGAATGGGGAAATTATATATTATGAATGGGGATAAAAGCGGGGATGGCCGGTCTCAAATGCCATTTGAGACCGCAGATGACGTCATCGTAGAGATAGCAACCTCGGCTATCGCCTCGGTCCGCTCAAACCCTGCGATGACGTCATCCTTGGTCCCAAATGGCATTTGGGACCGGCTATCTTCGCATTTATTCTCTAATTAATACTCAAAATTATTCTTAAATAGTATCATGTCAAACTTCTTTTATATGTGCCTAAAATGAATAATCATGATTAATCAATATTTCTTACAACATGCTTTTATACATAGACGGGATTTGCCTACTGAAAGTGTGTGTAGGGTGGGAGAGGGCGTTGGGGGAACAATCCTAAAATCACGCCAACATATCAAAAATTACCATGAAAAAGATCAACATTGAGAAAAGTGTGAAGTAGGGGAGGCAAGGGCTCATTACTCCTAAATCCCGCCTATGTAATTTTACATATATATATATATAAAAAGCATTACCTTTCCGAAAGACCTGGTCGCCCGACAGATATCTCCTACAGTCCGAAATGCATGCATGATCGAATCCAGAACAAAAAAACATAAACATTTCCCGCGTCTTTTGCTTTTTAAACTTAATTTCCTTCATTCATTGGCATTCGCCCAGCCTGACAGACAGTAAAACGTTCCTGAAATCCATAACAAAAAATATCAAACTTTCCTGCTTCTTCAATTTTCAAACTTCTTTTCCATTGAATGGTAGCTCCCTGCATGGACATTGCCCCAGCCGGACAGATAATATGACGCCTCTAAACAGAAGAAAAGGATTACAAAATTAAAATAATGCAAAATGGTATAAATCGATATCTCCGTAAAAATTATGCGATTTTGTGCCAATTTGGCTCAATCTTTGATGAATTATTTCTTAATACTGTACTCTTTCCGTTATTGTGTATATTGAGAGGTAGAGGCAACATTAAGATTTAAAATCTATTGAAAAAAATTAAAACAGCAAAACAAATTTCAAAATTGGTTCAAATTGACCATTTTACAGTTTCTGAAGAGTTTTGTGCAAATAACGGGAAATATACACAAATTTGTATTACTCTTGTGACGTATGAACGGGACAGTCTCTAATTTCTTATGTAAATTGTGTTTTAAGTATCTGCCATTTCTCTTTAAAAAGGTAAATAATTTTAATGAAAGGATTTGATCTTTCCCAACCAACCTCAAGCAGTCATTTTGGACAATTCAAGGTCTGAATTTACAGATTTTAAGGGAAGAAAATAAACAGATATAGGCCTAATAAAAACAAAAGAATTTTGAAATGTTTTCTTGTTGATCTGTTAGTCTGTTCATACGTCATATTTTTTCAATTTATTAAACAAAATTTCAAACTTTGATTACTTATAACTTAAAAACTACATATGGTATTTTAAAATTCAAAGTCAAATACACTTAGAATTTAATGTTCTTTTTGGTATGTGATTAAACAGAAAACTTGTGTACCTTTTAAATACATAAATGAGGAAAGGAAAACTCTAGCCCTGCAGCCCAGGCAGCCAGGATAATCTAAAGTTGTATAGGATCTTTAGTTACAAGTATAGTGCTGAATATTTCATTCCTGGTTTGACATATAATGACGAATGTGTATGTACTAACTGCAAAAGTTGTTTTCGTTTTGACATACTGACAAATGTGCTTAAAGGATTAGTTCAGTGGTCAAGCATGTTCATCTTATATTAAAGAGGACTTTAAAAGAAACAAAATGGTAAATAAAGCGTTCAAACATCTTATTCCGTTAAGCAATTCGGTAGATATTAATGGGAACATAAATGTTCCTATTAATGTGAACATTTTGGTACATGGAAGCCGCCATTTTCTGATATTTCCCATGATCCTTTGCTATCCTAACGTTAAAGCCTTTTGCAATGTTACATTTTTCAAATTTGAAATACATCTGGGAAAAATATCTTTGCTAGGGAAAACTTAAAACTCATGAAAATACCTCACTGTAAACAAAAATTAGTCCAGCTGACTAAAAATATTAGTCCAGATGGTGTCTGAATCGACTAATTTGTATTAGTCATGACAGTTTTTGTTGGTCTTGTTACTGATAAAATCTAGTCTGTGACTAATTTTTTCTAGTCCTGTCATGGTGTCTGAATCGATCAATTATTTTAGAAAGGTGAACAAAACAGACTGCCTGGATAAAGGAAATTAATTAGTCAGGCTGACTAGATTTTAAAAGGACTTTTCTATGCATTTCCAGACACTGTCATATCTAAACCTTTCCACTCCCATTTGATATGTTCACCACGCCGTTTTCGAAATATTTGATAAAATAGGTAATTTTAGGCGCGAAACGGCCATTTTGAAAATTAAAATCTTTTTCAACACGATGATTTTCAATATTTCAAGTACATAAATTAGAAACTATGACATTTTTTTGCAACATCTGAACAATATGGCTACATGACTTCAATGTTCTCGTGTGTTAAAAATGTCCCTATTAATAGGCATGCTTCCGGACTGTTAAGGAGATATTCAAGTTGAAAGCTGTGTCAAATATGTATATACAATAGTCATTTTTATCAGTCTATACAGATTTGACAGAGCTTTGAACCTGAATAGCCTATCTCCTTAACGGAATAAGATTTATGAATGCTTTCTTCACCATGTTCTTTCTTTGAAAGTTCTCTTGCTTGAACCTTGAATTACAATTCTCTAATCGCATATAATATGATCGATATTAATCATCTTTCCATCAAATTTTATAATTGGCTAAACTGTAAATTATAATAAAGAAATGGCACAAATACGAAATGCAGATATCAGTAATTTGCATTCAGACATTGGTAATTGCATATTCTTCATATTGTTCGCACTATATCCAAAACAGGGACAATTTGTCAACATCGTTAATTGATCAAAATTATACTTTTTATAGTTTTTCAAACTTCTTTTATAAAAAAAAACATGGATGAATATGGTAAATAATTATTAGATTATAGTTGCATAATAACCAGGCCCGCAGCCAGTATACGGACGGGGACCGTTCCCTCCCCTTCAAAAGTATCAAACGAATAAATATAACACATGGGTATGTATACATAATCTGCCTAAATGCTCCTCGTAAAATCCTTCTGCATGTCCCCCACCCCCCTCCCCTTCCTCATTCATCTAAGGAAAAGTCCTGGCTACTGGCCTAAAAATAACAAATGAATGCATGTTTAAAGTGTTTGTAAAATTTGTCTGCAAGATGGCAAGCCATGATCTGTAGAAGGAAAGGTAAGAATTAAGCTTTGATTACCTTTTCGGCGGAAGAGTTCGATGTCCCTGCCTGATAGACATCAAGCTTCAAGACATATCTGAAGGGCCATGCATTAAATCCAGAATCAAAAGAAATCAAAATTTCCCATGCCTGTCTTCATTGACATTGCACCAGCAAGGCAGGCTCTGAAAAGAGATGAAACAAGAGAAATGCGGTAAATCGCTATAGAATCTGGGTATTTTATTTATGATTTTGACTTTTTTCCGTTCTATCAATTTGTCTTTATTCCGCTATACTTCGATGCGCTCAGAAAATTAAATTTTATATTGATTTAGGTCTTAAGGTGAAAATTATGCAATGCAAACCTGTGTAAATTTATTGGGTACTCTTACCGTTATTCTATAGGATTTTAAAATACGGTAGAGGAAGAAAAGCCAGCCCAGGCTGCCAGGAGAATTAAAGGTTGTACAATTAGAATGTTGAATATTTGTCAATAGTTTTAAATTAACACTCAAAATTGTACTCATATCTCAAACTTCTTTAAGAAAAAAACATAAATAAGCATGACAAATCATTTTTCTGAGATAATATGCTATGATAATAAATTAATAAAACATTAATTACCTTTTCGAAGAGGTTGATTTTCCCCGCCTAATTAACAGAAAGCTTCAAAACATCCCGAAGTGCCATGATTAAATCCAGAATAACAAATATCAATTTTCCCGCGTCTTTGGCTTTTTAAACTCCCATTCCAGACATTCATTGGCATTTGACATATGCATCGTGACCCCATGTAATCTTATTCAAATATGTCATTCAATTATCTTAAAGGGGCAGTACACCGAAAAGTTAGGACACAATTTTTCAGAGACTCACAAATATTCTGCAAAGCTTTTTGATTGTCGTGGAGAACTTAAAACTTTTCTAACACCAATTTCATATACGAAGTAGCTTTCTGAGATTCATAAACAATATAAATTTATCACAATGGGAGGTAAAACAGGTCAATGAATATTTGAAATATCACCACAAGATGCCCTGACATATGGATCTAGTCCACCTTTAAAATTGTTCTTTTTTCCCATTTTCACATCTTTTGTCAGAAAGCTCATTTTAGGGATTAAATGAATCGGTTCGCTGCCCACCTGTGCATCGGCTTTGCCCGGCGTAAGTACGGTAGTCGTGAAGGTTGTAACCTTAAATGCATCCCAAATACCATATACATCTCAATGCACATACGCTTACAGGAATTAGCTGCCATGCATGTACCTTACAACCTTCCGTAATCTTACCAAGGCATAATCTGAACAATTAATTCGATATCATTACTATGACTCAAAGGTCCATGTACAGGAAGCAACATCTTGAGCTTAATTGGAAGAAAATATGGTTCCATCAAGATGGAATAACAATTGACCATTTTAAAACATTTTGAGGCATTTGAATAAATTATGCAAATATTTTGCCAGCATTGTTTTTTCACAAACGTAATGTATATGTTAAATTTCCCCAGAAATTATGGCATAGGGCAAATTAAATTGGTACGGTCTTGGAAGTTGGATGCCATCCACTGCAAACCGAGGCAGGATGAGAAGAGGTTTTTTTTTTTAATATGCCATTTTTTTTGTTATGCCTGTGGGTCATTTGCAGAAGCAAGTTGAGAACAAAATCGGGTATATACGCTTATGCAGCGTGTAAACGGCTCAGAC
>JAIGNY010000111.1:1615000-1632500 GCA_020152595.1 Chiridota heheva | reverse complement strand
GTCCCAGAAAACGATCCTTATCACATAACATGTTTATAAGAATATCAATGTCAGTTAATATAATGTAAGTAAATTAAAAATAATATTCACATTATTCCATTTTCTAATTAACAACTGTCATGTCCGCCGCTAATTTACCATACACACATGACATGCAGTGCAGTGCATGTACAGTATAAACAACAAGAATTGCATAACAATGATGTGCCCGAATACAGGGCTGCACTGTATACTAGCAGCTACAGTAGCTTGCTATAATGTGATACATACAATGCATAGGGAACAAGTACAACAAAATGGAATAAATGGTAGCGAGAGGGGAGGCGGGCGGGATGCATGGAAGGTAAGTATAACTCTCGTAAATATCTCCGCTACGCTTAGCGGGGTGAATATTTAGTAGTTTGGTAAATTTCATACATAATTTTTGGACGTAAGTTCATGTAACTGATATTTATTTTGTACGTCGGAAGCAATTATTTTGACGTAGATACAGTATGTACCAGCAATGCATAAAAAAAACGGCCATTTCGGCATAAAACACATTCTATGCTAAAAATCACCTGACTATATTCTCCTGCTAAATACATTGATTGAGGATGTGAATGAAATTCAAAACCTCTTCGTAATTATACAACCTTTCCAATTCAAATAACATTGGTATTGGATTGAAAAACAATATGTTAACATAATTCATTGGTTTTGGTGTCGATGTCACAAAATTTCAATAAAATTTGCATAATCTATTTTACTAAGGTATCAATATTTTAAAATGCTGTAAAATGGTAAATTTTAGCAAATTTGTGATTCAACGGGTTGATATAGCTTATTTTCTTCCCATTTAGATCAAGTTGTTGCTTCCTGTCTTTAGGTCTTAACCCTTACTCTATCAAGCGGCAATATTATTGCCGTTTTGGGTGCCCCATCTTTGGCTCCGCCTCCCGAGCGCATTTTCAAAAAAGTGCTGGTAGAGTAAGGGTTAATTAACCCGTGACAAATGCGCCAACTCAAAAATATATGCAGCATGATCCCGGTGGGCGGGTCACTAAAGCGGAACGAGCCCAACTCTGCTGCTTGGAAGCAAAGGACCCTTCAATAATCAGCCCTTGATTAACCCTTACTCTACCACGCGGCGATATTATCGCCCTTTTGGGTGCCCCATCTTTGGCTCCGCCTCCAGTGCATTTTCAAAAAAGTGCTGGTAGAGTAAAAGTTAAGCATCAAATATAACGAAGCCATTCTTTATCAGGTAGTAGTTAGTTTAATTGTAGATGAAATATATTGAATATGTGATTTCTTGTTTTTATAGGCTGATAAGAGCAAAGAGGATGAAAGAGTAAAAATTTGATGGCCCGAGGGCTGCCCAAGCAAAGACAGATCCCGGGAGTGAAAGAAATCCTGGTCATTGCATCTGGAAAAGGTGGCGTAGGAAAGTCTACTGTTGCCGGTATTGGATTTTGCTTTATTTCATTTGAAGGCAAATTTATACACTTGTCAATTGTGTGACTCACCCCTCTACCCCCGGACAAGTTGAGTCATTGCACCAAGGAGAGTGGACAAAACATATACACTGACTCACCCCTCAGTCATTTAGGTGACTGACTTTTTGTGTGAAATGACTCACCTTAAATCACTCACCTCTGTTCAAAGTCAATGGGTCAATTGACCCACCCCAGAGTCACTCTGGTCACTGACAATTTGGTACAATGATGCATGTGTGAGTCACTATTTCATATGTCAATGACTTCATCTTTGACTGATATTGCCAGGGGTAGTAGGGGTGAGTCATAAAACTTACAAATACATTATGCCTACATGATAAAGCTTTATTTCTAATTGGAAGAGTATTTTTCAGAGTGATGGCTGTTTTGAAATGTTCCTATTTTGTTGTTATTTGTGATGTTTATGCTATGGCAAATTATTCAAATAATTTTGTATCTTATTCTGTCAATTTTGTCCCTGAAGTTAAACCATTAAACCATATGTTTATTAGGAAGATGGGAAGCTGTGAAAATCCTGTTACATCACACAAACTTTCATATCTCAATAATAAAAATTAAGATTTAAGACAATATTATATTAGATTACCTTCAAGTGCAAGTACATTCATAATAAACAAAGGTGAAACAAAATGGTGAGTAGTTATGTCCTAGTTCCCAAATATCAAATATATGCATATCTCAGATAATCAATACTAACTGAAGACAAATGCAACTAAGATCAATTTTCAGCCTATGTTACTGCTTGAAATACATATCTTTTTGGTCTTCGGCCAAAATATTATGGAATACACAAAATCTGTATGGGCTTGATATTTGCATGATTTAATTTTTCTATTGTGTAATTTTAGTTGTTGCAAATGAATAATATTTCTCTTAATAAAATTTTATTTTATTATTTGTATACATTGTGCATTCAAGTAAATAAATTGCTGAACCAGAATTAATTCCTTTCAAAATCTGTTTGAATTAGTATTATTTAGATGATTATTTTAGCACCTACTAGCCCCAAATTAGTAAGCAAATATAGACACAGACCTACACAAGTCAAATTTGGAATAACAATGAATCAGAGTCTTGTAAAATATATTTAAAAGCTTTTTTTTTTTTTCTATTTTCTTTCCAGTAAATGTAGCTGTGAGTTTAGCAGCAAACCAGAGGGTAAGCTCTTTAATTATTGCTCTAATTTGCCTTGGTCTCTTAATTCGCAGAGGAATTATTGGGTGCCGAGTCAGTGAGGGAACACCAGTCTTCTCCAGGTTTGGTGGTTGTGGGTGAGGGCTTGTGTCTCTGTAAAGATCCTTCCAGTCCACTGGGTCTTCCTCTGCGTCTCTTTTCCTGCACTGTGTCCTGGAGGATGGTTTTGAACCGTTGGACCTCACAACATACCACATCAGTTTTCTTCTCTTCACTGTTGTCAGAAGATCTTCAAAGGGGCCAGTGTGGTGTTCATTATTCCTGCAGACTTTATCACTCGTGATGTGGTCTGTGTAATTTCATCTCTAAAGCACTTAGATCCATTGTAAGGGTCCAAGATTCACACACATAGATGGAGATGACCAAGGCATGCAGCAGCCTGATCTTCAAACGTATGGAGATGTTCTTATCTTTCCATATGTGTTTCAGCCAAGTCACTGCTGCTGATGTTTGTACAGCTCCTGCCAGTTTCTGTTTGTGAACCCTTGTTGTCGTTTTGTGATGGCTCCTAGGTATTTGAACTGGTTGATGTGTTAACTTTTTGATCTTGTGGTGTTATGTTTGTAGTTATGGTGTATGTTACAGTTTGTCTCAAGTTTTGTCTTCTCATCGCTGACTTCCATCCCAAACTAAGATGCAGTTATTCCATATAGTTCCATTAATTTTACCATTCACATACTATAATTAAAAAAAAAACTTAAAAAAAAAACTAGAACGATTTTTAATCACTATTATGTTGAATACTAGGATTAACTTGCTGGATAAGAGAAAATTTATATTGATATGATATTCCATGCTCATTGTTAATAAAACTGTCCGTCTTTCTTTGCAGAATTCAGTTGGCTTATTGGATGCTGATGTGTTTGGGCCGTCCATCCCAAGAATGATGAACGTAGTGGAAGAACAACCAGAACTCACAAAAGGTAGGGTGAGTCGCCATGGCAACATGAATTAATTTGCTACATAAATTTTCATACAAATGAGCAACTTCCACATTTACATAAAATTTATTGTGATTGTTTCTATGGCATTAATTGATACAATGCTATTTGTATGAGAAAGCTTGTATGCTGCCTTTAGTAATATTATATAAATAACTTGAAAAAACAGCAAACACATTAAGTTTGTGCCTCTATACAGTCCTGTACACTATTAGGAAGTTTTATGCCAAGATAAGCTTGCAGAATTATAGAAGATGTCATGGCTAAAAATGAACTAACTTACCAAAGATGACAATCAATGATTTATTGGAAAGACAGGACACATCTAGTAGAAATCCATGGAAAGTATTGGTGGACAGAAATTGTCATAGTTGATTAAAATCACGCAAATAGTGATCATGGCAAGAAGGATGTGTTTCGATGAATTATATAATTATCCATCTGCTACTCACAGGCCCCATATTAAAGGACTATGGACATCTAGCGGATTTAAGATATGTTAAAGATCATGGAATTTTAAGTAAAACTGTATTTACAATTTGTAAAAAAGCTTATATGATTTTCAAGTTATGACTAAACAAAATTTTAAAGATTTGTTAATTTGTGCAGAATGTGTGATATAGTAAGAGGAACACATCTCAAAATCTGTATGTAATTCTTGAAATTCTGTTCTTTAAATTCAGCTACTTGTGAATTCTATAATGTCTGTTCTAGATACATGATGATTCAGGGTATGACCAAGTTCTGAAAACATTTGCCCGAAGTCCAATTCTATATTTCAAACAACATTGACAGAGGAATAAAAAAACAAAGGTTTTACAAAAGGTGATGAAGGGTCCTTCCCCCATTGATGTCACATATTATTGCACAATAACAGGTAATTAAAAATGCTGTAAATTGGTCAATTTTTAACCAATTTTGATGTACTTTTTTGCTGTTTTAATGGTTTAAATCCTATTTTGAAAAGATTAAGCCCATATTACCCCTGGCTGTCCATAGTCCTTTAAAAAGTGTCCTGGCAGAAGAGGTTAAGGATACTGCTAAGATAATCCTTGCTACTAAACTGGTGTTGACAAACTTACCCATAGTACTGTGTTAAACAATTATCTTATAAATGATTCTCTCTTTAAGTCTTATAGTGGTAAGAGAGTAACAAATCTTTCAGTCAGTGTAATACATGAGCATGGTAAAGTTTGAAATTGACATCAGGATTTTAAAGTTAACCTCATACATGCATTCATATTTCATTAGTTTTTCTGTTAAATGCAGGGATCTATAAATATATGTCATTAGATTTTAAAGTTAACCTCATACATGCATTCATATTTCATTAGTCTTTCAGTTAAATGCAAGGATCTATAAATTGATGTCGTTAGATTTTGAAGAATTGATCCTGTTTATTGCTTTGGCATTTCTTTTTCAGAAAATAAAATGGTTCCTATAAAGAATTATGGAATTTCTTGGTAAGTGAGTCTTTCTTATGAAAGCAACATGCTTTAGTACTTATTAGGATTGTTGAAAGGCAAATAATAACAAGACTATAGAAAAACATATCTTAACATTAGTTGTTCTGCTCCTTAAAGTTTGAAACAGTCAGACCTGACCTGATGAAAAACCAGGTCGGGTCAGATTTTTCCTCTTTATTTTCTTAATTCTGAAAACCTTAGTTGTTGTGGAAGTTGGTGCTGAGTATCATATTAGCAATGGATGAAGTCCTTATTGTGTGATTATTTTAATTAAGATGAAGTGGTCTCACTATTTGCTACAGTAAGTTTGTGGTTATGATTTGCTGGAACAAATTTTTAAAGAGAAGGACAAGTCATGAAGCATTCTTAGGCACCTTCAGACTGCAGAGTGCATTGTGGGCAATTACTTTTGTAATATTCTATTTCATCAGTATGTCACAAGGGTTATTTGCATTGTTCTTATTAAGAATTCTCTTTGTGTTTTCTTGTTGGACATTTAAAGAGGTGAAATCGTCATATGGACACAATGTTTAGAACACGATTCAAATTGTTTGATTGGTTGAAATTTCAACCAATTGCTGCACGGTTCGTTGGCTCTTTATTTTACTGTATATATTAATCAAAACCCAAGCACAACTAAGGTTTGATGTAGCCCAGTCTGTAAAAGGCGATGGAATTCGGATTTCGTAGGAATCAACAGTTTTGTACATGTAGGTTGGAATTCTGCCATATTTTTCTTTTTTTTTGTCGCTCATGGTAATTTTCTTCCTGGTAACTGCTATTTTAGTATCTTACTAATCTTTCACTTTTCCTTTTTTTTTAACAAATACGTTTAAAAAAACAAGTTTCCCATAAATCGTTAAGCACTTCGATTGAATTTTTACACACACAACGATATGTAGTTTGCACATGTACAAACAGCTCAGGGATCTTGTGCATTCCAGAACCGGATGTGACGTCAAAACTTCTACATCCTCCAATTTTACAGAGACCAACGATGTATGAACTGGGACGAGCCTCCCTCTTTAAGTGCAATGTAATGTGATAAGAATACCAATGTTCTTTCCATCAAAATTAATTTTTTCAGGAGAAGGGGAAGAAAAAAGTATCAAATGATTAGTTCAGTGGTCAAGTTCATATAAGATAGACCTGCTTGACCTCCGAACTAATCTTTTAGAGATTTCTTATTGGATAATCATAAAAGAGCAGTCTTTAGCATAATTATTATCTTGCATAAATTGATAATTTATTAGTCAACGGTCCCGTTATCGTTTTGTTTTTGAATAATCATTTTTTTTTTTGGTATGGCATGTATTTTGTGTCTACGTTTGTATTTTTGTGTTTAAAACATTATTTATTCTTTTTTGATCAAAAATTGTTATATCAATGTACTTATTTTTGTATGTAATAGGCTGGAGGCCTGAACATTCAATGAAATAAATATAAATATATAAAATGCAGAAGGAAAGATTTAAAACCATAAAGCAAATTTATCATAAGCAACAGGAAATATATATAAATGTGCAGTCAACTAACAACACACTAAATGACAGGGTGAAAAAAATGACAAGATAAATAATTCTTTAAAAAGCTTTACATTGAATCAAATTTACATGAAAGACTTCCAGTTGTTTCAATTAAGTGAGAATATTATTGAGTTTATACAATATCTTTGTTGTTTATATTACATGATCTCTCACAGAATGGAATTTGTATATGCTGAATATGAAATCTTAAATTATGTATTAATTTTGCATCTC
Source organism: Chiridota heheva (assembly GCA_020152595.1). Classification (NCBI taxonomy): domain Eukaryota; kingdom Metazoa; phylum Echinodermata; class Holothuroidea; order Apodida; family Chiridotidae; genus Chiridota; species Chiridota heheva. The sequence continues at coordinate 1,625,640 of JAIGNY010000111.1, read as the reverse complement.
CTGATACATATTTTGGTATATTTCTTATTGACTTGTATATCATTTTTGTACAGTATGTCGATGGGCTTCCTTGTGGATGAGAAGGCTCCGATAGTCTGGAGGGGTCTGATGGTCATGCAGGCAATCCAGAGATTACTATGGGAGGTGAGTGTCTTGTTTGCACACAAAGATAAGACTTGAAACAGTCATTTCTTTTGTAGAATATGTATAACAGATATTTTATTTATCCTTATCCATATAAAGAGTGGCTCAGTGGTAAAGAAGTCATGCTCTTATGCAGAAGGTACTGGGTTTGATTCCCATCATAAGTGCTGCATTGTGTCCTTGAGCAAGAAGCTTTTCTCTACTTGCTTCAGTCCATGGTGGGACTGGATGGAATGTCATCTGGATTTCAGGTGGGATGACATGGGACAGGGGAGAATGGTATATGGGACAGGGAGGGATGGCGTGTGGAAGAGGGTGACATAGTATGTGGGACAGGGTGAAATAGTATGTGGGACAGGGTGACATAGTATATGGGAGAGGGTAGGCTTGGTATGTGGGACAGGGTGGTATAGTATGGGGGCCAGGGTGGCTTGGTATGTGGGCCAGGGTGGCTTGGTATGTGGGACAGGGTGGCTTGGTATGTGGGATTGCATGTGGTGGAATGTCATCTGGATTTCAGGTGTGATGGCATGTGGGATATGATAGAATGGGTCATGTGGTGGAATGGCATCTGGATTCAGAGGGTGGGGTAGCATGTGGGACAGAGGGCGGTAAGTGTGTTATTATCAGTGAGGGGATTTGTATCATTTGCCATGTCTGGTTAACTAATTAACAGAGTGATTTATTAATGATTTGATGATTACCAACACAATTTACAAATATGGAGAATAATTCAATAGGTTTGCTTGTTTGATGGGTTTACCGGCACCACAACAGCAAAGGTCAAATTGTTCCTGAGAGGTAAGATCATTCCAGAGGTAGGAAGGAGAGTAAACAGTGGAAGATTGAGAGAAACGCGAGAACTAAAAGCCAGAAAGCTGGGATCGAAAGAGGAGCTGTATGGGTGAAAGAAAAAATTATGGAGAGCGAGAAGGGGTGGGGAAGGAGGACTAAATATGGTTGTAGAGGGAAGCATGATGAAGGAAGAAAATAATTTGATCCGGAGTTTTTTGGGGGGAGAGCTCGGCTACTGAGTTGTGGGCAGCGAGGGAAGCTCTGGGTAGGTTGTACAGGGGGCAAGCAAGGAGAACGTGATGGGCTGTGAGGGTGCAATGACAATTGTTGTAGAGGGTTAGGGGGGGGGAGCCAGTACGGAGGTGGAAGTGAGTGAGGTGGGTGTGACCTATTTTAAGGCGGGTAATGTGGATGTTGTTGACCCAGGATAGGTTGTGAATGGTGGGTTTGATCAGAATGGTGGGCTGGATGAAGTGGAGTTTGTTATCAATTTTGGAGTCCCATGAGGTTTGCCAGCGGTCACGAACAAGGGAAGCGATAAGCGGTTTGATGTCAGAAAGGGTTTTGGGAAAAGAGAAACAGATTTTTATAAAACGATATATTATCCTATTTTGTTTCAGGTTGCATGGGATCCCTTAGATTACCTGGTGATCGACATGCCACCAGGCACTGGAGATACCCAGCTGTCCATAACACAGCAGATCCCCATCTCAGGTATGTTATGTCTTCTCCTGATGAGGTTTGTGCTCAGATTCACCTGCTCTATGACAAAGTAAATTTTGAATGATTAATGTTAAACAGCCAATTAACATAACATAGCAAGGTTTAACATCCAGTTCTGGATATCATATCAAGACCGCCACAGCCTTCGATAACCAGTTGTGAACTCACTGGTTGCAGACCCACCGGAATTGTTAAATAATATTGTTTGAATTGTACCATATTTTATGATAAATTTTAAACATCAGGCTCATGACACCTCTAGATATGTGGTAGACATACTTGGCGTCAGTTACTGTAAAGTTTCATGCCATGTATTTTTATACTTGATTTATCTTTGAGTGTATAACATCCATTAAAGGCGATGAAACCGGTTCATTGAAGGTTCTGTAACTTCCACTACAAGTGTTAATTTCAAGTAAAATATTTTGAGAGCTGTCCTTTTTTTTTTTAAGGGCATTTTATGTGTCGTTAAATTAATTTCATTTGGTTGAGTTTTTTAGCTGATACAGATTTAACTTGTGCCCTAAACTTAATATCAAACACTCTTTGAGTTCGATTCCATGTTTGTGCTTTGTTAAATTTGTTTATTTTTAGTGATGCGATCCGTCGGGTTTTTAAAGATATCAAATAACTTCAGACTCCGTGTTTTTTTTCCCAGGTGCTGTAATTGTCTCCACTCCTCAGGATATCGCTCTGCTCGATGCCAGGAAAGGAGCAGAAATGTTTAAGAAGGTCAATGTACCCGTCTTAGGCATGGTGCAGAACATGAGTGTGTACCATTGCCCCAACTGCGGTCATCAGAGCCATATATTTGGGGCAAAGGGTGTGGACCAGATGGCGATGGAGATGGGAGTCCCTGTATTAGGTATGACATTGTTCTAGTATTGATTATTTTGTGGGTTGATTAGATATTAGGATAAATGCTTTTCCCAGTGTAATGGATCCAGTTTTATTTCAAATAAGACCTCAGGGATGAGTGTGGGTGATTCTGTCAGTAGTAATTACTAGTAGATATATTGATGCAGGTGTATTGGTGTTTGTAGAAATACTATTTCTTTTAATTGCAGTGATGCCTTTAATACCAGTGATTTTTGGGGAATCACCCCTTGCTATTCCATGGATGAACCTATAGTTGTAGCAATTGGAGAGCCAGGGGGAACATGCCTGCCAAACTTTTAAAAAAATGAAAAGAAAACAAAACCAAGTGCCCCTTTCACTTTGTTTTTGTGGGCTTACTGATTCTATCTACAGACTTGAGGGACATTTGCATATAACTTGGGAAGTGCCCCTAATAGGTCATGCCCCCCCCCTTACTTGTTGAAAGTTTCCTACACCCCAGGATGAGCTATTTATACTTGGGATCCCTAGAATCACTTGGGTGACAATTGCAAGGATCTCTTCAGCAGATAAATTTATATTTCTTCTCTACTTCCGATATTTGGTCAGAGTAATGCCAATCGTTTAGTGTATTTTTCTTTTGTGGGATTTCTGGGATAAATTGATAACAAACTCCATGTCATCCATCCCACCATTCCGATCAAACCCACCATTCCGATCAAACCCACCATTCCGATCAAACCCACCATTCCGATCAAACCCACCATTCCGATCAAACCCACCATTCCGATCAAACCCACCATTCCGATCAAACCCACCATTCCTATCAAACCCACCATTCACAAGCTATCTTGTGTCGACAACGTCCTCATTACCCGCCTTAGAATAGGTCACACCCACCTCACTCACTCCTACCTCCTTACTTGCTCCCCCACCCCTCTGCAACAATTGCCATTGCACCCTCACAGTCCTTCACATTCTCCTTGCTTGCCCCCTGTATAACCTTCCCAGAGCTTCCCTCGCTGCCCACAACTCAGTAGCTGAGCTCTTCCAAAAAAAACTCCAGATAAAATTATCTCCTTCCTTCATCATGCTTCCCTCTACAACCATATTTAGTCCTCCTTCCCCCCTCTCTCTGCATTATTTTTTCACCCATACACCACCTCTCTCGATCCCAGCTTTCTGGCTTTTAGTTGTCTCAATCTCCTCGTTTACTCTCCTTCCTACCTCTGAAATGATCTAACCTCTCAGGCACAATTTGACCCTTGCTGTTGTGGTGCCGTTAAACTCTCATCAAACAAACAAACAAACTGGGATTTCCAGATTAAAAATTTCAGGAAATTGTTTTTTTTCTTATTAAGTTCAAGAGCTATTGATGAAGCTGTACTTGAATTTAATTTAGCATAGCGTAGCAAGGTTTAAAGTCCTGAAAGCATCCAGTGCTGGACATAATATCAAGACGGCCACAGCCTTGATAACCATTTGTGAACTCACCCACCTGGATATGAACCCAGAACGTGCAGATGAGAGTACAAGCGCTATCCTACACCACGGAGGTATGTTTTGTTGATAGTCGATGGAATAATCAGAAGTTATCATTTTCTTTCCTTGTCCAGGTGATATACCTCTTTATATTGGAATCAGAGAAACATCGACAGCGGAAAACCAATCACAATATCAGATCCCAAGAGTGAGGAAGCTAAAGCCTTTCACAGCCTTACCAGTGCAATAGTAACCAGATTAGAAATCAGCAATTCTTCACCAACATGATCTATAAAAGATTGGTCTAGACCTGATGCACATCAGAATGGAAGTCACATTTAGCCCACACATGGGGAGAAGCTGTTACTTATTACAGACTGGAGGATGGCGGAAGTGCGGGGGAGGAGGGGGAACTGAGTGGTGCAAACTGAAATTGTTGAATTATTAACATAAACTTGAAAAATGTGGTAAAATTATTGGATATTTCGGTAAAATTTCCTAAACATTTCTTGAAAACTGACCAGCATTTCCCGAAATTGAAGAATAATTCCAGAAAAGAGGATATCCCGATTAGCAGCAACTTTTGATGTGAACTTTATTTACCAGTGCAATTTTTCCAATTGTCACTGGAATTTTGGGGGGGTTTCCCTCCCCCCCCCCTCTTCACCCTGAGAGGTGATCTTCCTACTCCCCTGGGAATTGGTACCAATTAATTATGGAGGTGTTCTAGTTTGTGACATTTTACATAAAATTGTCTCTTTTCAAGCTCACTTTCCTCCATGATAGGTCCTTGAAAAAGACAAACCATCCCCCCCAAAATTGATCCTTTATACACATCTTCATCACAAGTGTAGCTACATTTTTCCAGCAGCAAAATAATTGATTTTTGTGAATAATAATCTACAATTTACTAATGTATAGCACTCTGAAAACTGATTGTTTTTTTTACTAATTATAAAGATACATTACTTTTTTTTTTATCAAGGAAGTGTCAATTTGTACTTCTTGTTTTCATCAAGGAAGATTCAATTTGTACTTCTTTTTTTTTTATCAAGGAAAGTTCAATTTGTACTTCTTTTTTCATCAAGGAAGTTTCAATTTGGTGGATTGTCATATAAGGCAGGTATTACTCAGAACTTTTCAACTTGTCTCTAAAAATATACGTTTGGGTGAAGCATTGAAATTACGAAGAGCCATAGCAAAGGGACCCAATATGACCCCTTTAAAAAAAGTTACATTTTGTGAAACAAATATCCCAGTACTTTAAAATTATAGCAATTATACCTATAGGACTTCAAATTCTTCAGCTAATAAAATAGGTTTTTAACAGAAAATGTTGCCAAGGCCTGCTTATAATACCAGTATTACTAAGTAAAATGAAAGTAATAAAGAATTAGTAAAAATCATCTTTATTTCCAATAAAATTATAATACAAAATATAAGTATACAAACTTGTGAAACAATTTGAAAGTAAATCATCTCTTCAAAATGATTTGTGAAAGATCAGTGGTAGTGTCCAAGCATAAATCAAATCACATGATTATGCTTAAAAGTACTTTAAAAAAAAATTTAGACAATTTTTTGAAAGCTTTCTACACCCCTGGTATCAAGATATGAGGGAAATGTTATTAAAGGCAGTTTTCAATTAAATTAATTGTTAATCAGACAGCTGCAGCTGGCTGAATACATCAACTTAAATAATGGTAATGACCAGTTTTCTTCAGACCTCTTATGATCTGCATTTACACAGATGATTACACATATGTAAAACCTGCACTTATAGTTTTACAGATCAAATCCGAAATCCTCCTTGGACAGAATTTTGACTTGCAAGGCAAATCTTTTCCTGACCTGGCATCTGTGTGTATGACTGGGCCATCTTTGAAGGGATTTGGATGAGCAGAGGAATCATGAAGTAGCAGCCTACAAGGCTTTAAAATATGTCATAAACTATGCAAATTACATGCAAATTACATTTTTTTAAACATTGAAAAATTGACCATTTTATACCTTCTTGAATTTTCAAGTATTAACAGGCAATTTCTATTACATAATTCACTGTATTGTTATCCTTTGCCACAATAACGTAAGGGAAAGGAAGACATCACTCCATATAACACTTAAGTAGTAAATTTATTATCGTAACTTTCAGTATTTAATCAAGGAAAGAAATACTTAAGAATTACATGACATGAAGATCCATCTACCTGTTTATACATGACAAATTTTGCATACATCGGTTTCTTATAATGCACAATATCACAAAGCATCATTGCTCGCCAGTCAAATCCTTCAGGCTACAGCTATAGAGACGGTGTTCCTAAACCTCACTGGACAAGGATAGGTAGTGTATGAACACTGCATTTTCATGCTTTCCTTTTCGACTAGTGCTCAGAGAACCAGGTAGGATGTTATTACCATCAGGATTGACGGCTTAACGTCCCCTCCGAATGACAGCGAGCGCCATTCAACCGCTACCACTTCTCAAAATGGACGAATGAGGAGTACGAGCTGCATAGGAAATGCTTCTGCTTTGGTGTTCAGCGTACCTGACCGGGTTAGACCTGACCGGGGCTTGAACCCTGGACCTCCAGCATCTCAGCTGTGCACTCTATTAACTGAGCTACCAGTTCTCTAAAGTCCTCAAGCTTTAAAATTTAAGACTGCATTTATATTTTGTAGCTGATCTAGACCTATCTAGCTTGACCTGTAACATTAAAACAAGTATTCTTATACAAAATCGAGTATTCAAAGTAACCGACTGTAGAAAGTAATTTAAATTTCACAAATGTTACAAAATATTTGTTAATTATTTCTTACTTAAACTACTTACAAAGTAATATGCACAATTATGGAATATAAAAATGGCAGTATTCACACGTTATCAAACAAGTAACAAACTTATAAGAAAGACAATTTATAGATTCATTTCAAATTTCTAGTTTGGACAAATTACACGCTCATGAAAGTACAAAATAATATGGTTAAAGGAAGTCCTTAATTTATTGCAAATTATGATAATAGGTTTATGACCTCAGCATGTAATTTAACTTTTAATGGTATTAAAAATTAACACTTCACGATTACAACTTTAAACAACAAAGATTAATATTTACATATCCTTATACAGTATATAAATGATTTCCAATTAATAAATTCCTTTAAATTGTAAAAATCTCACAAATTAATTATAAAAGATGAACCAAACCATGTAATAACTTGTATAGTCTTAAGAATATATACACACAAATCATATTTCAAATCATGATGTAATATGTTACAAAAATACCTGTTTTATATATTTCTTTTATATTTTGCAATAAATATTCAAATAACTTTTTTTAATACTGGTTAATTAAGTTGTTTATAATTAACCAAGCCATACCCCAGAAAGAGACCACTATGTACAGTAAGCTAGAATGATTCTCCTGCATAAAGTTATCAACTAACAAATGAAATTTCGGTATTAGAAACACAAGTTTAATATCTGGGATTATTAAGTGCAGATAGGGGACCCACAAAAGACGAGTGTTGAACCTATTACCTCATAAATGAAAAAAACAAAAGGTTATATGAATGAATCCCATAAAAATGTCATATTCAAATATTTGGAGAAATCACTACGCTTTATACTACATAACATATTCAATATATTAATTAAGCGCCCATGCTCTAATAGGAGCTCACCCAACATTTTTTGACGATAACATAATTTTAATTTCAAGATTTAATTAACCCTCGTTGTCGTGGTGCCGTTAAGCCCTCATCAAACAAACACACAAACAAGATTTAAAATAAGTTTTGTTACATTTTTTGCTTATTTTGCATCTGATGCTCACGATGTTTTTTGATAGTGGTTATAGTGTGGCTAGTATAGAACCACTACACACAATGCATTTCAAATAGCATACTGTACACAGTCTCCGGGCACAGGCGCTTATTATGAAGAAAGTCCAGGCCTAAAGAATGGTGCAAATCTATTTTCATAAGCACCCCATTATTATGCCGAATACGGTTTTTACTTTTTAATATGATTGATTTAATTAGTAGTCTTTGGATTCGTTCCTCTCAATATGTGACTTTTACATAACACATTTGCAATTGAATGACACCAAGATAAATTGGGAGTTATACCCTTCAGAGTACGATGGAAATAAATATGGACACAGGACAATTTACACAGAAGTAGTTTGTCAGTTAAATGGAGATGCCTTGTTGTATTCTTTCACCAACTTGAAAGGAAACGCCCCTTCTTGCCTCACAACTCATAATTTACACAGAAGTAGTTTGTCACTTAAATGGAGATGCCTTGTTGTATTCTTTCATGCAACTTGAGGGAAATGCCCCTTCTTGCCTTGCAACTCATAATTTACACAGAAGTAGTTTGTCAGTTAAATGGAGATGCCTTGTATTCTTTCACGAAACGCCCCTTCTTGCCACGCAACTCATAATTTACACAGAAGTAGTTTGTCAGTTAAATGGAGATGGCTTGTTGTATTCTTTCACGCAACTTGAGGAAAAACGCCCCTTCTTGCCTCGCAACTCATAATTTACACAGAAGTAGTTTGTCAGTTAAATGGAGATGCCTTGTAGTATTCTTTCACGCAACTTGAGGGGAAACGCCCCTTCTTGCCTCGCAACTCTCCTTCAATCCATTCACCGTCTAAAATAGGAAGGAAAAGAACAATTCAAAATAGATCTGACCTGTGAGGCACAATTTGACCTTCGTTGTCGTGGTGCCGTTAAGACCTCATCAAACAAACAATTAAAACATATGAATAACTTAACTCATTTTGTGTTTTAATGGACACGTGTTATATGACTTTGTTAACATTATTTATTGGGGAGAGAAGTAGGATGCCAAAAGCACTCAGAAATCTTCTTTCCCTATACAGACCAATCCTGGTTGTGAGCCCTACACTTAATATGGCAAACGAGCAATGTACAGCCTGTATGCTTGTTCCATTTTTAAAATATGAACTTTTCTAATGTTTGTTGAAAAGCACTGTGTGAATATTTTCTGCTCTGTTCAGACTAAGAAATAGTGGTATTACATTCAATACCTAGAAGTATCAAAATATTTTAGAAGACTGCATTCTGTTACAGAGAGCACACTTCAGAAAATTGGCATGTGTGCATTACCCACTATTTATAGGTATCAAAAGTTTATATGTGATGATCACAGCTTTCTGACCTTTTGTTCTTGAATTTCTCTCATTCTCCCCCTGTTTCCTTTCCTTCCTACCTCTAGAATGATCTGACCTTTTGGGCACAATTTGACCTTCTTTGTCGTGGTGCCGTTAAGCCCTCATCAAACAAACAAACAAACCTCTTCCACCCCCTCTCTACTTTGTTTTTGTTTCAACCATGCACCTCCCCTCTCGATCACAGCTTTCCGACCTTTTGTTCTTGAATTTCTTTCATTCTCCCCCTGTTTCCTTTCCTTCCTACCTCTAGAATGATCTGACCTCTCAGGCACAATTTGACCCTCGTTGTCGTGGTGCCGTTAAGCCCTCATCAAACAAACAAACACACCAATACATTAAATTCCAAATATTAGATTGATCACAACATACTGTAAACATTAACGTTCCCTGTTTTAGAACAGACTTGGTATTACAGTTCTTCGTGAGAATCCTTATAATAACTCTTTTTTCTTCTGTAAATGAGGGTGTTTCAGCTGACGTCACGAGGTCACCTGACTTTGTTTACATCGCTTTTATGTCGGGCAAGAACGATCATCTGCTGTACACTTATTTAGACTTACAAACTCTTGCATGTTGTTATAAAAGATAATTATGCCGAATCTTGCTGTGCCGTTGGTTGCACTAATAGACGTGTGCCAGGGAATAAAAAGACATTTTCTCGATTTCCATCTAATCCTGATCGACGTTCGAAGTGGGTTTCTACTGTACGATGCAACGTCTTTCAACCTTCGGTTCACACTAGGATTTGCAGTGAGCACTTCATGCCAGGTATGTAGGCATTGTCTGCGTATAACGAACAATCAGATGGCGTTCACATAAAAGTTACTCTTCGAATGCCCGGTGAATATATAAAACGTTAAAAATATAAAGTCAAATTGCCGCCGCGAACAAAAACAATAAAATTCGCTAAACTGGTACTGGTAAGTAGGTTAGCAGGCAGTATGTTCGTTGTATGTGTGATGTGACAGCTGTGTGAAGATGCATGACACGCAACGAAGCTTGCCTGGTAAAATGGCTTCCAGATGAGTTAGGAGTCGCATGATGAAATTCTTTTATACATCACAATGTTAACAGAATAGGTGAAAACTTCAACAAAAAAACGTACCCCTTTCTAAAACGACGACCAAATCCCCCTGAAGAAGAGAAAGTTCCGCGTCATTCTGTGCTTGGTAAGGTTGAATGACAAGCATGGACTGCCTTTTACCATTTGGTTTTCCCTCGGTGAATGCTTTTGGTAGTTTTCCAGATATCTTTAATGGTACACTGGCCACGACTCCATCACTTGCTCTTCGCTGGTTTAAGAATGATACTGGACTTTGAGAGCTAGGACTTCTTGATAGAGGACTCGGTGGTAGAGGCATCCACTGTGTAGAAAACTTTTGCTGCGTGCCCATCTGTGGACTACCTGATCTTGGACTGCTAGGTCCAGGGCTAGGTAAGGGACTTGTTCGA
>JAIGNY010000111.1:1357500-1610000 GCA_020152595.1 Chiridota heheva | reverse complement strand
TTCAATTTTCAGGCAGGCCTGACAAAGCCGGTGCACCGCACCACTTTTGCGCCGGGATGATCAAAATGTGAGGACTTCAGAAAGCTTCACCCTCTGCTCCTCGAACCCCGCCACACTATTATCAAGACCATCGCCTCACCACTAGCAACTCCAGTGCAACTGCCCTGAATGAGAGCACACAAGCACAACATCCTTGTAAACAGTGGGGACACCTACTTCACGTAATACAACCTTTTTGAGCTAAATCTGTATCCATTTATTCCCTTCTTTTCCCGTTGGATACAATTTTCTTTTTGCAAAGCGAAGATCAACATATCACCACGCAACTATTCGTTAAAAGACTATGGACATGTAAAAATGTTTTCTGTTCTACCATGTATTCAAAAAACATTGAATTATGAGTTTTAAGTCATTGAAATTTGAAAATATCATGTGTTGTAGCTATGAGTAATCAAAGTTTGAAATTTGTTTAATATCTTATCAGGAAAACACCTCAAAATGCATTTGTTTATCTTTATATTTCTTCCCTTAATTTCATACCTTGAAAATATTCAGAATGCCTCCTCCAGCATGAGATTGGTTGGGGGAGAAATGGCAGAGGATTAACAAGCAATGGATTGACATAAGAAATTAGAGACCATGTCCAGTTCATACACCAAAAGAGAAACACACAAATTTGCACGAAAAAAACAATTTTCCAGTTGACCCTACATTCGCCACTATGTCAAAACAGAGACAATATATCTGTGACAATCGCAAAAACCAGGGCCCTCACTTTTCAGTCGAGTGCTCCTTTAACCAAATTTGCTAGCAGTTGAAACACATTCAATGATTATGTTTGTGAAGCTATGCTAACTTCAAGGCTATCAACTTATCAGCAGCAAAAACTATGCTAACTTCAAGGCTATCAACTTATCAGCAGCAAAAACTATGCTAACTTCAAGGCTATCAACTTATTAGCAGCAAAAACTATGCTAACTTCAAGGCTATCAACTTATCTGCAGGAAAAAACTATGCTAACTTTAAGGCTATCAACTTATCAGCAGCAAAAACTATGCTAACTTCAAGGCTATCAACTTATCAGCAGCAAAAACTATGCTAAGTTCAAGGCTATCAACTTATTAGCAGCAAAAACTATGCTAACTTCAAGGCTATCAACTTATCTGCAGCAAAAACTATGCTAACTTTAAGGCTATCAACTTATCTGCAGCAAAAACTATGCTAACTTTAAGGCTATCAACTTATCAGCAGCAAAAAACTATGATAACTTCAAGGCTATCAACTTATCAGCAGCAAAAACTATGCTAACTTCAAGGCTATCAACTTATCAGCAGCAAAAACTATGCTAATTCTAAGGCTATCAACTTATCAGCAGCAAAAACTATGCTAATTCTAAGGCTATCAACTTATCAGCAGCATGCTAATAATTCACTGACGCACATGCTGAATTCATCATTGCAGTACAAAGCAAGTCATATGTATTCATTGCAGAACAAACAACAAGTCACTAAGCTAAAGAGATTCATACCAGGAATTTGCCTGAAAAGAATTTAAAAACCATTCTCTTCCAAAACATTGAAGAAAAAAAGAAAACAAAAAAACTCTTACTCAAACACTATTAAAATAAACCCTTACAACTTTTTGTCAAGGTCCATCGCCTTCGTCATCTTGATATCTAGATACAATTTAAGCTTTTTTGTAAACAAGGCCAGAAACTAGTTTTTTTTGTTACAGTACCGCCCACATTAAATTGGCCGTCGCATCGTGAAGCGTGATAAAATATCACGTTCCAACTATAACAACGTTTCCATTACACCTATTGCAAATGCTTAACGTAATATCGGCCGTCGCGCTGCTTCATTTTATCGTTATGGTGTGCATAGGCATCTAAATGGCACGATTCTGTTTTCGTTTAGCGTGAATTACGTAGCAGAAACGAACGATCGTTCTATCGGGATTTTGAAGAATTGGGGAAGGCTTTTGCAGTTAGAAAAATCTAGAATTGTAGGAGAATTTTCCGATAATTATCGGCTTCCGATAATTGTCGACCGCGATGTAATCATAAATAGACACTGACCAAAAATTTTTCGGAATAAGCACTAGGCCTATATACACATGCTCGGAGCTGTATGCCACTAGTGTTCTAATATCAGTGTAGGCCTAACGTTAGTAATAGCATTATACTTAGTTAAGTTAGTGTGCAGTCAGTGACGAGTATGTCCAAAATAGGACACTGCATTGACTGCAACTTGTTAATTCGTGTCTTTACGGGCAAGATAAGATCAAAATACGACATATGATAACCCTTAGATTAATATTGTATGCAATCATTATCTCATTTAAATATTTAATTAACAAAGAAATAAATAGACAAATCGCAAGTTTAAGTTATCTTTGGGGAGGAGAGTTAAGAAATGAGTAGGCCTACCGACATTTTTAATGTACATCCTTGTTCTTTTCCTATACAATTCTTTATATATTGGCATTAAAAGGTTACCTTGAATTTTAAAGGAAATACAACAAATTTGCCTTGAAAAAGGGAAATTCGACCAAACAGTTTCAACCCACCCTCACGGTCCTACCTCTGACTTCCTCCCAAGTAAAATACAACTTCTACCCAATAGAGTGGGGACCGAGGCAAATTAAAACATTTTTTCAAGTTGGTGTCACCTTTATTACAAAAGATTAAACCTAATCTGATTAGGAACCTATGAAATGTTTTGTGATATATTCAGGCCTGTAGCCAGCAGGCTTTCTTTTCGACGGATAATTGGGGAGGGGGAAGAAACTTTGGCAAATTTTCCATATACATATTTTTCGTTTGATTATTCACAAACGCAATGTGAGTTTGATTCATCATATCGAAGTATTATTAGGGCCTACATTAATAGTATGTGAACATCCAAATTTAGTGTTTTCAATGTGCAGATTATTTTTAGTCGCTAGTACAATATTGCTTGTACCTTTTTCCTTTTCTGTTATTTTTAATTCCAACATTTTGTAACCTACATTTGTATGTAATTTCAATCTCGTGAAATAGATACATGTATAACCAACAATTTTAAGCAAACATTTTTGCCATATAATTGATCCATGGAATATTTTGAAAGCATGTCAAGTTAAAAAAGTTAGCCAAACTGTTTTCCAACTTCAAAAACGCAATTCCTTAGACGAGACAGAAAAAGCTGCGCAATGTTTATTGCAGCGAACGGCAACTTGTTAGGACTTCAAAATTACGGAAAATATGTACAAATCGACTTGAAAAAGTATGAGAGAATACACAAAAATTAACAACATCAACTTACTTAGATATTTATATTCCGAATATTAAAGTCCTGGTCCCAAAAAATGTTTAAAACTTTATCAAAACAAGTTTCCAAAGATAAAGACATTTTTTTTTTTAACTTCTCCATCATAGAAAATAAAACAAAAAAATATGAAAGCTGTAAAACTGCAAACAAATGCTATTTCCTTGTTTTAAAAACGTATGCTTTACTTTTATCTTTGCACATAACAAAAACTGGAATTTTTTTTCCAAGCAGGGGGCTGTCGCCCCAGTTAATGGCCGCCAAGTTAATGTATAGCAAATTATTACCACACATCGCATCGGTATAAATTCTACATTTTTTTCAAAATTATTAGAACTGTGTCAGAAAAACAACAAAATATCTTGTTCAAAGATATGCCGCCCGCGTTCCCCCTTCATATGTCTGGGTGGTTTATGACCTGGCGACAGGTTTCCTCGAACTCCTCGGCCACGCTGCGCTAAATTGTTGACAGACATATTGCATGCTTGACACTTTTATGTAAACATTCAAAATGGAGAAAAGCCGTAACGTATTATAAATTAAGACAACAATACCAAAACCGGGAGGGGGAGTGGACATCTAACATTTTGTGAAGTGAGAAATATGAGGAAATTTACTGAGCACGGGAGAGGGATGATGAAAGTATCGCCTTATCTTCATTCAGGAAAACAAATCATGAAAATGGGGAGGGGAAAGGACAATATCATATACCAAGTATGTTTTCACAGTAACAAAAATTATCCCATCCCAAATTCAATGTTTGGTGATCAAATTTGCCGTTTGAAACCTGAAATGGGGAGATCTTAAAAAGAACCATGGCACTGCCGCCCCCACCCCACCCCTGTCCACCCCTTCCTATTCGTAATACTTCCATTTTTTGAGGAGAAATTGGGGAGGGGACGATACGATCTACAAAATTATGTTTTCATAAAAGAGAATGCCCCCACCCCAAATTCAATAGTTCAACGATCCCAGTTTGTCGCTTCAACTTGCAAACGAGCTAGGAGATCATAACAAAGATCCACTTTCCCGCCGCCCTCGCCATCCCCGCACCCTTGCTGTCTTAATACTTCAATTTTTTTGGAGAAATTGAAGAAAACTGGAGAGGGGACGAGATAATCTACCAAATTACGGTATGTTTTCGTAAAGGAGAATGTCCCCACCCTAAATTTGATAGCCTGATAATATTAAATTAAACATGTATAAGAAGGTATCACTCATGGAGTACCACTAATAATCGCTATTAACCGCTGTGATCCCCGGTCCCTTACCCATAACCACCAAACTCAAGTTTATGTCAGACTTCAAATATTTGGAAGACAATATGAAAATCGGGAGGGGGCATATACCTTTGTAAGTATTTCCCTTTAAATGTGCCAATCTTAATTAATTGGACCGCGCTAGGCCAAAGTCCAGACGCAGCTGGCGTCAATTTGTAAACAAATCTGTCAAATGTGCTGGGAATGGGGCAGCGGCATTATTTATGATCCTTTAGAAGTTTGCCGTGTTTTTGCAGTATGTGTTTCATAGGGATTAATGTTAATGGTGTTTATGTTCGTAAGTTTCGGGTAGGAATTAGAATATATCTGTTGAAAGGAAAGACATTTTCGCACGGATCTAATTTATAAAGAAAAATTTTTGCACCTGGGCTTATCAAATAGTGGGAGCTTATGTGTGTTTCTGTTTACTTACGTCGCTGATTTCGAAAAGATTTTGATGCATTTTTTTCAACATGGAGGTCTACACTGAGCAAAGAGTGCTTAATTTAGAATTGTATTTGTTCTTATTTTATTATTCTTTTCTTTCGCGTTTTACTGTTACTGTATATGGAACAACATATTAAAAAGTTTTTGACAACGTTTCTTAATATTTTGTTGGAAATATTTCACGAGTTAAAATTTTACTTGACTATTTGGAATACTATATATTTCGGAATAAAACATGGAAATCTCAGTAAGTTAAACTTGTTTATTTTTATTGCGCCGATCCTTTGTATTTCGCTTATTATTTTAATTTAAATTTATATTATTTCATTCAATTTTCATTTTATGATTTATAGAAAAAATGGCCGTGCCATGATAGTGCAGACACACGTTGCGTTGCCACGGTTCCTTACTTTTCAGGTTGTAATTTTTTGTTGAACTTATTGAAAATAAATAATGATCGTAAATCTCTGTGGTACACTCTGCATTGTCGTTACCAATTTATTGTGGGCTGATATGTGTCCTTTGAAAAGACACGGGGAAATGAAATACTTAATTTTGCCCAAAACGGCAAATTTGCATCAGTTTAAACTTATCTGAACTAAAGAAATTTGCATGTTCGTGTGCAGCAGACGTTAAATATTACACACAGTACCGGGCGGCATTACCGGGCGCTTTTACCGGCGCAATTGTCAAACTGCTCGCATCGGTCACTACTTGAATGTTGGAAAATGGACTCATACTGTAAGCAAACAATAAGACGAAGAGAAGAAATATCCTTTTGATTCATGATCTGCCAGTTAGGAAATGCGATCAAGAAGAATGAAAACCAAATCGTGCAAAAAAAAAAGTTATTGAAGACGATATAAAACCAATTAAGTATAACATGCTAAACAGTAAATAAAGAAGAAAGAAAGCAATAATACAAGGATAAACTACACTTATCTCCCTAAAAAGAAAGAAACAAGAGAAAAAACATTAGATTTTCATAGAACAAAAAATAGACAATCATGACCAAAATTGTATCAAAAAAACTTTACACCATTTTCGCTGTAGGCTATTCTTTAGATTTTTTTTTTTATTACGGGGTGGGGGAGGGGGACGCATCCGATTTCATGGCTATCATGATTGGTACACTTCAGGCCAGGGTACGTATTTAAATTGCCTCAGTGACAGCTGAGAATAAATATGCTTCTAACAAAAGTTATAAGCCGTTTTGTATAAATTTTAATGTGCAACTCAATGGTTGCCATCTTGTTTTGGTCAATTACCGATGATATGCGAAGGCAAAGGTCTATTTGACTGCAGCATATTGTGAAAAATACATTTGATAATACATAATATGGCGTCAATATTTCAAAACAATTTTAAGCCTAGGCTAGTATTTTTACATGTAAGCGTATACGTGGGGCCCTAGTAGTACCGTTAGGCAAATAATACTAAGATTGTCCAGCAAACCTCCAGACAATATCGATTCCTAAACTTTGTCTCGCACAATATGAACTCACTGACGCAGGAATTTACGTTATTACGACCTACCAAAAAAGCGTGAAAATAAAAAAACCGGAGCCGAATTTAAGTTACGAATCTGGATGCACTCAGGTTGAAATCACGTATTACCTTTATGCAGCTAGAATGTACGATATCGTCGGTGCGTGATATCACGATATATCGTTCAATCGTGATTCACTGTAGTATAGTTAAAACGTTAGCAAGTCTTCAGGATTTCGATATGAAATGTTATCGTGATCACGATACACGATGCGACGGCCAATTTAATGTGGGCGGTACTGTATATTCAAAATTCATATGTACTTTACTTTTGTTTTGTCAGTATTTTTTGTACATATTGCATAATGTGGAAATAAATGATCATAAAATAAAAATGAAATTTTCTTCTTTGTTGAATGGAGACCATGTGACATTAAGACCAAGCTTTTTAAGTTACTCCGCTTAAGCATATTTGTATTAATGTGTTTTTACTGTAATAAACCTTGTGCTGAATTTGTTTATTTTGTAAACGTTGTCAATCCAAATAAATCAATTGAATGGATTGAATACGAACACATAAGGGTCAAGTTTCTCTGGGTTTAAACAGAAAAGGAAAAACTACAACTATCACTTGATTTTACCTGCACTTAAAAAAACGAACAATTAATTTGACTTCAGAGTAGAATGCCCCTATTTGTCTCCCTGCAATGCCCACCAATACAGACACATGATTTTACAAGAAACAAATGTTATCCTACATACCCTTGCTGAATCCAAAGCATAATCTATAAAGCTATGGCGCTTCTCAGTCTTCTTCTGGCTGGCCTCATAGAGCAATTCTGAGGCCCATGATTCCATGCCAGGGCTGTTCATGTAGCACCATGCTAGATTCAAGAGAATCTACAAAAGCAAGAAAATGTAGAAATAAATGCACGAGTATATTGTCAAGTCTTTTAAAAGATTAGTTTCGGGGACTAGCAAGTTGATCTTATATGAAAGAGAATGTTAAAAGAAACAAAATGGTGCAGAAAGCAGTAAAACATCTTGTTCCGTTAAGGAGATATTCAAGTTTAAAGCTCCATCTTATCTGTGCAGAAATGACTGGTGTAGTAAGTCTACTATGGAAGATTGTGTCTTCATCCTCAAATTCTTAACAATTCTTAATGTGTTTGATATAAAATGTATTCACCTTTTTTACTATTTGAATTATTTTTCCTCAAACTTTCTTCAGGTGGTACATTAGAATTACCCTTAATAGATTCTGTTTTACTACTTTCCTGACTACCCAATGGTTTTTAAGTCTCAAAACACTAGGAAAAAATATGATAAAATACATCAAAAACTTTAAGGAATCAGAGGCTGTGCTGTCACAACTAGTCTGATTGCAGTCATTTCTACACAAACGATACCAAACTTTAAACTTAATTATCTCCTTAACAGAGTAAGATTTTTAAATGGTTTTGTCACCATTGACCCCTGAACTGATCCTTTAAGTATGCTTGCATAGTAAAGTGATATGAAGTAACTGAATATTAGTGTAATTGTTATCTTTCCACATAATAATGTAATGAAGACTTACAATGTAGGGTGTAGGGGAGGGGGAGTGAGCAAATTAATAATAATTTGATCTAATTGCAAGATTGGTGTGTTTGGACCAACATTTGTGGTGTTGGAGAGCTACAAGGGGAGGGGGGGGGAGGGGTGAGCAAATTAATAATAATTTGATCCAATTGCAAGATTGGTGTGTTTGGACCAACATTTGAGGTGTAAGAGAGTTACAACAGCCTCATTCTCTCTCTCCCTTAATTCTTCCCATACTACCTAGTTAGTGGTGAGGTATTGGAGACAGGTAAATAATTTATAATGCAAGAATTGCTGAAACACGCACAAAAATCCTTCCATTTACCTCACATTTGTATAGCTTGCACTGTAAGCCTAGCTGTCCATAGTCAATGCTGTCATGCCCCCTCAGTACTGCGATGGTTTTTTCAAAAGCTTTCCACGACTCATCGTATCTGCCAAGTTTTGCGATCACAACTCCCAACTGAAAATAACCTATTGCAAGATGGGCATCTTTGGCAGTAACGTCTCTGCTTGTCTACAGAAAGAAAAAAAAAACACGCTTTTGTTTTGAAGATTCAAATAAAAAGAAAATTAAGATTTAATTTCTTAGCTGCACGAACTTTGGACCTACCATACTACATACTAGAACAAATACCACATGTGACAAGTTTGTTTGCTTGATGGGAGTTTTAACGGCACCACAACAGCAAGGGTCAAAATGTGCCTGAGAGGTTAGAACATTCCGGAGGTAGAAAGAAGAGTAAACAGTTGGAGATTGAGAAAAGCATGAGAACTAAAAGCCAGAAAGCTGGGATCGAGAGCGGAGGTGTATGGGTGAAAAAATAATGTAGAGAGAGAGGGGGTGGGGAAGGAGGACTAAATATGGTTGTTGAGGGAAGCATGATGAAGGAAGGAAATAATTTTATCCAGAGGTTTTTTTTTGAAGAGCTCGGCTACTGAGTTGTGGGCAGTGAGGGAAGCTCTGGGAAGGTTGTACAGGGGGCAAGCAAGGAGAATGTGATGGACTGTGAGGGTGCAATGTGACAAGGCTTAGGTCAACCAACATTTGAGGCATGTCCACTACAGCTGTTTTCAGCATTCAATGAGACTTAAATGGTGCACCTTCTAATTTATCTTTACAGTTGAATACTTTCTTTCCCGTTGGAAAACTATTCCAAGACAAATTCAAAAACAATTTGTGAAATTAAAGGAACATTTGGAAAATTATTGGAAATTTTAGTATAATTTCCAAAAATGAAGAAATTTTCAAAAAATTGAAGGAAATTCTCCAACAATTATTAAGTTACCAGTTCAATATTTGAGCTTTTAACCAGAGTTTGTTTATGTTCTTGCCTAACCCCCTTCCCTACCTCCTGAGAGGTGTCCTTCTTATATGTCCCTATGATCTTGGTAGAGTGAATCACACTTTGGCAGATATAGATATAACATACCTTTTCAGCTCCTGTCAAATTTCCAAGTTGTACCTGAGCTTCAGTGATGTTGTAGAGAATCTTAGCAGAAGGCTCGCTGATTTTCAACCACTCCTGCAAAGCCTCATTAACCTTCCCTGCTTCAAACAGCACCGCACCTTCATGCCACAAACTCAAATTATCCTTAAAAGTGAGCTTGTCTTGGGTGTTATTATTGGACGAGTTACTACTACTAGCACTGCTCTGAGGCTTGCCATTGATTGGACGGAAAGTGTTGTCAGGGAGACGAGTTGGTGGGGGAGGTACAGGTGATGTGGGAGGTGGTCCGAATCTTGGACTAGGCCCACGTGGGCTTGGACCTGTTTGCATGCCTGAAAATGCAGCTTGAAGCTATAAATAGAAAATGTGTAAAGCGGTAAATATTTGAAAATATATATACAAAAATAATAATATCAGAAGAGACAGTAAATGAATGAAAAGAGAAGTTGATAGAAGTCGAGACTTATCATAAAGTTGATTTTTTATTTCTATGAAACAGAATATTATATGGTGTGGACAAATTGCGGTGGGGGGCAAAGTAGATGAGCAAATACCCTGTTTTACAATGGCAGGAGTTACTAAGGTGGAAGAGGAAATAATAAATAAGTCATATTGCAGAGTATTACATATGCTTATGACTTTTGGAAAATTGTTTCTAATCATAAAGAAACAACCAATTAACATTCAAAGAAATACATAAACATTTGCAATGGAATTGCCTTTATGACATCAAACACGAATTCATCATACTGAACAAAAACTTTAAAATGCAATTGGGAAATCTTTAAAATCCATATCTTCTGAACGGAATATGATATCAACATGATTTTTGTACCAAATTGGCTCTAAAAGTATGTTCTTTCAAATACGATTTTACAAAAAACCATGGGAATATTACAAAAAACCATGGGAATATTACAAAAAACCATGGGAATATTACGAAAACCATGGGAATATTGCTTTAATCCACTGTATTATTACAATAGTAAGAAGGACAGATATGGTTTAAACAAAGATTTTATTTGGTCAATCCTCCAATTTAGCTACAAAAAATATTCCAAAATTCCTGAATGCTTTGAGAAACATAATATATGAAATTGAAAGTTTAAGCCAATAAGCCAATATCCCAGTTTTCTTGACGTAAGCAGATGAGAACACATGACTCCCCTGAACAGTCCATCGCAGGCTAACTTTCCAGCAGTGCTGGTACTCACTTTTTACAGCGGAGTGAACTGAAGCAAGTAGAGTAAAGTGTCTTGCTCAAGGACACAATGCAGCGCTTTTGGCTATTAAACCCAGTACCTTATGTATTGGAGCAAGATTCCTTAAAGAATTAGGTCAGTGGTTTGGTCAAGCATGTCCATTTTATAGGAAAGAGGATTTCAAAAGAAGCAAAATGGTAAAGAAAGCATTCAAAAATCTTATATTGTTAAGGAGATATTCCAGTTTAAAGTTCTATCTTATCTGTGTAGAAATGACTGGTGTAGTAAGTCTGCTATAGAAAGATGGCGTCCTAATCCTCACATTCATAACAATTGTTAATGTATTTTAAAGAAAGTTTATTTAAAATTGTTACTATTTAAATTATTTTTCCTCAAACTTTCTTCCAGTGGTATATTAATAATACCCTTACTAGATTAAGTTTTACTACATTTTTCATATATCAAATGGTTTTTAAGCTACAAAATCACAGGAAAAAAATATGATAGAATACATAAAGACTTTGAAGAATCCAAGGCTATGACATCACAACTAGTGTGATTTCAGTCGTTTCTACAAAAATGATGCCAAACTTTAAACTTAAATATCTCCTTAACGGAATAAGATATTTGAATGCTTCCTTTACTATTTTGTTTTAATTGAAATCTTTTTTCATATACGACTACTGCACTACTCATTTAACCACTGCACTACTCATTTAACCACTGCACTAATCATTTAACCACTACACTGATCATTTAACCACTGCACTAATCATTTAACCACTGCACTAATCATTTAACCACTGCACTAATCATTTAACCTTTGCACTGATCATTTAACCACTGCACTGATCATTTAACCACTGCACTGATCATTTAACCACTGCACTGATCATTTAATCACTGCACTGATCATTTAACCACTGCACTGATCATTTAAGCACTGCACTGATCATTTAGCCACTGCACTGATCATTTAGCCACTGCACTAATCATTTGGGCACTGCACTAATCATTTGGGCACTAATCATTTAACCACTGCACTGATCATTTAACCACTGCACTAATTATTTAACAACTGCACTAATCATTTAACAACTGCACTAATCATTAAACCACTGCACTAATCATTTAACCACTGCACTAATCATTTAACCACTGCACTAATCATTTAACCACTGCACTAATCATTTAACCACTGCACTAATCATTTAACCACTGCACTAATCATTTACCCACTGCACTAATCATTTACCCACTGCACTAATCATTTAACCACTGCACTAATCATTTACCCACTGCACCTTTGATAAATGAAATTACATTTTAAGTAATTTGAGACTATGGGCTACTTTCAAGTAATGTCACATATTACCAGCGTACCAAAACGTCTTTCAAACTTTGACTAGTTGGCAACTAAATAAGCTTTTCACAAGAACTGTTCTGTACAGAATGTGAAACACTGAATCATTCATTACACTTAAAAGATATATGGACAGGTAGAGATGTTATAAATGCTGAACATGAGTCATCATTAAATTACACCAGTGCCACCTGTAGTTTCTGGGTTATGACAAATCACCAGTTTGGATAATTTTGAATGAATGCAACAGTTGTGATATATGAAAGAAAGAACGGCTAAGAATCTTGAATGTAATTCTTTTCAATTCTGTCCTAAATTTCAGTCACTAAATTTTGATAGAGGTTATGATGGGAATTAAAAATCTCATATTCAACTGCTTCCATTCAAAGAACGGTGGTGAAGAATTGAAAAACAATAGGTTAACCATAAGGAAATTCATAGGTTTTCTTGTTGTGATGTCACAAACTCACAATAAAAATTTGCATAATTTATTATAATAAGGCTGTAAAATTCAAAATGCTGTAAAATGGTCAACTTTTGACCAATTTTGATGTAATGTTTTGCTGTGTTCATGGTTAATAGTGCATTTTCTTGTTGTGATGTCACAAACTCACAATACAAATTTGCATAATGTATTATAATGAAGCTCTAAAATTCAAAATGCTGTAAAATGGTTAACTTTTGACCAATATTGATGTAATGTTTTGCTGTTTTCATGGTTTATAGTGCATTATCTTGTTATAATGTTACAAACTCACAATACAAATTTGCATAATGTATTATAATAAGGCTCCAAAAATCAAAATGCTGTAATATAGTCAACTTTTGACCAATTTTGATGTTATGTTTTGCTGTTTTCATGGTTTTTAGTGCAATTTCCTGTTGTGATGTCACAAATTTCACAATACAAATTTGCATAATTTATTATAATAAGGCTCCAAAATTCAAAATGCTGTAAAATGGTCAACTATTGACCAATTTTAATATAATGTTTTGCAGTTTTCATGGTTTTTAGTGCAATTTCTTGTTGTGATGTCACAAACTCACAATAAAAATTTGCATAATTTATTATAATAAGGCTCTAAATTTCAAAATGCTGCAAAATGGTCAACTTTTGACCAATTTTGTAGAATGTTTTGCTGTTTTCATGGTTTTTAGTGCAATTTCTTGTTGTGATGTCACAAACTCACAATACAAATTTGCATAATTTATTATAACAAAGCTCCAAAATTCAAAATGCTGTAAAATGGTCAACTTTTGACCAATTTTGATGTAATGTTTTTTGCTGTTTTCATGGTTTATAGTGCATTTTCTTCCAATTAAGATATCTTGATATTTACAAGTTTTTTCCAGTCTCATTATCATACACAAAACAATCCATGCTACTTACTCCTTTAGATATAGAGTTGTTGTTGGTAGGTATGTTGAGCTCAGATATAACCTTGGCCTTTCCAAGATAATTCACATCCTTCAAATTGTCAACTTTATCTTTCGGTGGCTTAAATAAAGACTCTGTTGAAAGTGGGTGCGGCTCGTACAGCTCACCATTCTGAGGGTTAAATGAAGAAAAATAGATTGAAGTGGAGCCGCAGCATCAGGATCATACATGAAAGAGGAATAGGGTCAAAGGTCGTAAAAAATAAAATGTTTCTTGTGATCTATTCACAAGTTAAATTTATTACACTTACATGGTGCATATCTAAATACGTTATTCTAATGCGCCTTACAAAATATGCATATAAAGAAAATAAATACAAATGTGTAAATAAGATAAGCATGAAATATAAAGAAAACAAAGAACAAAAAAATTATGATGAGGACTTGAAAGCACAATTAAATAAGTGAGTCTTAAGCAAGGTGTGGTATTGTTAAAGGGATTGAGCAGATTTGATTGAAAGAGGTAAGTCAATTCAAAGTTTTGGGCCAAATATTTGCAGAGAGCGATCGCCATATGTAAGTTTACTTGTTAGAACATAAAGGATGAGGTGGTTTTGAGAGCGAAGGCGGTAACTAGTTTGTTTATGATGAAACATTTCGGACAGATATAACAGGGCCATGTTATGAAGGGATTTGAAAATGAGTATTAAAATTTTAAATTTAATTCTATATGAGACAGGTAGCCAATAAAGATTTTGCAGTAGATAAAGTGATGGAGTGAAACGGGTGCTTCTTGTGACGAGCCTTGCAGCATAATTCTGAACACGCTGCAAATTTTTCACTGTAACACCTGGCACCACTGAAAGGAGGACATTGCAACAATCTATGCAGCTATGCACAAGTACATTTACAAGTGATATTGCAGAGCTTCTGTCCAGAAACTTCATGCACCTTCTGATGTTAAATAAATGGTAAAATGCAGTTTTGCATTTGTGATTGACATGGTCAGCCATTGTCATACCTTGATCTAACCAACCACCCAGATATTTGACAATCATGAAAACAGCAGAAATTGGATACACACAGATGTTTATAAGTACAGATCTAATAGACTATGAAATCGCATATACCGGAAACACAATATAAGTGGATTTAATGCGCTGCTCCAGGTGAGTATTACACATGGAGAAATGTGAGAGGGGGAAATAAGGGTATATGGAGAGGTAGCAACAACATGAGTGCAAATGGTGTAAAATATACTAAAAACCATTCATACATCAATAAGTCACATCAAAATCGGTTAGAAACTGATCTTTTTACAGCATTTGAAAACTTAATTACCACAAATTGAGAAATATTTTGTTAGAATGTGACAAATAAGAAATTGCTCATGTTCACACCGACGCTTTTTAGTCCTTCCCCCAAATATTTTTGAAAGGGAGAAGTTGGCTGAAGTGAACTGGAAATTTGATATTATTATAACTTTGACCCAGATTTAGCAGTAGAATGCCAATTAGGAACATTTGATATTTGAAATTTGGGAATGAAATATTAAGAATTACCTTAACAATTTCTTAGCTGTATTCCTTTTCATACATTATTACTTTTGCACATGCTGAAATATTTTATGATTTTGTCATAACTAATATGGCTTAGTAAGCTTTAATATGGCATAATAAGCTTTAATATGGCATAGTAAGCTTTAATATGGCAGAGTAAGCTTTATCATGGCTTAGTAAGCTTTAATATGATAAAATAAGCTTTAATATGGCTTAGTAAGCTTTAATATGGCATAGTAAGCTTTAATATGGCATAGTAAGCTTTAATATGGCATAGTAAGCTTTAATATGGCTTAGTAAGCTTTAATATGACATAATAAACTTTATATGGCTTAGTAAGCTTTAATATGGCATAGTTAGCTTTAATATGGCATAGTAAGCTTTAATATGGCATAGTAAGCTTTAATATGGCTTAGTGTTTTTAATATGACATAATAAGCTTTAATATGGCTTAGTAAGCTTTAATATGGCATAGTAAGCTTTAATATGGCATAGTAAGCTTTAATATCGCTTAGTCAGCTTTAATATGGCATAATAAGCTTTAATATGGCATAAGTTTTTAATATGGCTTAGTAAGCTTTAATATGGCATAGTTAGCTTTAATATGGCATAATAAGCTTTAATATGGTAAGCTTAGTGGCATTTTTAATAGTGGCATATGACATAATAAGCTTTAATATGGCTTAGTAAGCTTTATATGGCATAGTAAGGCATTTAATATGGCTTAGTCAGCTTTAATATGGCATAATAAGCTTTAATATGGCATAAGCTTTAATATGGCATAGTAAGCTTTAATATGGCTTAGTAAACTTTAATATGGCTTAGTAAGCTTTAATATGGCATAGTAAGCTTTAATATGGCATAGTAAACTTTAATATGGCATAATAAGCTTTAATATGGCATAATAAGCTTTAATATGGCTTAGTAAGCTCTAATATGGCTTAGTAAGCTTTAATATGGCATAGTAAGCTTTAACATGGCATAATAAGCTTTAATATGGTGTAGTAAGCTTTAATA
Source organism: Chiridota heheva (assembly GCA_020152595.1). Classification (NCBI taxonomy): domain Eukaryota; kingdom Metazoa; phylum Echinodermata; class Holothuroidea; order Apodida; family Chiridotidae; genus Chiridota; species Chiridota heheva. The sequence goes on along the minus strand of JAIGNY010000111.1, from coordinate 1,593,948 downwards.
TGGCTAAGTAAGCTTCAACATGGCATACATAGTAAGCATAGCCTACCTGAAAGTGCTGTTAATGATTAGCGATTAATCGCTGATCCCTTACAACTCCTCAAAACATTTAGTTAGACTTTAAAACAATGAATAGCGAACATACTATATGGGTGGCCTACTGTCAGAACAGGAAGTGACACTTCAGCTGTGCTAAGGCCAACAATCAGCAGCATAGCATAGCATAGCATAGCAAAGCAAAGGTTTAATGTCCCGAAAACATCCAGTGCTGGACATTATATCAAGACGGCCTTTGATAAACAGTTGTGAACTCACTGGTTGCAGACCCACCGGGATATGAACCCGGGACATTTCTTGTTGATGTTCCCTGTATGAAGGCCATCGCAACCCAGGATCTTTATTTCCAACTCGTTTTATCAGCCTTACGGGTAATTTTAAAACATGATATTGGCATTTTGGTGAAATTCTTGGCCTATTTGTTTTCCGAAAATGCGAGGCCTTTTTGTGTGGGAACTGAACCAGTTCCACAAAAATTTCATTGAACACTTAAAAGATTTTTCTTTTTTTACTGATTTCTGGTTGAAGATCGGTTGCGATTAATCCCTAAACGCTCGCAAATTTTGGCAATTTAACGTTTAGTGAATTCATCGCAAATCGATAGCACCACTACCTGATGATCTGCTAATATCAAGTTGGGTAGGGTATGCAAAAAAATATAGGATTGTAAAGACTATCTTTAAAACATAAAACTTAAACCTTTTTCAAATTTCAGGTCTTAATTTGCTAATCATTCTCAAAAATGTTATTCATTTTAAACAAAGAATTATGATAACGAAAAATACATTCACTTTGCTCAAACTATTTTTTATTTCATTTTGCTAGTGTTTTATTGTTCTCTTATATATATAGAATAAAAACTTTTCATAAAACATACAGAGTGTGATCACTTCTTTTAGGAAATTTATATAACAAAACCAGAAAATAGTACCGTATATGCTTAAATAACGATGGAGATTATAGATTAAACAGAAAAAACAAAGTGTGGGAAAAAAAATGTTATACATGTAGCTTATTGAGAGGCTTGGTTTCATTATTTTTGGATGTCATTAAGAATGTTTGGCCATTAGACCCCTCCAAGCCGACACCCTCGATTTTCTTTAAATCAGGGGTAATCCACACCATTCAACCAGAGAGACTTCACAATTCATTGACTAGCAATCAGCAGACAATTCATTGACTAGTTACACCACACACACAACACAGGGGTAATCCATACCTCCTTAACTGACAGTATCTTCATAGTCTATTCACAGTTCACTCGTTAGCAACCAGCTACTGTTACACTGTACACAATAGGTCATTTACCTGGGGCTAAAACCACATAACTGCTGTTCAGTGAAGCAAATCAGACTAGTCCTTGGCTGAGCCTAAATATAAATATACATTACATGCTTGAGAGGACTTTGTGCAAAACCATGAATGATTGATGGACCATTCTTCATAAGAAAGGTTATTTTCTCAGCAATGTGATTTTCAATGTCAAGATTAAAATCAATATAGCTGTATATGGCAGGTAGTGACAGGCTTGAGTTTCTGCACTTACAAATGTTGATAGAATCCAGGAATTTCTTAAAGGGGTTTGGGGGGGACGCAGATATCAGTTTTGACTAACTTTTGTTCTATTGTGCATGAGATTGATATTCTTTGCGCAAAACCTGCAAAGATGTTATTCTTCTCACACTCTAGCTCTAGACTGCTTCCTGTAGATATCAACATGATTTTAATTAGAATGGGAATTTAAGCAAAAAGTTTTAAGTCGGAGGGTATATATATGTGCATGCACCCCCTGGATCCGCGCCTGGAATCATAATCTAAGTTGAGGAAAAATCCCCTCTAACACTCCCTGGTTATAAGCCACTGCATAGCTTTCAATCCTACCAACAGCTATAATACAGGATGACACCAATAACACACGAGGTGACAAACGATGCAAAAGAGGAACTTCCTGATCTAAATCAGGAAGATTCAATTTCAGATGAACTTCTTGCTTTCCTTGAAAATCACAAACACATGAATGCAAAACAGCAGAAACAAAACTTTGTGAAGAAAAATCTCAATGGCTTGCATTCCCTTGTCTTCACAATAGACAAGCTAAACCACAGAATGTACACTAAATTGTGTTCAAATGTTTCATACATTTATTAAACAAACATGAACTTAATTAACCAACCTTCAAATGAATAGAACACATTGTGCATGAGTGTGACCCGTTTTGGTCAAGACAAGTCTTATGCAGAATTAACTAAAAGGGACTGTAATGACAATGGACTTATGATACTAATTTTAAAAGGCAACATTAATGACAATATTAAATTATCATTGAAAAGTAGATTTTATATTCATCAGAAAGAGTAATATATTCTGAACCAATAGTCATTAAAGGATTATTTCAGGGGTCAAGCAAATCCATCTTATATGAAAGAGGACTTGAAAAGAAACAAAAGAGTGAAGAAACCATTCAAAAATCTTAATTCGTTAAGGAGATATTTAAGTTTAAAGTTTGGTATTATTTGTGTAGAAATGACTGAAATCAGACTAGTTGTGATGTCATAGCCTCAGATTTCTCAAAGTTTTTAATTATTTTATCATACTTCGTCCTGCGATTTTGTGGCTTGAAATCCATGGGATATGTCAAAAAAGTAGTAAAACTGAATCTAGGAAGGGTATTTGAAATACGACCTGAAGAAAGTTTAAGGAAGAGAATAATTTAAATAGTGAAATTTTTTAAAAACCGTTCTTTAAAATACATTAACAATTGTTAAGAATGTGAGGATAAAGACACCAACATTCCATAGTAGACTAACTACACCAGTCATTTCTACATAGATAATACAGAGCTTTAAACTTAAATATCTCCTTAATGGAATAAGACTTTTGAATGCTTTTTTCACCGTTTGATTTCTTTTGAAGTCCTCTTTCATATAAGATGGACATGCTTGACCACTAAACTAATACTTTAAGGAGATATTTAAGTTTAAAGTTGTGTCTTATTTGTATAGAAATGACTAGTGTAGTAAGACTGCCATGCCGGTTGCCACCCTAATCCTCACATTCTTCACCAGAGAGAGAAATCCCACGTGGTTCCGATGCTAACTTTGAATTAGAAGCGATTCTTTTTTATCATAAATCTTTCAATGTTGTTCTTACACGTTTAGTTTATCTATCATGCTGCGACACGTAATTTGTGTATACTTTGTTGCTTGTTTTAGTGTTAAGGTTTTTGCCTTAAGCTATAAGTCACAATCACAACAACCAATGGAAAATTGTATTTTGCTCCGAATGACATGAATAATGATAAAGTCAATAACTCAACATGCTATGGGATCCCTAATACCACTTTAAACTTAAAAATCTCCTTAACGGAATAAGATTTTGGAATGCTTTTTCACCATTTTGTTTCTTTTGAAGTCCTCTTTTATTATCACTTGATTAATGCCAAGTCACATCTTGGAAATGACATCATTTGCTGGAGTGAAAACAAAGCTTTGCGCGTTACATGAATGACAAGTCTGTGTGTGTCTGCATGTGATATGCAAAGTCAGACAAAAATCGGGTTCAGCTAAACGCTCTTTTTTTCACTCCAGCGCACGAGCAGTATGTACATGGTCTGATGACCTCAGGTCATGAAGTTCCCAGATATCCAACAAGTGAATAAGATTAACTTGCTTGAACCCCTGACTTACCCTTTAATTAGTTCAATAGCCCTTTAGTATTAGACATATGGCTGATCAAAGTTTGTAGAATGTATGAAAGAAAAGAAACTAAATCTTTCATGCAATTCTTTGAATTTCTGACCTCAACCTTCCGTAAAATTATCAGGCTGTTTTCTCCACTACATTTTTAATTAGGTTTTGATGGACATTCCAAACCTCCTGGGTTTCTATTTGTGATGACAAAAAATTTAAAAAATTTTGAATCATTTCCAAGGCCTTAAAATTCAAAATCAATTTTTAACTGAATTTTGATACAATCATTTGCTATTTTTATGGTTTATAGCATATTTTCATCAAATTTGGCTCAAGTTATTGCTACCTGTACACAAATATTTAAGCCAAGTTCTCTCTGGGTATGAAGAGAAACAAAAGGCTTGCAGCAAAGACATAAAATTGCAATGACTATGGACTACAGTATGATACCAATGACAAAAGCCAAACTTAATAACAATATATTAAGCTTAGTCCTTTATGCATGAGCATCTGGGCATGATGAGAAAAAGCATGCAACAAGGATTGCTAACAGACTTTCCCAGTACCAAAACTTCCCTGTAAACATGGAACACAGAAGAAATACATGACTAGTACACATGATACCAGCACTGCAGGAGCTGCCCAAGGTTGTAAGTTGGCAAGTACAGTATCACTTAACCGACCACCCTACTCCATATTTTCATGCCAGGGATATTGTATTAGGTATTAGCTAAGAACAGTGTGCATGACAGTACAATAAATGATCACTATACAAAATGTATGATTACTACTCAATATTTACAACAATTTGTTTTTAATGAATTTTAGCAATGAATATTATTATCATCTTACATTTTAATGCACTTGTCTTTTCTTGAACATTAAATCTTTAAATTTGTATAACTTTCATGAAAAGTTTTATTCTTTATTTGCAGTTTTTCTGTTTTTTTTATGTTACTATCTCTTGCTGCCTATATTTACTTTTATTTGTTGGATATATTCAAGATTGATGCACTTTATTTATTTGTAAAATATTGTTATCTTTCTTCTTCAGATACTTAATTGTTTTATATTTGTCTTCTGATTATGTGTATTTGATTTCACTTTATTATATGCTTTTTATCTAAAATTTTAAACCAAGGCCTCACACAGTTCAGTCTTACAGATGGGTTGAGCTACCCTGTATAAAGACCAGCTGTCTTATTGATGGGTTGAGCTACCCTGTATAAAGACCAGCAGTCTTACTGATGGATTGAGCTACCCTGCATAAAGACCAGCAGTCTTACTGATGGGTTTAGCTACCCTGTATAAAGACCAGCAGTCTTATTGATGGATTGAGCTACCCTGTGTAAAGACCAGCTATGTATAAAGACTAGCTCAGTCTTACTGATGGGTTGAGCTACCCTGTATAAAGACCAGCTCAATCTTACTGATGGGTTGAGCTACCCTGTATAAAGACCAGCAGTCTTATTGATGGATTGATGCATGTATAAAGACTAGCTCAGTCTTATTGATGGATTGAGCTACCCTGTATAAAAGACCAGCTCAGTCTTACTGATGGATTGATGCATGTATAAAGACTAGCTCAGTCTTACTGATGGGTTGAGCTACCCTGTATAAAGACCAGTTCAATCTTACTGATTGGTTGAGCTACCCTGTTTTAAGACCAGCTTAGTCTTACTGATGGGTTGAGTTACCCAGTATAAAGACCATCTCATTCTTACTGATGGATTGAGCTACCCAGTATAAAGACCAGCTCAGTCTTACTGATGGGTTGAGCTACCTTGTATAAAAACCAACTCAGTTTTAATAATGGATTAAGTTACCCTGTATAAAGACCAGCTCAGTCTTACTGATGGGTTGAGCTACCCTGTATAAAGACCAGCTCAGTCTTACTGATGGGTTGAGCTACCCTGTATAAAGACCAACTCAGTCTTACTGATGGGTTGAGCTACCCTATATAAAAACCAGCTCAGTCTTACTGATGGGTTGAGCTACCCTGTATGAAGACCAACTTGGTTTTACTGATGGGTTAAGCTACCCTGTATAAAGACCAGCTCAGTCTTTTGATGGGTTGAGCTACCCTGTATAAAGACCAGCTCAGTCTTACTGATGGGTTGAGCTACCCTGTATAAAGACCAGCTCAGTCTTACTGATGGGTTGAGCTACCCTGTATAAAGACAAGTTCAGTCTTACTGATTGGATGAGCAACCTGTATAAAGAAGAGTTAAATGATAACAATATTTTTTAAAGTACAAATTCATGCAGAACATTTGACAAGAAGTTTTCCACAAAACAAATTGTAATAAAAACCACAATTCTAAGTGGAACAGTTTATTAATATATTTTCCCTTCTAATTAGCATACTTGGTTTTCAAGCTATGGCTAATCAAAAATTGAGAAAAGGGAGGGGGTGGGGTGAAGGGTTATGGTTTGCATTTCTATTTACTATCATTGTTCATTTTCAAGGGCCAGACTAGAAAAAGTTACTTATTTCTGGTCTTCTTTCAGTTAGTTACTACACCACATGTTTATAGCTATCAAGTGTCTTCTATTTACTCATGTTTCATATTTTAAAAAATAATAATATTCTATTGCTATGAATACTGTACATAATGTTGTAAACTAATTTGAAGATACAAAATCAATCAAATGAATCAATCAATATTCATGATTTTTAACTGGAATTTTAAGCAATTAGTTATGGTTGTCTCTAAACATGCATAGACCTCAAACATGGAAGTATAAACAGAGAATGCCTAGCGTGGCAGGTGAGTGAAGCCAATATGTTTTGACGAAAGTCAACAAAATTGACTCACATGATAACGAATGATAAAAGTCACTTTATTTAAAGGATTAATTCAGTGGTCAAGCATGTTCATCTTATATGAAAGAGGACTTCAAAAGAAACAAAATGGTGAAGAAAGCATTCCAAAATCTTCTTCTGTTAAGGAGATATTTAAGTTTGAAGTTTGGTATCATTTCTGTAGAAACGACTGAAATCAGACTAGTTGTGATGTCTTAGCCTGAAATGTCTTTATGTATTCAAAAAAAAAAGTTTTTAAATTTGTTACTATTTAGATTATTTTTTCTCAAACTTTATTTAGATGGTATATAATAAATACTCTTCCTAGATTCAGTTTTACTACTTTTTGACATATCCCATTGTTTTTAAGCCACAAAATCGCAGGACAAAATATGAAAGAATACATAAAGACTTTGAGGAATCTGAGGCCATGAAATCACAACTAGTCTGATTTCAGTCGTTTCTACACAAATGATACCAAACTTTAAATTTAAATATCTTCTTAACGGAATAAGATTTTTGAATGCTTTCTTCACTATTTTGTTTCTTTTGAAGTCCTCTTTCATATGTGATAGATTTGCTTGACCACTGAACTAATCCTTTAAACTTAAATATTTCCTTAATGGAATGAGATTTTTGAATGCTTTCTTCACTATTTTGTTTCTTTTGAAATCCTCTTTCATATAAAATAGACTTGCTTGACCCCTGAACTAATCCTTTGAAAAAATTGTCGCTTTTAAATTTTTTCTGTTTCAAATATGTTAGGTAACTATTTTTACATGTTAAGTAATCAGGAAAGACACATCTCGTCCTAACACGAAGAGTGGAATCTTTATATTCGTTATCATTGGAAGTCAATGGGAAAAATTGTGACTTTGGCAACTTTCATCAATACGTGTTGGCTTCACTCGCTAACACAGCGGTCAATAGGAGCTCTGTCTTCTCTGTTATTACCTATATAGTTCTCCCTGACTTACCCTAAGGCAGTTGATTGCATGTTGCACTTGCGCCCTCTGTTGATTCTCCATTGTGTTATGTAGGGTCTCCTCTAAGATTTCAAGGGGCCATTCAAACCGGTGCATCATGGATCCGTACGTCAGAGCAAGGTTATGAATGATCTGCAAAATATAAAGAAGGAAGACTTATTCGCACAAAGGTTTGCATTACATAACAAGGCCACCATTATCCTACTTTATTCATAGGATTTATCATTGGTCCCAAAAGCATGGTTGTTGAATCTTGGGTCATCAGGGCTGGTAATGGCCTATTGAAAGGTTCCACTGACTGCTTGATTGCCAAAGGCACGATAGACGGACAAATCAAAACAACAAGTAAACATGTGCATTTTAGTGAAATAGTGCCATGGGCAAATGCAATGAAATGGCGTGGTGGAGGCCACGGCCCTGGTCATAAGTGGTCTGCACCATATTGTGTAGAAATCTCCTGCACATTTTAGTCATAAAGACAGAAGTAAACTAGAATACCAGCACTCTGTAGAACTCATACCTCCGCCCCCATTGCATTTTCAACAAATCTAGAATCATTTTAGAGTCCATTTGATTTCCATATACCCAATACAATCTACCTCAGAAATCCTAGGCCCATTAAAACTTAATCCGTATTGATCATTTGCACTCTAAAAACCAATTGGAATAACTTCTGACTGATTTCTTCCAAGGCCATATCATTGTCCTCAGTTATATTCGGGCTAAGCACTCATTGTTTGAGATCCTTTCATTAAAGATTAATTTACACTCCATCATTTTCTATGGCACAAACCGATTGTTTTTATTTTCTATGATTGCAGAGTTCACATGATTTATTTTCTTCGAGTCCAGAAAATTGATTGCTTGGATATCCTCTCATGGCATGAATCCCTGTTCACCACATTTCATTGGAAAGTTTCAAATAACCCTACAACTATAGTTTTATCCTCACCCTCTACCCTTGTACAAATAAATCCAAAATAATAATGTCAGGCCTCCCAGTGACTTTTATAAAATAAAGGTTTTTTTTAAAGGTTGGAAAAGTTGAAATAAAGGTTTTTTAAAGGTTTTGGATTTAAACAAAAAGGTTTATAAAGGTTAACTCATGGAATAAATTTTCATACAATGAGCATATTTTGGGGCAAAAGGCAGTTGGTGGCGCCAAGAGTCCATTACTTACGTGAAGTTGGAATTTTTTTTTTGGTCCTGCTACTTTTTAAATGTGTGTTGAGAACAGATATGCTATTAAATGGATGTGTATACTTACCAATGAAGCTAAAACCTTGGCACTTGAATAATTTACCTTACTTAACTTTGAAAATAAAAGTTTTTAAAGGTTTTAAAGCTTATTTTTAAAGGAATAAAGGTTCAATTTGTCAATAAAGGTTTTTCAAGGTTTTCAAGGTTTTTAAAGGTTTACCGGGAGCCCTGTAATGTTTCTAAAGCAATAACCACAACCATAAGGTTTTGCGCTTCTGCTATTTTTTTTCTTCTTCATAAGCTGATTGATTTGCAAGTTTTGTATTACCTGTCATGTCATTGCATATCTTGAAATATTTGTTCCATGATATTTATTAATGAGCCACGAACAACATGCAGATCAATAAAATAGACATACCTATTGACAACACTAGCATGTGCACAATAATCAACAACATTATCATTGCAAGTATGATGCAAAACAGACATACAATTGTTCATTTATCATATTTAAAGAAATTTACATTATGCCTCACCTACTCATTAATATGCATAGTATCACCACCAAAACCAATCAGGCACATCCACAGACCATGGGCTATCTGTGTATCACATATGACTTGAATCCAGTTCATCATTCTTTAGATACCATGATTACAAGCTCTTTTCAGCAAAATCATTTTAAGTCCCACCCACTATACATATTAATGAAATTCAATGTTTTTATATCATGAACATTTACACACTAGCTAACATCATAACTATATCCAATATGAAACAAAACAGACGTGTGATTATTAAAATATAAGCATCACAAGATTTTAACATAAGGCCCTGCCTACTCATTAATATGCATGATATCACCACCAAAAACAATAGGACACATCTACAGAACATGGGCTACCTGTGTTTCAAATATGACATGAATCCAGGTTCTTGTTTTTGAGATGCAGTGTTAACAAACTCTTTTCAGTAAAATCATATAAAGCCCCGCCCACTACGCATATTGATGAATTTCAACGTTTTAATACCATGAACACAAACACAACATCATAACTATATCTAATAAGAAACAAAACAGATATGAGGTTGTTAAAATTTGAGCATTTCAAGATTTTACATTAAATCCCACCTACTCATTAATATACATGATATCACCACCAAAACTAATAGGGCATAATGGACCATGAGCTATATGTGTACTAAATATGATATGAATCCAATGTACCATTCTTGAGATAATGTGTTTACAAGTGCTTTTCACCAAAATCATATTAAGCCCCGCCCACTATGCATATTCATGATATTCAACATTTTAATGCCATGAACATGTACACACTAGTTAACATCATAACTGTACCAAATATGAAACAAAACAGATATGCGATTGTTAAACATGAACATTAAAGATTTTTACATTAAGCCCCGCCTACTCATTAATATGCAAAAATCACCACCAAAAACAATAGGCCACATCTACGGACCATGGGCTATCTGTGTGCGACATATGATATAAATCATACCGTTCTTGAGATGTTATGTTTACGAGCTCAGTGTCACTCACCCCCATGTGCAAACACACATACAAACATGTATACACATACGCCATCATGACCACATACAGTACATTCCTGATGCTATCGCATCGGAACCAATAAAACCACACACCAAACTGAATCAAAATCCAGTCATCAAAGCTGTTGTATGTTGATGACAGACAGTTCACCTAAAACAAACCCATCCCTCCATTTCTGCCCTTCCCTTGTTCCAATATGTTCCAAATTTTAATCACTTCTTTCTTAAGCAGTAACAAAACCATCAAATTTAGTAGTATCCCTGATAACAGTAAAGTACTTAAAGTTTGTAAAATACTGAAAAAAGACTAGGAAATACCTAAATGAGTTAAAACAAATTAATGGAAACAGCATCTCAAAAGCTTGTTCCATGTTTTTATTGTTAAATTTCTGTTAAAAGATTTTCAACAATATAGATATTCTATGTGTAATGTACATGTAGAAGACATTAAAGGAATATTCCCATGTTTTTTATGTACAGTACATGTAGAAGGCATTAAAGGAATATTCTCATTTTTTTATGTACAGTACATGTAGAAGGCATTAAAGGAATATGCCCATGTTTTTTATGTACAGTGCATGTAAAAAGCATTAATTTTATGTACAGTACATGTAGAAGGCATTAAAGGAATATTCCCATGTTTTTTATGTACAGTACATGTAGAAGGCATTGAAGGAATATGTCCATGTTTTTTTATGTACAGTACATGTAGAAGGCATTAAAGGAATATGTCCATGTTTTTATGTACAGTACATGTAAAAGGCATTAACGGAATATTCCCATGTTTTTTTATAACCTTTCATAAGAAAGACAACATTTTTAGAAATCAAATTCAAATCCAATCATCAATTCTTCAGATACATGCCGAAAAGATTATCTTTAAGCCTATCTGCACCCGACAGCTGAGTTAATCATGAAAACTCAGGTATGACAATTACCAACCCAACTTCCTGTTAGTGTATTGTTTGTTTGTTTGATGAGGGCTTAACGGCACCACAACAACGAGGGTCAAATTGTGCCTGAGAGGTCAGATCATTCTAGAGGTAGTAAAGAAAGAAAGCAGGAGGAGAATGAGAGAAATTCAAGAACAAAAAGTCAGAAAGCTGTGATCGAGAGGGGAGGTGCATGGTTAAAACAAAACCAAAGTAGAGAGAGGGAGGGGGGTGGAAGAGAGGAATTAATTATGGTTGTAGAGGGAAGCATAATAAAGGAAGGAGATAATTTAATCTGGAGGATTTTTCTGGAAAAACTCAGCAATTGAGTTGTGGGGAGCGAGGGAAGCTCTGAAAAGGTTGTACAGGGGGCAAGCAAGGAGAAGGTGATAGATTGTGAGGATGCAATGGCAATTGTTGCAGAGGGATTGGGGGAGCTAATAAGGAGTTGGGAGTGAGTGAGGTGTGTGTGACCTATTCTAAGACGGGTAATATGAACGTTATCGATATGAGAGAGGTTGTTGATGGTGGCTTTGATCGAAATTGTGGGCTGGATGACATGGAGTTTGTTATCAATTTGGGAGTTTCATGAGGTTTGCCAGCAGTCACGAACAAGGGAAGCGATAAGTGGTTTGATGTCAGAGAGGGTTTTGGGAAAAGGGGTAGGGAGAAGGTTGGAGCAAGCTTAGCGGCTGCATCAGCCCTGTCACTGCCAGGGATGCCAACATGGCTGGGTATCCAGAACAAAAGAATATGTTTTCTGCAGAGGGTGGGCGAAAGGAGCTTCTAGAGGAGGAGGAGGTGGCATGTAAGGTTATCCCATTAAAGATTAAGTAAAGAAGTAAGAACAGCCTTTGAGTCGGGGAAAATGGCAAAGTGGCTGAACGGAGAGTACTCAATAAAGTTGAGGGTGAGGATAATGGCCTTAGCCTCGGCTGAAAAGATGGATGAGTAATCAGAAAGTCTGCTACTGAGGGTGATGTCTTGGATGACTGCAGCAGCAGCTGTCTTGTTGCCTTCCTTGAACCATCAGAATAGATAGAGGTGTAATTTTTAGAGTTGGTCTTTGATTTGGTTGTGGAGATTGGTGAAGAGGTTAGGGTGGGTTTGAGTTTTGTGATGACTTGAGAGGCCCAGGTGGACAGAAGGGAGGAGGGTGGCCCTAAGGAGGAAAAATGGGCCAGGAGAAGGTGCCAAGAGTGGCGGGGCTGATGCCGAGATGGAAGAGGTCTGATTTAATGCATAAGCTGAAGGGAGGGGATAGGGTTTTAGCCCTATCAAAGATGGTGGAGAAATTTGGGTACCTAATGAGGTTGTAAACAGGGTTCTGGGTGTTGGTGAGGACTCTAAAAGCATAGGAGAGGCTAAGCTTTCTACATCTTAATAGAAAGGGGGGTTCATTGGCTTCAACATGAGGGCTGCTGATTGGGGAGGTCCTGTAGGCACCTAGACAAAGCCTGAGGGCTTTATTTTGGATGGTGTTGATGTGGTTGAGGTATGAGTTGTGAGCCACACAGTAAGACAATCTTGCCATAGTCAAGCTTGGCACAAATGGTGAGCCTGAAAATTTTGAGAAGAGCATAGCAGTTCGCTCCCCAAGTGGTTTTGGAGAGGAGTTGGAGAAGGTTGAGGAAGCTGTTGCATTTTAGTTTCAGGTTGGTGATGAGTTGCTTGTAGGAGAGCTTGTGGTATAAGAGTTAGCCCCAAGAACTTTGTGTGTTTAACTTTAGGGATGCTATTGCCATTGAGCACAAGGTTCAGGTTGGGGTGGAGGTTGTTGAAATGACAAAAGTGCATGCAGACTGTCTTGTCTTTGGAGAATTTAAAACATTTATTGTTGCACCAGACTTGCAGCTGGTTGAGGCTGATTTGGAGCCTATTTTTGATAAGAGAAAAGCTAGGGAAGGAGGAGTAGAAGATGGTGAAGTCATCCACGTAGAAGGTACGTTTGATGTTGGGGCCAAGGTTGTCCGCGATGTCATTAATGCTCAGGTTGAAGAGAGTGGGAGAGAGGATGCTGCCTTGGGGGATGCCCTCTTCTTGGGGTTACGGGTTGGAGAGGGTGTGGCCAATTTGAACTTGGAACTGCCTGGGTGAGAGGAACCAAACAATGATTGTTTATCTGCCATTTCCATGCACAGCCAAATAGCCCAAGGCTATTTGTGTGTATAAGATTACAGAAAGCCAGTGCTGAGTAATCAAAACACTTTTGTTATTGAAATAAATCATCCATGTTAGGTGTCTTAGTGAGAGAAAGTTGTTTGCAAATTGGTATAAAATAGCTGTATATCATATGCCTGAGGTAATGTGTGCATTTACTGTGAATAATTGACAGACCATTTCTCCTAAGGAAAGATATTGCTTCATGTATGTTAATGACAAACAAACAAACAACAAACAAACACAGGCAAAAACATAACCTCCATCCAACATTGTTGGCAGAGGTAATCAAAACTAATGCCAGCAAAGTTTAAGAAATATCTACAAAGCCCTGTGAAATTTGCAATTGAATGTTTTCTGTCAAACATTTTATAGCAATCCACCCACTTCTTCCTTGAGAGTTCAATGATCCCTCTATTCCAAGAACAAGTGTAGACAGAAAGAATGGAAAGTGAACATAAATATGTCAAAGGTGCCATTTCCCCTGGAAGTGAATGGCAAAGCTCCCAAGCTCCAATTTTTCATATTTTCTCTGTACAAAATCTTCAATTCATATTATAATTTTTCATTTTTAACATTAAACTCTTTTTGTACACCATGGGGGAAAAATGCTCCCCTAATGCTGAAAAATTCTCACGCAACCTCAATGGGTGTATTTGGGCAAAAATGGCAGTCATTAGGGCAAATACATCAGGAATGCAAACAAAAATAGCATAATTTTTGGAATTTTTCGTCAACCAGAAGTAATGAACCCATAAACACATGCAAACTAAAACAAATGCCAGCTGACTATTCAGGAAAGAAATGCAACACCCGATCATTTTGATAGGATTTTACATGTGACAGTTTTGGGTTCAAAGATCAATCAAGGCACTTCTTCTTTGAGGTGTGCAATTAATGACATTTAACTTCCAAGAACTAAATACATATGACTACAACAGAAGCATACCTTTCTTTAATTTTTGCTAATCAGTGTTCCATATCTATTTCTGAAGGTAGAGATTTAGCCAAATAAACACCCACACACTGGATTACAATGTAATTCTAACTAACATGTGCTTGTGCATACAAAAACAGATCTGTAATTATTTCCTTTCAAAGTTTTAAATTTTAAAGCAGAATTAAACAACAAGATTAAGTGGGAAAAGTAACTTCCCTATGAATAAGTAGAATAACCCGCTATGATGTATCAATTTGACAATGTACACTGCAAATTAGGGGTCCATCTCCCTTGTCCAATCACATTGCAGAAAACAAACTTAAAATCGCATAAAAATAACATAAGGCACACTTACCTCACTCTCATAAAGAACAAGCTGCAAGCCCAGTTGACGATAGTCAATCTTTGAGTTCCCTCGTAAACAAGCTTTAGCTTTTTCATAGCTCTGCCTGGACAAGTTGTAATCTTGAAGGTAATAGTAGGTTATGCCCAATGCAAAATGGCTAAGGGCCATGTGATTGTCTCTTTCCACGGACTGCTGAAAGTTCTGTTAAAAAGATATAAATTCAAGATTCAGGATTCATTTTCCACAAGCAGATATCGATACAAGCAAGAACTTTGCAAAGTGTATTATACACAGTGCGGGAAGACTCGATAAGCAAATGCTTTACAAAATAGTCCATCTTTAGAAAAATATACAATAAGCAATAAAATTAAAACATTGAGCTTAAGCAAAAAAAAAAAACCCAATGAACTTATAGAATTTGTGAATGTTGAAAAATATGTAACCCTTATCATGAATAATTATGAGCAACACAAACACAAACTCACACTAAGAGGAAACAATACTATTAATCCCCTCCCCCTCCCAAGCTAGAAAAATACTGTAATATAATGAATATGTGTTTTCTCAACACATTATAATTTATAATTCAGAAGTAGCTTTGATTTGAATAATCTTCAAATATAGAGACTGAATTAGGTTGTTTTATGTCATGACATAAATTATTCCATTGATTTTATAAATGAAAAATATAAATTTGCAGAATAAACGTCAACTTCATAATAAAAGGAGCTATAGGAGAAATAGAATGAAGAACAGATTGAGAACTAAAGAAGTATGCACAGACACCTAGGCAATGTTAAATCTTTTTCGTATTCATTAAACACATATTGAGAATATAGCGGAGAAAAGTCCACTATTAAAATTTGGCCTTCTTAGACGCTTTAATTTTGCAGCCTATTTTTACAAATAATTAGCTTTGTAATAATAAATAATCTGTAGCTCGCTAGGTTAATAATAATTAACCTGTAGCTCTCCAGTTTGTAATGTAAATTCATTGTCAAATCCCTGACACAATAATTTGAAAGAATGCAGCTGACTCTGAAGTGTTTATGAAACTTAGCCAGATCCAATAATAAATAAGAATTTTTAAACAAGAATAACAGAATGAATTCAAGCTAATGGATTTAAGGGTTGGTTCAGTGGTCAAGCAAGATTATTTCAATTATATGAAAGAGGATTTTAGTTGAAAGAAAAGTGGAAACAAAACTATTTCATTATCTTATTCTGTTAAGGAGATATTCAAGTTTAAAACTTCTGTCTTTTCTGTGTAGAAATGACTGGTGTGGTAAGTCTACTATGGAAGGTTGGTGCCCTCATCCTCACATTCTTAACAATTGTTAATGATTTAAAGAAAATGGTGAAGTAACTACTTCAATATCTTATTCCGTAAAGCAGATATTCAAGTTTAAAGGAATATTCCGATGGATTTTCATTTTTCATATATGATAGAGAAAATTTCTAAACACTATGTTGATATCTTATTCCATTTAGAAGTTATAACAATTTAAATAGAAAAATGTTTTTAAAAACACCTCATACAGCATGTCCTTCAGCTTGGTGTCATCAAGGCAATTCCAGCACAGTTCTTATGTATTTCTTATAAATTTAATCACACTCTTTTTACATCATCGAACAGCATTTTTGGTTAATTATACAGATAGGGTGGAACAATGTTTGTTTTTTTGGTGTACATCACATTTACAATGAGAAATAAATCCAAATCATTTTCAAAGAAATACAAAAGACATTTTGTTGAAATTGTCTCTATAACATCACAGATGTTGCCAATCACTTACTTTTGTTCAAATTAAAAATAATTTAAAATTTTGTAACTTCTAAATGGAATAAGATATTAACATAGTTTTTTCACAACTTTGTTTCTAAAAAATTTCTCTATCATATATAAAAAAATTAAAATCCATGGGAATATTCCTTTAAAGCACTTATCTGTGTAGAAATGACTGGTGTACGTAGTCTACTATTAAGGATGGCAACATCACAATTGTTGATGTATTTAAAAAAAAATGTATTTGTTTTTTTTACTGTTTGAATTATTTTTCCTAAAACTTTCTTCAGGTGGTAAATTATAATTAACCTATTCTGTTTTACTACTATCCTTACATATCCAATAGTGTTTAAGCCACAAAATCGCTAGACAATATCCTGACATATCCAATAGTGTTTAAGCCACAAAATCGCTAGACAATATACTGTATGTTAGGATACTTTGAGGAATCTGAGGATGTGACTTCACAACTAGTCTTATCTCAGTCGTGTCGACACAAATGATACTCTCTCCTTAACGGAATAAGTTTTTTTTTAATGCTCTCTTCGCCATTTTGCTTCTGTTAAAGTCCTCTTTCATTTACGATGGACTTGCCTGACCACTGAACTAAACCTTTACATGAAAATTCTGCACATAATGAAAATTCTGCACATAATGAAAATTCTGCACATAATGAAAACTCTGCACATAATGAAAATTCTGCACATAATGAAAATTCTGCACATACTGAAAATTCTGTAAAAAATAACAATTCTGCACATAATGAAAATTCTGCACATAATGAAAACTCTGCACTTAACAAAAATCCTGCACATAATGAAAATTGAATGTTTAAACAGTCTAACTAACCTTAGAAAAATGCTTTCTAAGACAAGAAAAAAATAAACAAAAATCCAAGGTGTGAATTGAAAGTATTCTCCTAAAAAAAACATTATCATTAATAAATCCAGCTAAGGTAACAAAGTTATTATTTGCTAAACACACATCTCAAGTGTGGTAGATAGTTTTCAAAAAAAAATGAAAGGTAATGAATCTTGCTACTGTAACAACAGAATAGTTTTTCTTGCCAAAACATTTCAATGAATTAATTAATTGATTAATGTGAGTCAGGAAATATGAGGAAACATTCAGATCCAATAACAATGGAAAGAAATTGTATTCAAGTAAATGTGGAGTGTCCAAGAGATGTCGTTATGAGTGGTACAAGGACTCAAATCTGCATATGAATTTGCAAACCCGGTATTTGCTGCTGTTTTTGTTGATGTGTACATGTAGCTCTGGATCATAAAAAAAATTAAAATGTAATAATATTGGCTATATTCCAAGGGGAATCAGTTAACAAATGCTGCACCATGATGGCTCCATGGCAGCTGCACGGAAAAATATATTAAGGGAGGGGGGGGGGGAGGGATGAGGGGCAGATTTGATTTTTCTGCCAACAAACCTACAAACACGCATGAGTCTCTTATTACTGTACGACTATTTGTTAAGGGGTGGGGAATAAGATTATAGGAAATTTGGGTACAATTTTCCCCAAATGGATTTAATGACATTCACAAAAATTGATAAAAAAAATTCAAAAATGAAGATATTTTCCCCTTCCACGTTGAAGGAGATTTCACAAAAATTGATGCAAATTTTCCAAAAATTCATAAAAATGAAGAATGTTTCATGAAAATTGAGGCAAATTTCACACAATTGAAACAAATTTCTCGAAAATGAAGAAAATTTTCTGAAAATGAAGGAAATTTCCGGAATATTTTTGAAAATTGCCCATAAATAAAGACAATTCCACAAAAATTCAAGGAAATTTGATGAGAATTGATGAATACTGTATTTCCCGAAAATGAAGAAGATATCCTGAAAATGAAGAAGATATCCCGAAAATGAAGGAAATTTCGTGAAAATTAATGCAAATTTCGTGAAAACTGAAAATAAATTCCTAAAAATGAAGAAAACTTTTCGTAAATTAAAGGAAATTTCTTGAAAAATTGAAGGAAATTTCTTGAAAAATTGAAGGAAATTTTTTGAAAATTACCGGAAGAAAAGATGCCATGATGGATTCTGACTCCTCAAAATCAAATTGGTTAGTTTGTTTGATGAGGTCTTAACGGCACCACGACAACGAAGGTCAAATTGTGCCTGAGAGGTCAGATCATTTTAGAGGTAGTAAGGAAAGAGACCAGGGGAAGAATGAGAGAAATTCAAGAACAAAAGCCAGAAAGCTGTGATCGAGAGAGGAGGTGCATGGGTAAAACTAAAAACAAAGTAGAGAGGGGGTGGAAGAGGAGGATTAAATATGGTTGTAGAGGGATGCATGCTGAAGGAAGGAGACTATTTTATCTGGAGGATTTTTTTGGAAGAACTCAGCAATTGAGTTGTGGGGAGCGAGAGAAGCTCTGGGAAGGTTGTACAGGGGGCAAGCAAGGAGAACGTGTTGGATTGTAAGGATGCAGTGGCAATTGTTACAGAGGGGTTGGGGGAACCAATAAGGAGGTGGGAGTGAGTGAGGTGGGTGTGACCAATTCTAAGACGGGTAATATGAACGTTGTCGATCGAGAAAGGTTGTTGATGGTGGATTTGATCGGGATTGTGGGCTGGATAACATGGAGTTTGTTATCAATTTGGAAGTTCCATAAGGTTTGCCAGCGGTCACGAACAAGAGAAGCGATAAGCGGTTTGATGTCAGAGAGGGTTTTGGGAAAAGGGGAAGGGAGGAGGTTAAGGGCAAGCTTAGCGGCTGTATCAGCCCTGTCATTGCCAGGGATGCCAACATGGCTGGGTATCCAGAAGAAAAGAACACTTTTCCTGCAGAGGGTGGGAGAAAAGAGTTTCGGAGGAGGAGGTGGCAGGTGAGGTTATCCCATTTAAGATTGAGTAATGAAGTAAGAACAGCCTTTGAGTCAGAGAAAATGGCAAAGTGACTAAGAGGAGAGTACTCAATAAAGTTGAGGGCGAGGAGAATGGCCTTAGCCTCGGCTGAAAAGATGGATGAGTGGTCAGGAAGTCTGCTACTGAGGGTGATGTCTTGGATGATGGCAGCAGCAGCTGTCTTGTTGCCTTCCTTGGAGCCATCAGTATAGATGGAGGTGTAATTTGAGAGTTGGTCTTTGATTTGGTTGTGGAGATTGATGAAGAGATTAGGGTGAGTTTGAGTTTTGTTATAAGTGGAGAGGTCTAGGTGAACAGAAGGAAGGGGGGTGGCCCAAGGCGGAAATTGTTTAGACCTTCATTATTAAGGGTGGCCAAAATCAAATCAGTTAGACCTTCAATATTAAGGGTGGCCAAAATGGTACTTGGCCTTCCCCCGCCCATCTCTTCCTTTCCCACCCAACTTCTTCCTAACCCACTGCATAGTTGAGAATAGTCCCCGTGGAGTTGGAATTAATTATAAAATTTTCCCCAATTCTGAATAAAGGTGTCGAAAATCTTCTTACGAAAATCCGTGACAGGAATAATATTAATGTAGTGAATAAATCTTTATATACTTCGCTCTTTCGCAATTAATGTACTTTTCACAATTACATGGGGGACTTTTTAGAGCACGTATTTACTACATATACTGTTGTTTACTCAAGAAATCTTAAAAAAAAAAAAATAGATATATATATATTTTCTTCACGCAAATTCCTGATTTTCCTGCAGTTATAACCACCTGAACCGTAGACTCTTTCCAACTCCGAGTTCCCGGGTACTTAACTAAGTCTTCAAGTTGTAAAATGATGGCACCTACAGTAAAGGTTCAAGGGTCTTTCAGAGGGCTGAGCAAAGAGTGTTTTCCAAATCTGTGTATTATTCTTGTTTAAGCAGTGTAGCATAGTTGTTTACTATTTACATTTTCTTTTAAAGGAATATTCCCATGGTTTTTTGTAATATTCCCATGGTTTTTTGTAAAATTTTATTTGAAAGAGCATACCTTTAAGAGCCAGTTTGGTACAAACATCAGGTTGATATCATATTCTGTTCAGGAGATATGGATTTTTAAAGATTACCCAATAGCATTTTAAAGTTTTTGCACAGTATGATGAATTCGAGTTTGATGATGATGTCATAGAGACAATTCCATAGCAAATGTTTATGTATTTCTTCAAATCTTAATAGGTTGTTTCTGTATGTTTAGAAACAATTTTCCAAAAGATATTCAAGTAGGGTATCTTTGGTAATGTATATAAATACATAACTTTCATCAATTTATATTTCTAGCAGGTTTTATTCATAAAAGAAAAAGATTTTAGATTTGAATGAAATACATCAACTTTGTGGGAGAATGTAATGCTGTGATGTCATACTGAGCCTTTTCCTACTCATTTATTGGCACTTTTTGTGAATCTTAAAATTTGAATATCTTTTGGTAGGAATAATAAACCAACATGATTTTTGTACTAAATTGTTTCTGAAATTTTTCTCTTTCTTATGAGAGATTATGAAAAAAACATGGGAATATTCGTTAATGCCTTCTACATGTACTGTACATAAAAAGAACATGGGAATATTCCTTTAATGCCTTCTACTGTCCATTACACATTATAAAATATCCATATTGTTGGAAATCTTTTAACAAAAATTTTAACAATACAAGTATGGAACAAGCTTTTGAGATGCTGTTTCCATTAACTTGTTTTAACTTATTTAGGTATTTACTAGTCTCCTTTCAGTATTTTACAAACTTTAAGTACTTCACTGTAATCAAGGATACTGCTAACCCCAATAAATAAAAAAAATTACTAGCTTATCACCCTCACACACATTAATTTTGACAGCATTCCAGAATTGTTTTTATTTTTGCGTTAGAAAAAGTACCATATTTTTTTCTTTCATACCAGTCAGGCAGCATCTGTACTTGCATTTATTTCTACGTTCTGCCAAAATATAAACAATTGCTCTGATAGTTTTCAATATTTAGTACGCCTGATGTGGCTGTTTGTTTGTTCGTTTGATGAGGTCTTAACGGCACCACGACAACGAGGGTCAAATTGTGCCTGAGAGGTCAGATCATTTTAGAGGTAGGAAGGAGAGAAAAGAGGGGGAGAATGAGAGAAAATTCAAGAACAACAGTCAGAAAGCTGTGATCGAGAGAGGAGATGCATGGGTGAAACAAAAACAAAGTAGTTGACCTGACCCCTAACCTGCAAATCACTTAAATTAATTGGCTTGGGATAAAAAATACAAACATGTGCACCCGCCTATTACTTTTCCAAGAGGGTTAGGGTGATACACTAATATTTGTTTTATATACAGGGCCGTATAGATGCTGGTACATGTATATACTCAACAGCAAACAAACATATAAGGTTTTGTCCTTGACAGTATAAACCTCATATCAAACAATAAAGAATGAACTTGAAGTTATGTGTGTATAAAATACATTCCATTCTTACTGTCTGCCACCCAACCCATGCCACCCGGCCCTTGCCACCCGACCCTTGCCACCCGACCCTTGCCACCCGACCCTTGCCACCCGACCCTTGCCACCCGACCCTTGCCACCCGACCCTTGCCACCCGACTCTTGCCACCCGATATATATATATATATATATATATATATATATATATATATATATATATATATATATATATATATATATATATATATATATATATATATATATATATATATATATATATATACACAAAAAATATCAATTTAATACAAATGCAAAGGCATCATCTAAAAACCTATTATCCCCACCCTAGCAATTATATTTGTTGTCATATAGTGTCATGTCTAAAGTGCAAACAGGAAAGAGGACATATGGTATCTAGGACATAGGGTATCTAGGACCAGGGTTCTAGCTACGGTGGCCAAGGCATGCTTATAGACCAGTCCAAGTGTAAGTAACCAATCACATTTGTTATAAACCCCATATGCACTTAACATTATAATGGACTGATCGATTTTCTTTTGATTTGTGGGGGATTTGATATTGATAAAAGTTGTTGCATACTTCATAGGAACATGTGCCGCATGGCTTTTGTCGAACGATACTGGGACGAAAATAAAAGCGGTAAAAAGTTTGGGCAAGATAATGGGAATTGAGAGGAAAGTTTCCGGCATATGTTTGTACTTTCTTTTTTTTTAAGAAGGGGGGGGGGGGGTGGAGGGGGGAACTTTGACAGTTGAATATCCATTGTATTTTCTAGTCTTATTGTACATAAAAATATTTTGTAAATCCTTCTAGCATTCTGATTATTTTTTATTGACAATTTGTCAATAGAAGTGGACTAAATATGAACAGTTCTTCATGGGAGAGGGGTCTAGGAGGTCACCCTGGATTGTCACTGGAAGCCGGCACTCAAACCTGTCTAGCTAAAACCCTTTCTAGGACATAGGGTATCTAGAACATATGGTATCTAGGACATATGGAATCTAGGACATAGAACAGACTGAATACATGTATCTAAATCCTTGTTGAAAACCATGAACACGAGAGCCAATTTTAAGGATAATTGTGTCTTTGTTATTTCCCAAATAACATATATCTCCCTGTTTTTTTTAAGTATTCTTTCCCTTTGAACTTTCAGGTTAACTTAGGATTACTGGTGAATCTAATGCAATCAAGGTATTCCTAAGGTTGTCACAGTGCTTACAAGCACAGCCCTTTCAAAAGGCTAGTTGTTGTCCACATAAAGACTCAAATATAGTTTCATTCAGTTCCATCGCCATTTTATAATGATACGATTTTGTTTTGGCCAAATGATTAAAGTTTTGTAGGACTCGAAAAGTGAATCCAATTTAACTCCAGATTGTGTCTGCATTAGTTCATATTTAATCCACTTCCTTCCAGTCCTTCAGTTTGATCAGTTCTACACAGGGCTACACAATCACACAGAACATGATTAATATTATTGTTTTGATGCCTTTAAATATACCTCAACATTACGATAAAGAAGTCACATTGTGTCCTAAACACCCAATCATTAATATAAAACTGGTTGGGTGATCAAGTTATGTACCCCCCCCCCCACAGCTTCCAACTTGTATTGCTTGCTTACTCATCCATTAAATTATAGGATACAGTTGCCAAGCTCCGCGATGACATTCACGCATAAGTGATTCAACTCAACTTGAATGGTTTTTATGTATGCAATCGTGACTGGAGTTTATCCGGCTATGCTTGAAAGGCGATATTACTTTTGTGGGGTTTTCCAGTTAGTGGAGGTGAGATGTTGCATGCATCACTAGACAGTTTGGACAACTTTTCAATGCGGCGGCTAGATCATCATGATCCAGGAGTTTGATATTCATCGTATCATATTACAAAGCAAACAATCGAAACCTGACAACACGTATTGTTCACCTTTTGCTATAATGGTAGTACCCAACACATATTGTTGACCTTTTTCTATAATGGTAGTACCCAACACACATTGTTGACCTTTTTCTATAATGGTTGTACCCAACACACATTGTTCACCTTTTTCTAAAATGGTAGTACCTAACACATATTGTTCACCTTTTTGTATAATGTTAGTACCCAACACATATTGTGTACCTTTTTCTATAATGGTAGTACCCAACACACATTGTTCACCTTTTTTTTTTTATAATGGTAGTACCCAATACATATTGTAAATTGGGCTTTAAATAGAATTCCATTGTTCTTTAAGTTTTCACTTTATTCTGATTCCTACTTGGAAAAATTTATCATGTAGGAATAATTTTCATATTTTTCTACATATTCAAAAATCTTTAGTTTGATTTACAAATGTTTGTAATTATTTCTAAATTTTCACGCTAAGGTATTAAATCAAAATGGCTAATTTTGAGCATGTAGTCAACAATACTAGTCACATCCTAAGGACCTTGACAGAAAAATTTTGTCATGAAAATTATATTCTCTGCTACAAAACCCACTTTAAAATCCTGCTGTTCTTAAGCTGATCTTTAAGATAAGAAGAATTATTAATGCATGTAAAATTGCTGTGTCAAAAACTTTCAAAACAGTGGCTGGACGCTGTTTTAAAAGGGAGAGCAGCCCAACATATCGTTAATATTATTATTTATGATATGGGCTGTTGGTTTGGTATTGTTTACTTCTTTGTTGCCATGGTGATAGTATTTAGGTGAGAATGGCAGAGATAGTATTTTGTGAAATTGTCGGATGATATTGTGCTGTGTATTTTATTTCTTGGCACGTTTGTCTCTGACTGTCGCGGTGCTGTCAAACATCATCAAACCAAACGAAACGAGTATTTAAGGAAAAGATGATTCCCGCTTGTATTAAGGATTTAGGATTATTTGGGTCACAGGTCAGGACAGTGGCGTTGGTTTACTGTCTTGGGGTTTGTTGGGTTTTGTTCATTTCTGGGTTGGGTTTCAGTGGTACATTATTGGGTTCATGTAAATAGCTTGAGTCATGCTCAAGACACCAAGGGTCATGTAGGGTAGACTAATGTAGGGTTAAGCTGAGGCGTGTTAAGTTGCAGTGGGTTCTTTCAGGTCATGTCAAGAATTGCATCTATGACGAGAGATTTGTTTTGTAAACGCAACAAGTTGGTAAAATAAAAGAGCGAGAGGGTACGTTTCTTTAGTCACAATCCTTTATTTGAAGGCATCGAACCAACATTTGGGTTTTGGATTGGTGGCGCTCGTCACAGTCAAATCTCAGGTGTCACAGTACAAAAAGGAAAGGACATATGCTATCTCCTGATGAGGTCATATGGTATCTTTTCAATGAGGTCGTATGGTTCTTCCCCGATGAAAAAGTCCTAGATCCAACACTGCAGTTCAACATCTATTATTCCGAAGAATAATGAATGACTGGATGTTTGTTAGTCATGCTTACAGCCATGCATCGTCAATATCAACTCAGCTGTATTTGCTTTGCTTGATTTCATTACTCATTGCCAAGAGGAGCAAGTGTGTGAACACCACTGACAATGAGTGTCAAGACACACACATAAACCAAAGTGGTACCTCAATGCATGAACAATTAACAATATGGAAGCGTTCGATATTTAACATGACTCATTGCTAGTAGAGTGGGGCATCATGGGTTTCTTCACAAATTTTCTGGTACCCGTAGGCTCCCTTAATTAATTTCATTTCAAGAATTAGCTAAGGGGTCAAGCAAGTCTATCTTATATCAAAGAGGACTTTGAAGGAAACCAAACGCTGAAGAGACTACTTCAATATCTTATTCCGTTAAGGAGATATTCAAACTTAAAGTTATGTTTTATCTGTGTAGAAATAACTGGTGCAGTACTACTATAGTTGGTTGGCACCCCTATCCTCACATTCTTAACAATTGGTAAAGTAATTAAAAAAAAATTGATTAACTTTTTACTATTTAATTATTTTTCCTAAAACTTTCTTCAGGGAATATATTATATGAGTACAACCCTTGCTAGATTCTGTTTTACTACTTTTCTGACATGTCCAATGATTTTTAAGCCACAAAATCGCAGAACAAAATATAATAGAACACTTCAAGATTTTGAGGAATCTGAGGCTGTGACGTCACAACTTGTCTGATTTCAGTCATTTCTACACAAATGATACCAAACTTTAAACTCAAATATCTCCTTAACGGAATAAGATTTTGCAATGCTTTCTTCACTATTTTGTTTCTTTTGAAGACTTTGTTCATATATTGGACTTGCATGACCTCGAACTAATCCTTAAAGGCATCAACAAATTTTCAACAGAATACACCTCTTTTGAAATAACTTTATTATTATAATTTTTCAAGTCCTTTTCGTTTTATTTCTTGTGAGAGCTAATGTAGTACAACCCACAGAAAATAAATCATTGGTGTGCCACCTGAAGTGCTACATGTACATCATGATTCCACGAACTGTAACAAAAACAAATCTATCTTAGCTTTACTATTGTCTGTTATCTTCAGATCCTGAACACCCCATTTCTATTTTGCAAAAGGTCCTGTTCATGCTATTCAATACATGGTTAGCTTCCATTATATCTCTTTTATGCTTCTGAATAAGTATGACGCGATTTAAGTAGCAAAAGCTTATAGTTGTTTTCATTGTGCGAGATTTAATAGCCAATTAAGCCATTAAATGCACACTTCAATTGTAATGTAATTTTCATATTGCTTCAAACCACTTTCTGAATAGTGTTTTCAGGTACCCGACCGATTGTGTTGTTACGCGATTCCAAAAATACAACCTGGTTCCAAAAATACAACCCGGGTATGGATTTTTATAACATTACCAATTGCAGACTGTTTCTGTTTCAGAATTGTATGTTAAAAAGAATAAATCTTAACTTACAAGAATTATAAAAGTGTTTGTTTCCTTGCTATTCCAATGCAATACAATAAAACCATCACAAAATATTGTCACAGATCGCAGAAATGATGTTGAACAAGCAATGTGGCTAGTAGTGTAGGTACGCTAGTAGTAGTACAAGTACTAGTAGCGCAAAACTTAAACTCTTTAAACTTCGCTGTAAAAAAAAAAGATATACAAACCAGCACGCAACGAGCAGTGTGTGTGTAGTATGCTACAGAAAAAATATATTGCGGTTGTACATTACCAAACTATTTTGAAAGCGTGTCTGCTATTTGCTGAAAAAAAATGTAACACCTATTATGAACCAATTAAAAGTTGCGTTCAAATGAAATAGTTACATGCTACTGAGCGTGCACATAACAGAACCATGGAATAGCGTATTATTCCAGAAAACACCCATTCCGTGAAATTTTGAAGAATTGAGTATATTATAATTGTACAGTATTTTATGAAGACAGGTCAATAAAAAACTAGAATCATTTGTATTTTATTTCTTTATTCACAAAAACAAAGATACGGTTGAAAAAACAAAAAATATCACAAGATTTGACAAGGTACACTGTTAGATTTTAACACATACTACTTTCGCGAAAAATGTTGAAAAAGCCTTGTCGGCAGGTCGGATACCAGATACCTGACCAATAATGCAGGTCAGGTACCCAGTCCGGTTTTTGGACCAGGTGCAAACACTATTTCTGAAGAAAAAAATTACACAGAAATAAATTATTTACAAAAAGAACATAACTCCTCTATGAACTCCAGGGTTTAAAATGCTCTGTTTTTAAACATGTAAATTCATTTCAATATATTTGATAGAGGACAATAGAGAAACAGACTGGTGAAAAAAACCAAGCAAATATCTTATTCCTACAAGAAGTTATTGAATTTTCAAGATTTTTCTTGTTTGTGTAAAACTTTGTTGGTCTGAGTCTATTCACCTATCCTCTGTGTGCCTGGTGGCACATAGGGCCTCCACCAAACTTCTGCATATACTTTATCTTTTTCTTTAAAAATTTATTTCATATTTTGTAAACAATTGGGAACATTTTTTTCTTCAAACATTATCAGAATAGTGTAAAATAAAATTTATAATAATGTTTTCCAATCTATTCTTGTAACTTATATTTGAATCATGAAAAATTGGTGATTAATTTTCAAAGAAATACATAAAGATTTAGCACAAGATCTGCTGTGATGACATCATAATGATGATTCAGCACAAACTTGTACTGTTTATGCGGGCAAGAAAATCTTTAAAGTTAAATAACTTCTTCCTGGAATGAGATATCAACATGGCTTTGGTACCAATCTGTTTCTTACTTTTTTCTCTATCAGATATTTACAAATGAAATTCTACGGGAATGTTCCTTTAAATCTCTTTTGTTTCTCTGATGGCGGACCTTCGCAAAGGTGAGGAACTTCATAAAGATATTACAATGGAAAGAACAGGACATGAAACCGTTAATAGGAAGTAAAGATTAATCCATTAGAAAAGTCTTGATTGAGAATCATAACAGGAACCCCCTTAAAGAATTAGTTCAGTGGTTAAGCAAGTCCATCCTGTATGAAAGAGGACTTAAAAGGAAACAAAATGGTGAAAAAAGCATTCAAAAATATTATTCCATTAAGGAGATATTAAAGGATTAGTTCAGTGGTCAAGCATGTCCATCTTATATGAAAGAGGACTTTAAAGGAAACAAAATGGTGAAGAAAGCATTCAAAAATCTTATTCCGTTACGGAGATATTTGAGTTTAAAGTTTGTTATCATTTGTGTAGAAACAACTGAAATCAGACTAGTTGTGATGTCATAGCCTTATATTCCTCAGTCTTGATGTATTCTACCATATTTTGTCTTGTGATTCTGTGGCTTAAAAACCACGGGATATGTCAAGCAGTAGAACTGAATCTAGGAAGGATATTTATGATAAACCACCTGAAGAAAGTTTGAGGATAAATAACTTATATAGTGAAAAAATGAAATAAACTTTCTTTAAAATACATGATTTAATTGATTTAATTTTCATTGAGTCCAGAAAATTGATTGTTGGATTTCTTTTCATGGCATGAATTAATTGTTTAGCACATTCCATTGGTAAGTTTGAACCAGAAGTCTTGACAGATCTCATCCAAAACATCCCTACCCCTCCATTTGTGCCCTTATCCTGTTCTAATGTCTCAAATTTTACTGGGCATTATTTTCTAATAAGTCAAATACCCCTATCGTGAACAATTTACACAGTAGAATTTTGGTACATTAACAGCAGACACAAGGTATAGCTGCACTTGTCAATTGTGTGACTCACCCCTACACCCCGGACAAGGTGAGTCATTGCACCAAAGTGGTTGGACAAAACATGTACATTGACGCACCCCTCAGTTACTTACAGTAGGTGACTAACATTTGTTGTGAAATGACTTGCACCAAATCAATCACCCCTGTCCAAAGTCAAGGGTCTGAAGAAAATTGACCCACCCCAGAGTCACTCTGGTGTCTGACAAGTTGGTACAATGATGCACATGTGGAGTTACTATTTCATATGTCAATGAATCACCTTTGACTGACATTGCCAGGAGTAGTAGGGGTGAGTCATACAACTGACAGGTGCATAACACCCATTATGTATTTCTGTACAAAGCAATGCCAGTGTCTTTTGTTTATAACTGCTTGATCATACCATGGAGTTATTAATAGCCCCATGATCATTCTTAGGGTGGTACATAATCTTCACAGCATGAGACAGAGAGGAAGTGGCCAATATGTAGACCGAAACAATATGTGCCTGACAGTTCCATGCATTTATTTCAAGTCCACAATATGTTGACTCGCGCGTGATGCATCTTACACCTCCATTGTTGCCAATTTGTGACTTTGCATCAGATATACTTATCTACGTTAATAAAGTCTACAATTGAACAAAAATGTGTCCAAAAGTATATAATTGGCATCATGATTTATCACACGGGGATCTCCTACTATGTCAGTACATTCCAATTTGCATGGGGTGAAATCCTTTCAAGATTTGTTTTGACACACTCAGAAAAGGATCTATTTATCCACTTAATCCCCAAACTCTGAAAAGTTGTTCCTTTTCTTCAGTCTGAATTCATGCCCACTTGGATTTATGATAATAATATTAAACGTGCCATTTGCTGACAATTATTTCACACCTTTCCTCACACAAAGCGTGAGATAATCGGCATGGGGTCCAAGGGCCACTTAAGGGCCCCGCGGTTAGTCATTTTGAAAGCCTAAAAGTGGATGAAATTTCACATATTTGTAAGGTACAGTACCAGGCTGTGCATGCTAATGAGATGGGAACAAGAATTTAGTCAATTTGGAAAAGAAGCAGATAAAAAAAAATATATATATATTCTTGAGTTTAATTAAATTAGACATATTTTATTTTCGAGATATCTGTGCATGCTTTTGTGAACTTATTTTTACATCTGAAGTACTGTAACTTAACGTTCATACTGGCATTCTACGGATTGTATCATTCTAAGAAAGAAATGATGTTTTTGGTGTTGTGAATTAACTCTTTATATCTCTAAATATGAAGTATTTTAGCCAGATGTAGGCTAATATTATAGCAGGCCTGTGCTATAGTGCTGGTTATCATGCATAGATGCAAAATTGATAACTCTCATTAAGTGATCACTGGGGCCCCACAGGTTATCATGTTTACTCAAACACTTCAATAATATAAGCAAAATTATTTTAGTCATCAAAAAAGTGGGGGTAAAATTGTGTAGACCATCGCCTTCCCAAAAAGTGTGGATATACCAACGAGCCCCCCCCCCCCTTCCTCTCATCCGTGATTTGTACGAAAGGCAAATTTAAAGGATTAGTTTAGTGGTCAATCATGTCCATCTCATATGAAAGAGGACTTCAAAAGAAACAAATTGGTAAAGAAAGCATTCAAAAATCTTATTCTGTGAAGGAGATATTCAAGTTTAAAGTTTGGTATCATTTCTGTAGAAACGAATGAAATTAGACTAGTTGTGATGTCACAGCCTCAGATTCCTCATAGTCTTTATGTATTTTAAAGAAAGTTTTTTAAACTTTTTCACTATTTAAATTATTTTTCCTCAACTTCCTTCAGGTGGTATATTATAAATACCCTTCCTAGATTTAGTTTTACTACCTTTTGGACATATTCCATGGTTTTTAAGCCACAAAATCGCGGGACAAAATATGATATATTTCCAGTCATGTAAAGTTACACTATAAGCCCACACTAAACTCCTCGGAAATGATGAAAAACATAAAAAAAAATTGGAGAAATGTACACTTTTAGAATCCCCCTTAACGTTTTTGCAACAAACTGTTTTTGATATCAAAAGTGGGGCATCTTATAATCTTTCTGAATAAACCTCACTTAAATTTCAAAACCGGCCTAATCAGTCAGGAGCACGGCAAGTTTAAAGTTATATTTTACATTTCTAAAAGTCAATTTACTCTCTTTGGGGGCAAAATTACCCAATAAAAATAAAAAAAAAAACTATATCTCTACTTGTTATTTTTCAAGATTAACTTAATAACAAACCCAGGGCTACTTCAAAAATAACCGTGCTCGGAACGGATTTCATCCTATGGCCCAAATGAAGTTGAGGCACCTATTCTAAAATTAAATTACAACTAGTAAAAAATGTTTGGGTGGGCTGGGCTTGTCTTGAAGAGAATGATGTCAAATGCCTCATCAACTCGAGTTTAGGAATTGAAAGTACCTGTTTTAAGATGTACAGTAGATGGCTGCCTACCAATGAAATGCAATGATCTTAACAGTTTGGTGTACCTCATTATATACCTGCATTGAAGTGGTAGTGGTGTGGGGAGGAGGGGGGAAAGGAGGAGGGTGTGGGGTCATGTAGGGGTAAAAATATAGCAGACCACAGCATCAGTGCTCCCAAAAAAATTATGGCTGCAGAAAGAAGAAGAGGGGGAAAGAAATACAAGAGAAAAAGGGGGATGGGGAGGGGGGTGAGTGGGAAAAAATACAACAGAAAAAGGAGGGGGAGGGGGAAAGGTGAAAAAGAAAACATACAGTATATTCACAACCTCAAAATTCTTTATAGATCGCTAGATAGAAAAATCCTGATTGGAACTAAGCATTTAGTTTTGTTTATGTTGTGGTATATTCACATAAATTATTTCCAAGACTTTCTATGGTCCCAGAAAGTAAATCAAAATTCAATCCCTGAATTAAGCGAATAAGTGAGAGTGGGGGTGAGAAAGACAAGTAAGCTATGTTGCCCTACTGAACAGAATTTAAATAACAAGCCAAAGTTGTATAATTTTATGCTGAATGGAATTGACTCTTTATTTTTTGCATTAATGTTCAGTCTTACATTATGAAAACTAGAGGAAGACAAAACAGAAATTTAATAAAATGAGTCGAAAGTTCAACTTCAGTTTCATTCACCAAAATGTACAAATAATGTGATGCCATGGGTAAATATACTTTAAATAATGCACTTGTCAATTGTGTGACTCACCCTACACCCCCAGACAAGGTGAGTCATTGCACCAAAGTGGGTGGACAAAACATGTACATTGATGCACCCCTCAGTCACTCAGGTGACTGACATTTTCTGTGAAATGACTTACCCCAAATCAATCACCTCTGTACAAAGTCAATGGGCCAGTCTGAGGTTAATTGACCCACCCCAGAGTCATTCTGGTGACTGATAATTTGGTGCAAAGACACACATGTGAATCACTATTTTATATGCCAATAACTCGCCTATGACTGACATTGCCGGGGGTAGTAGGGGTGAGTCATGCAACTGACAAGTGCATAAGTAGTGGTATCAAATCATGAACATATAAAATAAGCATCTTGTCCACATAATTGTATTTGGAACCACAGAGGTACAGTACTGTGGAGTCACAGCTTTTAATATTATGTAAGTAAGACACCAGTTTTGCAAGGCATTTGCAAAGCGTCAAGGTATTGAAAGGATATTTCTTGTTTTCTACAGAACGTCTGATTAATGTTCCCTCTAGGTCTTCTTTAAAGACAACAATATAAAGCCAGGGACAGGAAAGGCAAATATATTAGCAGTGCCATGACTGCATTCTTTATAGCGATGGTTCTATATGTATAGCAATCCCTGTTCAAACACAGTATATGTACCTCCAAACAAAGACTGGTCAATTTTGGGACTCAATACCAACAAGATGATTTCACCTGTGATTTCTCACAGGCATGGCATATTACAACTTCAAGGTTGAGTCCAAATGTTTAAAAGATTAGTCCCCCTTTATTCCACATCAGACTTGCACAGAGTTTTGCCGTTTTATATGGCATATGTCAAGTTTTCAAGCGATTCTTGCAGACCGTTTTTATTCCACGTCTGACGAACTTTACTTGATACATTGTACTTTAATCAGGGATATATTCCTCGTTTAAAGGATAAGTTCAGGGGTCAAGCAAGTCCATCTTATATGAAAGAGGACTTCAAAAGAAACTAAATGGTGAAGAAAGCATCCAATTATTCCATTAAGGAGATATTTGAGTTTGAAGTTTGGTATCCTGTGTAGAAACGACTGAAATCAGACTAGTTGTGATGTCACTGCCTCAAATTTCTCAATTTTTTTTATGTATTCTATCATATTTTGTCCTTCAATTTTGTGGCTTAAAAACCATTGGATGTCAGGAGAGTAGTAAAACAGCATCTTGTAAGGATAATTGTAATTTACCAACTGAGAAAGTTTGAGGGAAAATAATTGAAATATGAAAAAAGTTAAATACATTTTCTTTAAAATACAATTGTTAAGGATGTGAGGATAAAGGCACCAACCTTCCATAGTAGACTTACTACACCAGTCATTTCTACAAAAATAAGAGAGAGCTTTAAACCTTAATATCTCCTTAACGGTATAAGATTGATGAACAGTTTCTTCACCAGTTTGTTTGTTTTTAAGTCCTCTTTCATATAAGATAAACTTGCTTGACCACTGAACTAATCCTTTAATAAACTTCTAAGCTTTTTAGATGCTTTGTTAAATGATACCATGTAAAAGCAGGAATATGTCATATCCCTGGTAAAAGTGCCCTCTCTTAAGTTGTTTGACCTCAATTACATCACACTTACAACGTTCAATTGGTCTGTTACTGTATGACGAATTGATGAGGACGGTAGTTTCCTGCATATCTGTTATTTACAGTTCGTACCTGGAAAGTGTTGTAGGAAGCAACAGAATAGGAAGCAACAGAATAGGATGTCATACTGTATGTAAACTTGTAAAATGTGGAAATTTCCAAAGTAGCATGTACTGTAATGCACTTGTCAATTGTGTGACTCACCCCTACACCCCCAGACAAGGTGAGTCATTGCACCAAAGTGGGTGGATAAAACATGTACATTGACACAACCGTCCGTCACTTACATGTAGGTGACTGACATTTTGTGTGAAATGACTTACCTCAAATCAATCACCTCTGTAAAAAGTCAATGGGAAATTGACCCACCCCAGAGTCACTCTGGTGACTGACAATTGGTACAGCGATGCATATGTGAGTCACTATTCATATGTCAATGACTCACCTTTTTGACTGACATTGCCAGGGGTAGTAGGGTTGAGTCATGCAACTGACAAGTGCATAATGCATGCAGGGCGGTTCTCATGTACATGTATAGGAGTAAGGGTGGAGCAGCAATGCCATTTGTAGGTTATAGAATAATGTCCTCTTTCGTGATGTATTATAGTGTACAGTATCTGTTTGAAATTTATGAAATGTTTATTTGAATACAAACGTAAGTTGCTGCAAATTTGATTAAGAAATTAAAAATCAACCTCGTTGCCACCAAAATCTCCACCCTTCCCCAAAGCCAAGAAAAATTGTAATAAATTGTGGGCAAATGAAAGGGGAAAAAAAACAGTAAGGAATGTCATAATTTTTCCAAAAGTTAAAAAACTGAATAGTAAAATACCAATCACATTTATCCATACAAGTTGTTCCCAATTCACTTTTCCTCCCCCAGTGACCAGCTCTGTTATTTAAGTGCTATAAAATCATGTTCATACCATAAATAATACATACACAAACAAAAATCTTTTTTTTTATCTTCTTCTGAATCATGATCATATTAAACAAGGTATTTGAAGCAAACCTACAAATCATTCAATAAATATTTCAAGAATGAGGAAACCCTGGTCTATATGTCCTCAGTCTAGCATGATAATCCTTTTGTGTTGCATAAGGAAATGTTATCAGGAAATAGGTCGACTAAATCCCCATCTCTAATTACAATGTGTGTCCAACACCATATGTGCAGCATCCCTTATCCTATACCGTGGCTCAACACTACTTGGAAGTGTACAGTGCTTGTGTATTGGGTATACTTATTTTTTTGTCGTGGCCCTTGGGATAAGGCAGGTCTATTATTGCTGAGTACAGGCTGAAAATCCACTGTCTTCGATACACTGGCTTAAAAAATTTCAGATAATTACCAATGTTTTTATTTCATTCTCATAATTTTAGTATATTTGAAAAATGTGAAATTTAAAGTTGCATGTTAATTTTTCAAATTAGAAATTAAAAAATAAACAAAAACATTCAAAATATAATGGAAATCTATTTAAAGACCAATTTACAATATGTGTTGTACACTACCATTATAAAAAAAAGGTGAGAAAAAACCATGTTTAGAAGACAGATTACTTCACATATGTGAGTTGACAAGTTGTTTGCATTGTAATATACTGTAATATGACGAATTGCAAATATTAAACTCCCAGATTGATGTTTATGTAAACATCATATTCTTTGTGACTGCATACAACCTGATAGAGCTGAAGAATTGGGCAGGATGCAGATTTAATGTGAAGTATTGGGAACACTATTATCTGAAGTGAACTTGTATTTGCTTGAGTGCCAGAATACTTTATTTATTAGGCACAAACCAAAGTCATATCATTGCAAAATGGCAATGAAATTAAAATAGTATTTGCAAGAGCCTTTTTTGGACCAAGTTGCTAATAGAGCTTTTTGTATTCTGAAGTTTACGGCCATGACCAGCCCTTTTGAAAGGGCTATGCTTGTAAACTAGTGCTTCACGACGACGAGTGAAGACACAATTACAAAGACTATGTCGTCGCCTGCGTATTCGTTTATGATAGTAACAATGCTATCACGAAACGCTCAATACAACCGGGACGAGAACACAGGTACGACGTACGGACAGACATAACATCGACAACCAAGTCAATGTCCACGGCCTTTGATAACCAGTTGTGGTGCACTGGCGTGTCTACCCAACCCAGGCTTGAACTCAGGGCCTCGTAATCTGTAGACATGTATGATAGCCGCTACACCACAGTTGGTAGACAAGCCTCATCCAGCACAATGGGTTTATTCATCTTCTCACTTCACCTGAGTGCACTTTTGTAAACTTCAAAAGCTCCATGTATGCAGTAAATGTTAAGTGGCTAATTCACATAACATGTGGCTTTGTGTTTGACTTTCATCAACTTGAT
Organism: Chiridota heheva; assembly: GCA_020152595.1. Classification (NCBI taxonomy): domain Eukaryota; kingdom Metazoa; phylum Echinodermata; class Holothuroidea; order Apodida; family Chiridotidae; genus Chiridota; species Chiridota heheva. Next base: position 1,557,735 of record JAIGNY010000111.1, on the reverse strand, counting down.
ATAATCCTGTTTTTTAATGCTGGTGCTTTCTTATATGTAGCTTTATATATCCATGTGCCTGGAAAATTTCTCATAACTATTCAAATACAAGCTAAACATTTGCTGCTAAATTAGCATTGTACAATACTTTTGGAAGTCAGGGTGGGCTCTGACACAGATGTTCCCTTTGTGCAAGATCATAAAGACAAAGGTCTAATGAGAACAGTTTACCTGTAATAATTCACTAATTATTAGGGTCACATGGACCTACCGACGACGACGACGAGTGAACACACAATTACAATGACGGGGTCGTCGCCTGCAAGTTCGGTTATGATAGTAACAATGCTATCACGAAACCCTTAATACAACCCAGACGAGAACACAGGTACGACGTACGGACAGACATAACATTGACAACCAAGTCAATGTCCACAGCCTTTGATAACCAGTTGTGGTGCACTGGCAAAAATTGCAACGGCGACGACGAGTAAACACACATGGACCTATCAGCTTCTCCATTCATTTTGTAAATGACATATCTATCTGTAGGCTCGGACAGAAGGTTCTAGTGGCTTTACCACACATGGTAATAAAAGGACATAATAGACCACAAAACTCTTGTTTTTCTTCAAAGAATCATTGAAAACAAATTAGAACTACATGTACTTCAGACTTACAGGATTAGTTCAGGGGTCAAGCAAGTCTATCTTGTATGAAAGAGGACTTCAAAAGAAACAAAATAGTAAAGAAAGCATTGAAAAATCTTATTTTGTTAAGGAGATATTTAAGTTCAAAGTTTGGTATCATTTGTGTAGAAACGACTGAAATCAGACTAGTTGTGACGTCGAGCCTCAGATTCCTTAAGGTCTTCATGTATTTAAAAAAAAGTTAATTTAGTTTTTCACTATTTAAATCATTTATCCTCAAATTTTCTTCAGGTGGTATATTTCAAATACCCTTCCTAGATTCAGTTCTACAACTTTTTTTGACATATCCCATGGTTTTTAAGCCACAGAATCGCAGGACAAAATATGATAAAACACATAAAGAATTTGAGGAATCTGGGGCTATGACATCACAACTTGTCTGATTTCAGTCGTTTCTACACAAATGATACCAAACTTTAAATGTAAATATCTCCTTAATGGAATAAGATTTTTGAATGCTTTCTTTACTATTTTGTTTATTTTGAAGTCTTCTTTCATATACGATAATCATGCTTGACCACTGAACTAATCCTTTAATATCTCCTTAACGGAATCAGATTTCGCAATGCTTTCTTCACCATTTTGTTTATTTTGAAGTCCTCTTTCATATCAGATAAACATGCTTGACCACTGAACTAATCCTGTAATATCTCCTTAACGGAATAACAATTTTGAATGCTTTCTTCACCATTTTGTTTCTTTTGAAGTCTACTTTTATATTAGATGGATTTGCTTGAACCTTGAACTAATCCTTTAAAATGCATTCCTGAGATTAACGTTTCATTGATAGCCATAATCTTCACAAACATGTAGGCTATGTTACATGTATATCTCTTTCCAATAATTCATGGAGAATATATAATCAAATTTAAAGGAAACATCAAGTCTGGCTTTTTCTTCATTTAATATGATAGAAATAATCAATATAAGTCATCTGAAGAAATTTCATATTACACAAAACAATTTTGCCTATATTTTCTAAATTATTCAATCACTAATACTGTCAATATATACTTAATGGGAGCAGCCATTTTGTTTGTTGTCAATACACCCAGTACAGACTAGAATATGAATGCATTTCTTTATAATCTATTTTAAATTTTTAACTTCTAAGACTTTATTTTTCCTTTGCATGTGTAAATAGAAGTGTATTTGTATATGTATTGATGATGTAAGACCTTAGAACTTTATCTTAAATGATTTTGTATATAAGTCAATATAAGTCATCTAAAGAAATTTCATATGCACACAAAACAAAATTGCATATATTTTCTAAATTATTCAATCACTAATACTGTCAATATATACTTAATGGGAGCAGCCATTTTGTTCGTGTCACTACACCCAGTACAGACTAGAATATGAATGCATTTCTTTACAATCTATTTTAAATTTTCTAACTTCTAAAAATTTATTTTTCCTTGGCATGTGTAAATAAAAGTGTATTTGTATATGTATTGATGATGTAAGACCTTAGAACTTTATCTTAAATGATTTTGTATATAAGTCAATATAAGTCATCTAAAGAAATTTCATATGCACACAAAACAAAATTGCATATATTTTCTAAATTATTCAATCACTAATACTGTCAATATATACTTAATGGGAGCAGCCATTTTGTTCGTGTCACTACACCCAGTACAGACTAGAATATGAATGCATTTCTTTACAATCTATTTTAAATTTTCTAACTTCTAAAAATTTATTTTTCCTTGGCATGTGTAAATAGAAGTGTATTTGTATATGTATTGATGATGTAAGACCTTAGAACTTTATCTTAAATGATTTTGTATATAAGTCAATATAAGTCATCTAAAGAAATTTCATATGCACACAAAACAAAATTGCATATATTTTCTAAATTATTCAATCACTAATACTGTCAATATATACTTAATGGGAGCAGCCATTTTGTTAGTGTCACTACACCCAGTACAGACTAGAATATGAATGCATTTCTTTACAATCTATTTTAAATTTTCTAACTTCTAAAAATTTATTTTTCCTTGGCATGTGTAAATAAAAGTGTATTTGTATATGTATTGATGATGCAAGACCTTAAAACTTTATGTTAAAGGGTTTTGTATATAAGTCAATATAAGTCATCTAAAGAAATTTCATATACACACAAAACAAAATTGCATATATTTTCTAAATTATTCAATCACTAATACTGTCAATATTTACTTAATGGGAGCAGCCATTTTGTTCGTGTCACTACACCCAGTACAGACTAGAATATGAATGCATTTCTTTATAATCTATTTTAAATTTTCTAACTTCTAAGAATTTATTTTTTCTTTGCGTGTGTAAATAAAAGTGTATTTGTATATGTATTGATGATGCAAGACCTTAGAACTTCATGTTAAAGGATTTTGGAAAAAAAATTCAAAAGAGAATTCTAAAGATGTGTATGTCTGATAGCACCTAGGGCAAATTACGTCATCACTGACATGGTTCCAACACAAACTGAGACAGCGTCCATGTTGTAATTTCAAAGTTGGATAACTTGAAAATGGAATAAGATTTCATTATGAGATTTTTGGTTACTTTTTGTAGTTGGTTTATTTTCTAATTCTCTACCATATATCAAGCTAGAATATCTGACTGTATTTCTCCTTTAAGGACAAAAGGTGTTTATCATCATCAAGAACTGAGACTAAGTAAAGAAATATAAAGAATTCTAAAGCTTTTATAGGACTGCCATGTCATATTTCATAAATTCTGCAAAAATCCTTAAACTTTAATCAGTCATACCTCGAAAAACAACCAGGCTTGTAGAATTATTGTTATTAGGAGGAATACATGGTATAGCCATTATCACTTCAACCATTGATTTTATATATACAGCAGGCTATGTTCCCAGCAGTACCACAAAAATAACTTTATTAGAAATGTCCCACTAGAGTACAATGCCAGAATGGCAGAATAAAATAATAATAATAATAATAATAATAATAATAATAATACATTTTTATATAGTGCATTATACCAAACGGTCTCAATGCGCTTTACATAAACAAATATAACATGAGAAAACCTTTTAAAGATACAAACAGTAAAAAGACAAAAAACCATACTTAAAAAGATACAAGCAGGATAAGGTTACAAGGTCCAATGAGGGGAACTCATGAAAAGGTGTGTTTTCAATACACTCTTAAAAATATCTAAAGTAGGGGCATTTCTGATGTAGATTGGGAGAATGTTCCAGAGTTTTGGGGCTGCAAAATGAAAAGAACATTCACCATAAGTCTTGGTGTTAATTTTTGGCAGCTTTAGGAGAATATGATCAAAATTACCTTGCCAGAATCATAAAAACTCATACCAATGCAGGCCATGCACTGTATATTTCACTTTTACTATTGTGATGTAATATATTATTTTGAAATGTCAATGACTCGCATGATTTATAATCATCTATTCTACTGTACTAGAGATAACTCTTAAACAATGATGTACTGTATATTATTACTAAAACTGTAAATATTACAATCATACAAAATATTCATACAGAGGGATTTAACCACGTGATTCTACACAACTGGAAGCCATTTTGCAGGGTAAAGCGTTTGTGTGTCGCGCGCTTCACGCATCTAATTTTCACACTCGGTCCAGTCCTACTGAAACACGTGCTAGCAGGTGACGTGATGAAAACACCCTGGGCATGTAAAACATGCACTAGGCATATAAAATGCATTGATTAAAACAAACTGGGCCAATGAATTAATTTTATAATATAGAATGTTGTTTTAGAGACAAAATTACCCTCCAAGTAATCTTAATCAGTGGATTTTAAACACGTCTATTAGTGCAACCAATGGCACAGTAAGATTCTGGCTCAATTGTCTTACAAAAATAATCTTATATAACAACATGCTAACATATGCAAGTCTAATTAAGTGTACAGCAGACGACAGTGTTCTTTGATGTACAAAATGGCAATGTAAACAAAGTCACGTGACCTAATGACGTCAGCTGAAGCACCTTCATTGTCTGTCATTGTAAATGATGTCATACAATCTATCTTTAAAGGGATCAAAACAAAACAAATTTTTCAAGCAGGAAATTCATTTCTGAGAATAAAGGGTACTACGAGCAGTAGAGCATAATGCAGACCAATTGATAAATCGTGTTAATGTATTCAACTCCACCCACGTCAAAAGTAATCAAACAATTTGTACCCTATTACTTCCTATGTTACTGGAATATTCACAAACAAATGAGCACTGATAAAATAATCTGTTATGCTGGAAATGATTCAATTCTTTTCACAACTTTCCTAAAAACTTTCCTTTCTTATTTCACCTTTCTGCAAGATTGTATTTGTTAATGACTAATACATAATAAACACTGGCAAATCAGACCTGGGCAAAATAGACAAGTAAAGATTTAATTTTATGGTATTAAAGAAAAGAGTAGTGTGGAACGAACAAAAAAGTGTCGAAATGGCAAAGGTGACCAAATGCACTTACTGTATAACACTATTTTTGAACCTTGAGGTACTGTACATGTGTAGTTAGGGACATAGTCAGAAATTTAAAATGAAAGGAGGGGGAATGACCTCGGTGGAAAAATATTTTGCACTGGACCCAAATGAGCTTATCTAATCATAGGCTTACAGGACGCATCTATTGGGAGAAGGGAGGGGGGGGGGGTGCCTGAATTCTCTTTGAAACTTCTCACCCAAATTGTTGGGGCTGACCTTTTCTTACCGGTTTTCTGAAAGGTTTGGAATTAAGGGAATTTTTTGGAAAATTAAGCTATATTTTCAGAAAATTGACTGATTTTAAGCTCAACATCCCTTTAAGGGATTTCAGCTTATGCGATGACCAAATTAAGAGCCAAGTTCTCGCCCGGATATATTCAAATCTTTGCAGCGTTTATTATATTTTATGCATCTTTTGGATATTTTGCTATGTTGCTATGTTTCGCTTAAATAGATCGATATGTTAATGCAATAACAATCCATATTGTTGCGTAGTTGTAATGATTGTTTGTTTGTTTGATGAGGGCCTAACGGCACCACGACAACGAGGGTCGAATTATGCCTGAGATGTCAGATCATTCTAGAGTTAGGAAGAAAAGGAAACAAAGGGAGAATGCAAGAAATTCAAGAACAAAAAGTCAGAAAGCTGTGATCGAGAGAGGAGGTGAAACAAAAACAAAGTAGAGAGAGGGAGTGGAAGAGAAGAATTAAATATGGTTGTAAAGGGAAGCATGATGAAGGAAGGAGATAATTTTATACGGAGGATTTTTCTGGAAGAACTCAGCAATTGAGTTGTGGGGAGCAAGGGAAGCTCTGGGAAGGTTTTACATGGGGCAATCAAGGAGAACGTGATGGATTGTGGGGATGCAATGGCAATTGTTGCAGAGGGGTTGAGGGGAGCCAATGAGGAGGTGGGAGTGAGTGAGGTGGGTGTGACCTATTCTAAGACGGGTAATATGAATGTTGTCGATAAAAGAAAGGTTGTTGATGGTGGGTTTGATTGGAATTGTGGGCTGGATGACATGGAGTTTGTTATCAATTTGGGAGTTCCATGAGGTTTGCCTGCAGTCACGAAAAAGGGAAGCAATAAGCGGTTTGATGTCAGAGAAGGTTTTGGGAAAAGGGGTAGGGAGGAGGTTGAGGACAAGCTTAGCGGCTGCATCAGCCCTGTCATTGCCAGGGATGCCAACATGGTTGGGTATCCAAAAGAAAAAAACACTTTTCCTGCAGAGGGTGGGCGAAAGGAGTTTCCGGAGGAGGAGGTGGGATGTGAGGTTATCCCATTTAAGATTGAGTAAAGAAATAAGAATAGCCTTGGAGTCTGAGAAAATGGCAAAGTGACTAAGCGGAGAGTACTCAATAAAGTTGAGGGCGAGGAGAATGGCCTCAGCCTCGGCTGAAAAGATGGATGAGTAGTCGGGAAGTCTGCTACTGAGGGTGATGTCTTGGATGACAGCAGCAGCAGCTGTCTTGTTGCCTTCCTTGGAGCCATCAGTATAGATGGAGGTGTAATTTGAGAGTTCGTCTTTGATTTGGTTGTGGAGATTAATGGCCCAGGTGGACAGAAGGGAGGGGGGTGGCCCAAGGAGGAAAAGTGGGCCAGGAGAAGGTGCCGAGAGTGGCGAGGTTGATGCCGAGACGGAAGAGGTCTGATTTAATGCATAAGCTTAAGGAAGGGGATTGGGTTTTAGTTGTAATGAATTCTGCATTCCAAAATTCACTTAAATTATTTCAAATACTTGGATTTCACTCGGCGCAATCAGAAGGAATTTAGCAAATATAATAAAATTGGCTCTGGAAATACCACCGAATATTCTGATTGAAATAAAGCTACATTTTCATTGGCTGGAGCATCAAAATACCGTCTGGCACATATGCTAATGGAGCTTGATATCCCGTTTGGGATTTCTCCCAATTGGAATATAACTTTTGTAGTTGATAGCTCCTTTGGGCTATAAATTGGTTTAAAAAGCTAAAGAATAGCTAAATATCTGAAATAGGTTACTGAACCATATAATGCAAATGAATCTCTGGCAGTAAAATCATCCACCAGTGTTAATAACTCACTGATAAAAAAAAATGAAAAAAAAAACCCCTTTGAAAATCAGCAGGAGTCCCCTGTCGCATTAGATGCATGACCTGGCTTGCAGTAATCTTATCCACAATGACTTGTTTTTTTTGTTTGCAAGGCTACAGACTGTGTTACTGTAAGTTAGGCATAAATCAAGTGCCTTTTTAAAGAAATTCTTAGTGGTGGGGTGGGGTGGGGGGTGCCAATATACAAAATGGACCTTTTCGATCAATTTTGACTTGTTATATGAGCGGGTAAATTTTGCTTTCTTTACGGACATTTTGCTTCATTTCTGGACAATTTTCTTTAATTTTTAGAACATTTGCATGAAATTTTCTTTCATTTTCGGGTAGTTTTCTTTAATTTTGAGGAAATTTTGCTAATTTTAGAAAAATGTTTTTTATTTTAGGGAACTTTTTGGCCAATTTTGGGGTAATTTGACAATTTTCTTCAATTTTCAGATTTTTTTTGTGAAAATTTCTTTTATTTTCGGGTAGGCCTTCTATTTCTAATTTCCAGAAATATTTTTGTAATTTATAGGAAAATTTTGCTTGTTTTCGGGAAATTTTGCCCATTTTCGTAACATTTTGCTTATTTTTGGATAATTTTACTCACTCTCTGAAAAAAAATTGGCCATTTTTGGGGTAATTTCTTTCATTTGCAGACAAACTCTTTTGATTATAAGAAAATGTTCTTCCTTTTTCGGAAAAATTACTGTTATATGTGATGGGTATCAATAAAGGATTCAGGGGTCAAGTAAATCATCTTATATTAACTGACTTAAAAGGACTTTAAAAGAAAGTTTAAAAATCGTTTCACTTATATTTTTATAACTTCCCCGAATTACTTCTGACACTACCATTAGTAAAGGCACTGCTTAAAAATTTGGCCTGCAATTTTGAAGCAACACCACATCATTCCACAAGATTAACTTTGCATCATAACATTGAGGTATACATAGTTCTATGCTCATATTTTATTTCACCTTTCCCCAGCAGCAAAGAAAAACAATGCCAGCATTGATTGCAGTTACTACTTACATGTATATTATAAAGGATTGCCATTATATTCAGACAAATGTCACTGAAAATACCATGTAACACCAGTGGGAGTAGTTGTTATCTTAAAGAAGCCTTGGAGAGGTGAAACTATACAGTTTTGTGGTTAAATATATAAAATTTTCTTGACTGGCCCTGCTCCATTCGAGGACAGGTTGAGATGTTCTTGGTTTTAAGCAGAGCCATTTCTACTGTTTGGCGCTTTGGGTGCCAAAACAAAGATATTGTAGTGTCATTGTTTAGAGCTAGACCCAAATCAATTTTGTCCAGGGCCTGTAAGGTTTACCCACCCTTCCTGTGTTGTGCCACTGCTAATAAAACTTGTATTCCTTTCCTAACAACCTAAGCCTACCCAATGTATCTCCCCTCCAACAAGAACAGTCTTATACCCAGCCCCAAAACATTTATTAAGTTACTACATCATTTATGTTCTAGCATCACAACAATATTTAAGCTCTCTTTTGCATTTCCCCCAAAATAAAACATCAAACATGTACTGTATTTTTTTCCTTACAACCCCAGCCTACTCGAATTAACCACCCACCGACAAAAAACAGCTTTTGCAACTGCCCCTAAAAATATGTTGAGCTACTACATCATTGATGTTCTAGTTTCAGAAACTTCACCACACTTTTCCATAAAATCAACCAAATTTTTTTCTTCAGATAAGTGGCAATAAGAGAAAGCTCAGAAGCCCATACATGCCATATTCAAACTGCTACAGTTGATTGATATTGATATTAAAAAATGGGGGGAAGGCAACCGCTCCCACTGCTCCCCTGGCTACATCCCTGTGTGTACAAAACTCCTCCATAATGTTGATTTCAAGCATTTACTACAATCTTCTTAATTATCAGTTCATCATATGCATTTCAACTCCCATATACCAAGTACAGTACAGTAGGTGTAATACTGTACTTTAGACATCACAAATTGTTCCATGTAATATGTTGGACTCGGTTCAACAACAAGAAAATGATGATAGCCATTTTGGTCCACTTCAAACTGAATTATTGACAATTTAAAACTAATCATCTTCAATTTTGGATTGAGTATGTGTAATTTTATAATATAAATCTTCCAAGCTATGAAAATAAATTCTTAAGGTCAACTGGAAAAAAAAATCCTCGTTTTCAGATTATCACCCTAATTAGTAATGAGGACTTGCTCCATAGACCTCTGTGTGACCTGCTTAGGGAGGGGACTGCACTCCTGAACCCCTGCTATACACCTGATCACATTGAAGTTTACCCCCTCTGGATGTATCACTGAACAACACCCCCCTCCCCCCCCCCCCACACACTACACATTGTGTAGGTACCATGGACATCAATTGTAAATTAACACTGTAGTAAGCAATGTTATATTGTGAATTTAAATGTCAACCAAGATGAATATTTAAGTCAACTTTTATTTTTATATGCATGCTGCATAATTGAAGCATTTTATACCAAAGACATAAGACAATTTATAAAATTAAGAAAAAAATACAGAAACTATATAAACTTGTAAAAGACCCAAGCTATAATCATAAATAGCTACACTAGCTAGTACTAAAAGAATATGTATATACTGTACATATACAAGAGGCTGAAGACTCACGGTAAGTGCAATTAGGTTTTCGCTTTTTCAATAGAATTCAACACAATAACTATTAATTTGATTTACAAAAGACAATACCTTTGTTTAAAATTTGTCAAGGTTAGTCCATACTTGTCTAGCACTACCCATTTATTTTCAAGCAGTGAGCAATTTCTACAGAAGTAACAGTGCAAAAACAGGACTGTGTTTTAGTTTGTTAGAGCTTCGCTCCCATTCTTAACTACACTGACTTCAGAAGTATAGCTTGGTAGCTACTATTGCTGTATCATAGAGTAGCAGTATCGCCTGGAGGGAGGGTCAAAGGGGGGTGTTTTCCTGAGGCTCGGAGGTTTAAGGACTGGGTCCTAGGGGTCCAAGGTACTAACAAGCCCGACTCTTTAGGGGACTCAGGTCATCAGGAATGTACGTTCAAACACCCCCCAAAATAAGCAAAAACCATGCACGCTTGACAATGGCAAAAATGGTGTAAACTTGGAACAGAAATAGGTGCTGACTTCCTTTTTTTAACTCTTCAAAATTGTTCAATTTGGGGGCCCTGTATAGTGGTTTAACCTTCAAGAAACAAAATCGATTCTCATTACCTGTATTGCCGTTTCCAGTCTGTTCTTCTTTAAAAAGAGTACACCAGTGTTGTAAAGAATTTTGGCAGATGTTCCAGTGATTTCTGACAACAGCTTCAAACTGCTCTCAATCTCGCCATCTTCAAATTCCTTGACTCCGTTGTGCCATATCTGGATGGTGTTTTTCACACCTTTATCTCCCATTGTAGTTTTACTCCAGAATAAATCAACGTTTCTCTTACCTGCAAATAAATAATGAAATCTTTTACAAAAAACAAGAGCTATATTTTCAAAATTCAAAAACATTCCACCAAAATTGTATTGCTATTAGTTTTTCTATTGCAATAGGCTATTAGATTTTCAAAATATCTATTGAACTCTCCAAAACTCTTAAGTTACTTTTTCTATTTATAGTTCTTTTCAAATACTTATCAAAGTACAGTATCAATCAGACCCCTAACTTTGCTGTTTTACAGCGGCAGCCCACCCTGCCCCCTGGGGTATGCCCTGCCCCTCATGAGAATATTCTTCTTCTTTTTTAGAGATTTTTATTTTTATTCTTTAAACTTAATAATCTTAATTAACCTCATAAATGAAATACCTTACATGGATACAGAACACAGAATGATAGCATAGTAAGCAATTGTCCTGTTTGGCTAATGAATGGTCCTTATCAATATCAGTCAGAATAGTTTCATTCTGAGGTATGATTATAGCTAAAATCCCAGAGCTTCTTCACCATGGGATTGAGCCCCTGGACTCCATGCCGAGAAGATGCAGCGCTTCGCGCATGCATTAATGTGCCCCTCAACAAATCTAGCACCCTGCCCCTTTTTAAATCAAGCTAGGGGTCTGTCAATGTCATACAGTACATACTGTATCAATGTCATACAGTACATACTGTATCAATGTCATGCAGTACATACTGTATGTTAAAATCCTAGTTACTATCTAACTTTTCTCATTCCCTCATAAATAATACTGAATTTTCAGCATTGAAGACATAAAGTTATGTAGTTTATAGTCCTTATAACTGTGCCCAACCATTTCTTGCTAAAGTACTGTATTAGCTAAGATCTCTTGAAAATCATGAAGAAAGCAAACAAATTCCAGCTATATTGATTCAAATTGGAATGTATTTTTTTTTTAAACATGAAGTAAATTTTCCAGGGAATGATGCAAATTGATACAGTAGTGCCTTCGACATCATCTAAAGTAAAGAATTTCAAGAAGCAATTAAGACTTAAAATGTATTTATAGAAATAAGTAATAAAAAAAATATGAGAGTAACTTAGCGAACTTTAATACCAATACTGCAATTTTTGGTTGATGGTGCACCAGAGTTAGATTAAATTATAAAATTTCTCAGTTCTAAGAAAAGGTGTCAAAAATTTTCACATGAAAAATCATGATATAAATGTAGTTAGTAGTAGTAAATACATCTATATTAGTAGAGTCCACAAACCCAAATAGAGCAGATCTCTAAATCTACCAATAAGGGTACTGTATGTGTTCATATTTATTGAAAGAGTTGCGCCACACTAACCAAAAGTCAATGGGATTTACATTAACATGTCTCCCAAAAAAATTCCCAGAATTTCTCGGGAACATTTATTTTCGATATCAAAATCAACCCACTTCTCACTATAAAAATGAAATACCCTTACTTCAGTTTGTTTCCAGTTGCAGTTGTAGAAGGTCGAGAGAAACAACAAGAAAAAATGGAAGGAAAACAAAAAAGACAACATTTTTTTCACTTCAGTTTGTTCAAAATCGTAAAACGCTCTGAACAATAGCATGTAAAGTCAGTGATGTACAAGAGCATGCACATTTTGCCTCTGAAATTAGCATGCGCAATATTCAGAATATCTCACGCTTGTGGCACGAACCTACATTACGTATACCGTGTTATATGCGCTGGAATTGCAACACTCAAATAGTGCAATCCAATTCCTGCGCTGTATATAGACCCATAATTTTTTTTGCCCGTGCTGCTCTTTCTCTAACTTGCGTACACACACATAGGCATAATCAGGCTTCGCGTACAAAAGTCTGTTCTATGCAGAAATTTCACTGTAAAAGACCACGAAGCCAAAACTTTAAGAACATAACAATTTTTGATACAATTTTTAACAATAAATTTTACTCAGTGATATCACCATTTGATTTGAGAATGTCTCCATAATAAGGTGGACTAAAGTTTTTCTTGTTTACAAGGAAAGAAGAGAAGTTGGTAGACATCGAAAGTAAAAGTTTGTTGTTTTGATGATGTTGCATAGGCCTAGGCGTAATATTTGAGATGGTGGCTAACTAGATCTTGCTCACTCTTTTACAATGTTGTAATGTACTATTTTATTCATCACACAATTTCATGGTGGGAAGACATTCTTAGAGCAATGAACTCAAAACATTGTGGTTAAAACCTTTACTTGTTAGCACATTCTCCTTATTACTGTTGCTTTAAATACTCAAGAAATAAAAATCATAATTATTTCTTCCCGCAAATTCCCATTTTTCCCACCATGGATTTATTCCTGATATGTGATACACAAATTACAAACCAACTAAGAAAGAACTGCTGTAAAAAAGAAAGAAATTGTCTAATCTACATGTATGTGGCTAGGCCTAGTAACAGTAAATTGAAGTTCAAATTGTAAATTAACTTAAAATATTGGTAATGGTAGGCCTAATGAGTAAAATTAAGATTTTAAGTGAATAAGAGTTTCTAAAACAACCTTGCCATTAAGATGAGGAATATATGAAACTTCTTAGGTGTAGGCCGACTAGTTATTATTTATTTATTTTTTCAACCACAAATGGTACGGTAGTAATGATAGACACAACTTACAAGTTCAGGTAGGCTTAGTGAAGTTAAAACACTGATTGTATCTGCCAATCTGGTACCTACGTGTACTGGTTAAGCGAAAAATATCTCGGTCAAAGTAAGAAACTTAAAATTGTGCTACTTTCATAATTCTCCATTTTTCTGTAAATTGAGCAAAATACACTTCTAGAGAGTTGACGGCTACTTGAGAACTTCCTTCGATGTTTGTTTGTTTTTCTTTTCCAAAACAGTTAAAAGATGAAAAATAATAACCTGGATGTTTCCAACGCACACACCACGATCACAGAATCTTGGTGACTAGGCTTACATGAGACTGTACATCTAGGGCATACTGAGTGCGATTTATCTCACTTGATGACTACCGGTCGGCGGTACCGTACCACTGTGCTAGCTTTTGCAAATCTGTCAATCATCCTTTGCTAAGGCCCCGCCCCTTCCTATTTTCTACGATTTTATGAAGAGCGCATTGCTAGCTAGTCTTGTCTCGTCTTTCAACGTACGCATGTCTACACGCAGTTAAGCGTTTACGTCAGGTTTGTTTTGCTGTGGCGTTATTTATTTTGTGAATCATTACTAGGAGTTTTCGACTTTTGTGGTCGCAATTTAACGTAATTTGTACCTAAGAATTGATCAAAAAAACCTAAATTTTTAGTAGGGTTCATTTCAGTCGGCCCAGAGAAAAATTCCAGTTAAGACCAGTTGGGATTCCCGACTGGGCGTGGGATGAACTTGTTCCAACTTGGATTAAATATTTGGTGTACAGTCAACTCGCCCCAAAACCAACTCGCCCCAAAACCAACTCGCCCCAAAACCAACTCGCCCCAAAACCAACTCGCCCCAAAACCAACTCGCCCCAAAACCAACTCGCCCCAAAACCAACTCGCCCCAAAACCAACTCGCCCCAAAACCAACTCGCCTTAAAACCAACTCAGCCCAAAATCAACTCGCCCCAAAACCACTCGCCCTATTACCAAATCACACAATTACCAAGTCGCCCACTACCAAGTCGCCCCTCTACCAAGTCGCCCCGCTACCAAGTCGCTCCGCTACCAAGTCGCCCCGCTACCAAGTCGCCCCGCTACCAAGTCGCCCCAGGTCTACCAAGTCGCCCGCCCGCCGCTGTGGTCGCTACCAGTCGCCCGCTACCAAGTCGCCCCAGGTCGCCCGCGCCAGGTTCGCCAAGTCGCCCGCTTACCAAGTCGCCCCGCTACCAAGTCGCCCCGCCACCAAGTCGCCCCGCTACCAAGTCGCCCCGCTACCAAGTCGCCCCGCTACCAAGTCGCTCCGCTACCAAGTCGCCCCGCTACCAAGTCGCCCCATTACCAAGTCGCCCCATTACCAATTCGCCCTAGTATTTTATATTAACGAAAGATAAAAACGTTAATTTTCTGATGAAATTACCGCTGAAAGATTATAAAAAAATGTATCTTAACAATAACACAATGGCGTGGTTGTGCCTTTCAAACGTCCAATGGCATCAACATTTTAATGCAGCTTATCATGCGAATAAGGCGGTCCTTCTGAAGGTTTAAAATGGGCTTAATTGCTAAAAATTGAAATGATTAAATGATCGTTGCTGAACTTGGAAGTTCATATTACTTTCTATGTTGTTCCATGTTTTACACATTTTAACGGAATTGATATATATTATAGGAATGCACGCTTGTAGATGGGCTTTTAAGACAAGTCCTTCATACTTTACCCCCTTGTGAACAATTTTAAAGTTGATTCCGCAGCAAGGGTCCCCATATATGTTTTTCCAATCTGTCAATAAAAAGATCAAGTATAATAAAGGGATTTACATATATTTTCATATTTGCATTAACACTTTTTTTATCGCTGTAAAGGGCACTTCAACTTTACAAAGAAAATGGGGGAGAGCACGTCATGACAAGGGCCCTGGTCCAAATAGTAATTTTTGCCATGCATGGCCCATTTCAAAGTTTCCCACTAATGAAATTGGCCCTGTACCCTCGGTTCCCGTCACTTATACTGTTGGGGGTAGCCATAGGCGTACTGTATTTGACGAGGGTGCGAGAGGATTGCAGCCCCCCATTTATGTATAATAGGCTTAGAAATAAGGGCAGGGCCATCCTAAGAATATTTGAGGCCCCGGACAATGTTCTGGGGCCCATAACAACCCCCCCACCCGCCCCTCCCCCTCCCGGAATATTCAGCTCATGCAGTAAGATGGAAAATGTATGTAAATAAACGCATAAACCTATTGCCATAACCTCCAGCTACCCTGAAACAATACTATAGAACTGCATAAGAAACTTCTGCAACCTATTGTCGTCGAAATAACCACATTCGTGTAATACGCAGTTACTACCTTTCCCACCCATTGCTCTATGTATTCCACCCTGGCAAAATTCATTATTGAGACCACACTAGAAATAAGTCAATGTGACTTGAGGCGAGGTGGTAATGGGGCAAGTTAGATGGGTGAGTTGGCTTGGGGCGAGTTGGTTTGGGGCGAGTTGACCTATGAGCGAATATTCCACAACAAGTTTATCCAAGTTGGGATTTTCGGCAAATTCTGGTTGGAAAAATTCCCAGTTGGAAACAGTTGGGAAAATCTCAACTATAATTTTCTCCTGGGAGTAGGCTTATAGTATATTGCTTCCGCTCAGCTTTGCTATAAAGGGTGGGGGCGTGCCTCCCCAGCGTGCCTCTCTCTCTTTCTCTCTGGGAGGGGGGTTGACCCTATAAACAATATTGCTGTGCTATGCTTTAAATACGAGAGTTGAAAAGTGCCTCTGCCGATTCAAACAATATTATTGGTCCAAAGTTATCAATTTCTTGTTTTATGGTGGCAAATGACAACATTTTGAAAGGCATGGCCGGACAAGGTGGTGGGGGAGGGGCTGGGGACCCATCTTAGTCGGGCAGAATCATGATTCTGCCCAACTTAGCATGATGTTGACAATATGATACTTGGCCACCTATCTTATATAGTCAGGTAGAGAGGTAAAATGCACTTTTTAAATCAGTGATTTGTCGGAATCATGCCCGACTCAGTGGCGGATCTAGGATTTGTAAAAGTGGGTGACCAGGAAGAGCATGCAGGGGTGATTTTAAGTTGTGGGAAGATACATTGGGCGTGGGGTTCAGGGGCCTGGCGGGGTTCAGGGGCCTGTCGGGGTTCATGGGCCTGGTGGGGTCCAGGGGCAAAGCCCTGGTGGGGGTCAAGGGGAAACGCCCCCGAAACCTCCTGTAATATTTAATATTTCAGGGTTTAAATTGGCCGCAAAATGACTCAAAACATGCTTAATGTTTGAATACATTTTACTCTAAATTTGTCAAAAAGTGTGGGATGTATAAGCCCCCCCCCTCCCCTTTTCCCTCCCTTGATCTGCGCCCATGGTGGCCGAGGTGTGGGTTTTTTAAGAAATATTAAAAGACTAAGCTCCTATCTATGACCGTGAATGTAAGTCCCTGCGTGAAAGGTGAGGATGTTCTACATTCTTCTGATTCCCAAAAAAACTATTTAAAGTTTGTTATTTAAAACACCTTTTTTTTCTGTAAGGATCGTCCATGATTTAATATAAAAGCAAGTTCGGTTTCTATTTAGCTTATGTTTACGTTTAGCTAGCTCTGCGATCTGCCGTGATTAACAAGCCTTATGTACGTACTGAATGACACACGCGCATACTTGCAATTGGGTGAGAATAAGCACTGAAGTAATAGCACATCTATTCAAAGTCTATGTAAAAACGTAGTTTTAACCATTGGTGTTCAATCTACCTAACATGATTTTGATCAATTCATACTAAAAGATATATTTACAAAATTCTTATTGCTCAGGAAATATTATATGCAAGGAAGCGTTGAAACTATTGCCTAAGTATTTTTGTTTTTTGTTTGGACCGGACAAGGGGAAGGCTAGCCACCCTAGTCACCCTCCCTGGATCCGCCCATGCGACTCTGCTAGATTTCCCGATAATTAAAGGAAATTTCCCAAAAATCTAAAATTTACCCAAAATGGAAGAAAATTGCTTGGAAATTATTTAGTTCCCGAAAATTTAAGGAAATTTCCCGCAAATTTGCCAACAATAACGCTAAATTTCCCTAAAATCGAAAAACCTGCCCGAAAAATGCAGGAATTTCCTGAAAATTAAAGAAAACTGCTAAAATGAAGGAAATTTTCTGAAAATGGAGAACAAAATTGCCCGGAAATTAAGGAAAGCTCCCAAAAATTTCCGAAAAAAAAGTCACCCAAGATGATCCTGTCATGATGGTCATGTTCAAAGGTACAGGGGCTTTGTTTCCCAGACCCCATATGCGAACTTCTTTTACATCAATAATTTCTCGAAAACATAAACATCTTTTAAATTTTGCAAGATGATTTGTTAGAAGCATCATTCGGAGGGCCTACATCGGACCCCTTTTAAAGATAAATACATTGTCTCTTTAAATTCGGTGAAAATATTTCTTAAAACAAGTCCTTCAATTTCGTTCCTTTCATTAAAATTTTTTCCTTTTAGATTTGAAAATGGGAAACAGAAATTTGTAGTCTGGTAGTGTGACTCGTCTTGTGGAAATTAAAGAGTTGTCAGGACCAGGTCTGATCAGTTCGGGAACAGCTATAAACCTTTACAAGACAAATACATAGGTCCTGATGGTTTTAATAACCTGAAGCATTAATTAAAAACCGTTGAATTGACCAGAGCTGCAATGAAGGAAGCTTCTCTTGCCCCCATTGCCCATTTCAACAAAAAAATTGTAATGTAAAGATTATTTAGATTAATACAATAAATTCATTAATCTTTTAATCTATAAATAATTTTTTGTAACTTCAATTTAAAATCATTTTGTAATGCTGTTCAAGTGGTAAAGTTTGAGGACAACAAAATATCCATTGAGACTTTTTAAGAAATTCAAGGAACTCCCATTTTAAGTTTTAAACTGATCTTTACATACAATTTATAAACCCTTCAAAATCTTTTAGATATATTTTTCAAATTTCTACTAAAAAATGTGTAATTTAATAGATTAATGGAAGATTAATCTAAATCATTGTACTTTTATAAATAATTTTTCAACTTCCGATATCATTTGAATTGTTTAAGTGATTGTTTAGAAAATTTATATATTTTTTTAAGCCTACGGATCCAGAATTGTGATTATTTAAAAAATATAATTTGATAATGGACTATAATCTGATAATGGACTAATAATAATAATAATAATAATAATAATAATAATAATAATAATAATAATAATAAATAATAATGATAATAATGGAAAAATGCAAAGAATTTAAAATAACCCATATAAATCATATTTTAATATATAAAATACCAATCTATACGTGAATTGAAGTTTTCTGTGATGGGCAGGGACGTAAAATGGGTCTCCTCTCAGGGGGAGGGGGAGGGGGGAAATCCTAAAAATTGTACGTTTACAAGCAGGAAAATTGCAATGCTAAATTAATCTTAAGTTCATGTTGCTCCAAATGTCAAATTTTCGGGAATAGCCTTCACTTTTAGGGAAATTTTCCATCATTTCCGAACATTTTTTTCTCTTTTGGAACATTTTTTTCTTGATTTTTGCAAAATATTGTTAATTTTCAAGTATTTTTTTTTTTTTTATCTTTGGAAAATTTCCTTTTGATTGTCTAGGAAATTTGGCGAATATTCAAAAGTTTTCTTCATAAGTCAAGATAAACTCTCGAAAGTTCTCTTCAAAGGTCAAGTTTATCTTGAAAACAAAATGCACCTCCTAATGGCTCACTAACTCTACAGTATTTGTACATGCTTACATCAATCGCACACCATCAAATTAAGACCATTATCACGACTTGACTTTGGACCCCCCCCCTCCCCCTTCCCGCCCTTTTTTTTTTTTTAAATCCTGGATCTGCCCTTGCATAGTAATGAAACTTCAAATGTTTAGAGGGATGTTAGTCATACCGTCACTAATTGTGGCTCAATTTACAAAAATAAACTAAACAGCAAAGAATTGGAAATTATGATCTATATTTCTCACCTTCATGAAAACATGCAGAACAGTTACGAAATCTGACTTGTCACTTTACTTTTACACTTTATACTAGACTGACGAAGATATAATTTCTACTAATATCATGTATCAAAATATATTTTTTTGTTGGAAGATGGTGGGTTATTAAAGCAAACATATTTCTTAAGTTCTTCACTTGTTAAAACAGCATGTTATGCAGAGCCATACCTGTTATTCAATAATGTTTTTAAGTTTAAAAAGTTGGTCTCTAAAATCAGATGTGCTTGCCTTGAAATTGAAGTCAACAAAGGCCGTTATTGTAATATATCTTATGAACAGAGGTTTTGTCAGGTTTGCAATTTAAAACAAGTTGGAGATGAATATCATTTTCTCCTGATTGTCCATTCCTTTCTGAAATCCGCTGTAAATTTATCCCAAAATATTTCTTTCAACCCGCAACTAGAACAAAAAGTAACACTTTACTAGCAGCTAGTTCTAAATACCTATTTTTGCAGTTGTCATTTATTTTACACGCAATAAAAGCAAGACCTTTGTTTCTTTCTCTTTGATTATTGTTTGTTGTAAGAACCTCAATCATGTACCATTTAATTTATCGTTGATGTTTGTGACAAAGGCCAGATGGCCTAGAGCACTGTAATAAATTGTATTGTATTGTTAAGATAAATTTAAGCATGGAACTGCATAATAATTGAGAACATACAACTATTTTACATAGAACAAGGCGGTGCATAAGGCAATGTTTAATTAAAGTCTTCATAGTCTAGACCACTAAGTATAAGTGTTGTGAATCTCACAAATAATCCGCATATTTGAAAGCGATTGGAAAGTTTTCTAATAGTCTACCAACTGTGGTCATACATGTCTACAGACCACGAGGCCCTCGGTTCAAGCCTGGGTTGAGTAGACACGCCAGTGTACCACTAGTGGTTATCAAAGGCTGTGGACATTGACTTGGTTGTCAATGTTGTTTGTCCGTACGTCGTACCTGTATTCTCGTCCAGGTCGTATTAAGCTTTTCGTGATAGCATTGTTACTATCATAACCGAATACGCAGGCGACGACCCCGTCATTGTAATTGTGTGTTCACTCGTCGTCGTCGCGGCGGGCTTTCTAATATGAATATTCATAGGCATGACAAATGAGATTGAGATATACTACAACAATATGCAAATTGGCTAGAATTACACTCTCACTTTTAATCATGTTTCACTGTCTACAGAGGGATTTCATCACATGACTAACTCCACCAGAAGCAATTTTGCAAGGCAGTATTGTTGCATTTCACGCGTCTTCACACAGCTCAGTCATATCACACGTAAAACAAACAAACTGCATGCTAACCTACCAACCAACCAGTTCAGCGAATTTTACTGATTGCAGTTTGTTTTATTCGCTTCTGATTTTACTTAATATTTTCCTGACATTTTATATAACCATTGGGTATACAAAGAGTAACTTTTACTAGAACGCCATCTGATGTTCGTTATACTTAGACAAAGCCTACATACCTGGCATAAGGTGCTCGCTGCAAATCCTAGTGTGAACAAAAGGTTGAAAGGCGTTGCATCGTACAGCAGAAACCCACTTTAAACGTCGATCGGGATCAGATGGAAATCCAGAAAACGTATTTTTATTCCCCGGTAGACGCATATTAGTGCAACCAACGCACAGCAAGATTTCTGGCATAATCATCTTGCAAAAATATTCTTATATAACAACATGCAAACGTATGTAAGTCTAATTAAGTGTACAGCAGCTGACAGTGTTCCTGCCCTACAAAATGGCGATGTAAACAAAGTCATGTGACCTCATGACATCAGCTGAACACCCTCATTGGGGGATCCTAGAGTAATATCATGCTTGACATGTATATGTTAGAGCAACATAACAGTTTGAGGAAAGGAAAAGTGGTTTGCCTTCATTTGAGGTTATATTTTTGCCATTCTGAATTACACATATTCTGTAACTTGGAACAAATAGAGCAAAGTACGACGAGTTGAACCTGGGCCCTCCTTTCTAATACAAACATGACACCTTAAAGGAATACTCCCATGGAAATTCATTTTAATATATTTGATAGAGGACAATAAGAGAAACAGATTGGTGAAAAAACAAGTTAATATCTTATTCTTACAAGAAGTTATTATTTAATTTTAAATATGTCTTATTGTCTGCGTAAAAGAGAATCTTGGTCTGAGTCTAAGTCATCATTATGATGTCATCACAGCACTTCCTGTACTGTTCTTTATGTATTTCTTTGAAAATTAATTTTATATTTTTTAAATGATTAGAAACATTTTTTCTTTAAAACTTTTTAAGAATAGTATAAAATAAAATAATTATTTTTGAATTATGAAAAATTGGGAAATTAATTTTCAAAGAAATACATAGAGATTGAAACAGGAAATTGCTGTGATGACATCATAATGATTGACTTAGACTTGATACAAAAGTCATTTTATGCAGGCAAGAAAAATCTTTAAAGTTCAATGACTTCTTCAAGAAATGAGATATCAACATGATTTTTCTGTTTCTTAAATTGTTTTCTATAAGATACATAAAAATGAAATTCCATGGGAATATTCCTTTAACACTACTGAGCCACTACATCCCGCATCTATTTATTTATTTATTTCATGGTTTGATTTTCACAAACTATTCAAGTCTCATTTTTAGGTCAAAATTTTGTTGATTTTGAATGAAACATACTTGGGCCATAAACAAAATAATTATAATGATGATTTACTTGACTTAATTGAACTCTAGGTAAATAAGGGCAGTATTCTCATTTAATTACCAATCACAGATTACTAAACAATAAAACTAATCCTTACAGGCATATTGATATATGATCGTCAATACAAACACAAGTCAATATACCCTACGATCAAATCGCCAAAAGAATTTCAAGATACCATCCACGAACTGTGTAACACTGGGTGATTCCTCGTTTGCAGTTAATGCACCAAAACAATGGAATACCCTTCCCAGTGAAGTGTGAGAATGTACAAAGTTTAACTCATTTAAATAGAAATTAAAAACTCATTTATTTTTTCATGCTTTTTGTTAAAGGCGCCATTGAATGTATGTTTACGTACAAATATGTGCACCATATAAATTCCTTAATAATGATAATTATTGATAACAAAGATATGAGAAAGATTTAATTTTGTTATAAGCTAAAGCATATTCCATGATCTCGTTGGTGCCATACAAATGTTGGTGGCATTCCTTTGCATGAGTTTAAACTAAAACACTTTTCAATAAATATAAAATATATACAAAAGGTAGAACAGAGATAGGTCTCCCTACCCAATCTTAGTACACCACTAAAATGTTCGTTAGAATCCAAGATACATACATGAATACCTAAACAGTACCTTCATTTTCATTTGCATATATGCAAATTATTGAATACTAATTACTATACATGATCATCTTTACAAAGCCCCTTCAGGCATATCACTGAAATACAATCGCTGTCCAAGGTTTTTTAACACAATCTGTGAAAGAAATTGTAAAAAAAATTAGGAACCTCTTATTTAGCAAAACAATAATTTTGGACCATATAGAATTGTAAAAAATATTTATATAAAAGCAATGCCGTTGCACATTTGCAAATATTTACATATCAACATGTGATAATCTTCACAGAAGCTAACCGTAAATAAATTAGTTGATAACAATTGCTGTATACCAGTTGAAATTTTGAAGCACGTTCAAAATTTAGACTATGAAAAATATCAACAGCACTTTAGGCTTAGGAAATTTACAAAAATC
Source organism: Chiridota heheva (assembly GCA_020152595.1). Classification (NCBI taxonomy): domain Eukaryota; kingdom Metazoa; phylum Echinodermata; class Holothuroidea; order Apodida; family Chiridotidae; genus Chiridota; species Chiridota heheva. The sequence continues at coordinate 1,534,656 of JAIGNY010000111.1, read as the reverse complement.
TTTCACTAAAAATTTGTTAAAAATTTGATATTTCCAAATATATAATGTATTTGCATGCATGTGAATATTTTGATATGAACACACCATAATTTTGACAAAATGGTATTAAAAATACACGATTTAATTACAAATTGGTATCAAGAAGAATATAACATTGACCAGAACATAAAAAAAAAAATCTTTTGTATTAAAGGTAGATTGCAAGGAAATTTCTGCCTGATAGCTACCATTTTCCAGTGACATTAACTAGGATACCAAAAATGACAAAAATAAGACAATAAAAAATAAAAAAACCCATTTCTTTTACCATTTGCTGCTTCTTAGCTATAGCATACTAGAATACTTGATATTTTCCCAAACACTAGTCTTGGACAAAACTCGTTGAACACTTGGTGAAAATTTGTGATGTTTTTCATAAACCGACTTTTCTAATTGAGGTGGTCGGTTCGACGTAACCGTGTACGGGCTCAGTACGGTTTTGCCAAGGTGAAGGGGAAACTTTATCATTACACTCAATGGGATATTTTTTAGGAATACTTGTGTGTTGCCTCAGCCAGTCAGCGAAAATTAATGGTACTCATATATATTGGAAACTACTGTCTAATACACAACATTTGTTAAGAAAAATAAATTCTGTCGAGTATTTTGAGCAAAATGACAAAAAACATGTTTTTCTCCCGTTGACTGCAATGATAACTGACTGTTTGTTTTCCCCTTTAACTGAAGTTCGAGATCGTCAAAAAAGCATTGTTACGTCACCGTGCACCACAACATTCCCGGATGTCCAACCTCCTCAATGCAAACTATTCCACATTTATAAGTCATAAATGCTGGAAATGTTTTCTATTGCTTCTTCAATCCCTATCCTTTCATTTGTTTTTAATATTTTGGAATTTTAAGGACATTGTTTTAATTTCATTGATGCCACCAGTATCCTCCTCCCCTACTTCACTATCTTAACCAACATTCCCTCCACCTATCATTCTGATGTTGACCGTAATAAATGTATTTTTTTTATTAATTAAGAATTTATAATCAATATTTTAGAATTTTAAGGACATTGTTATAATTTTATTGATGCCACCAGTATCCTCTTCCCCTTCCTCACTATCTTAACCCACCCCCTCCTTCTCATTCTGATGTTGACCATAATAAATGTATTTTTATCTGGAAATAACGTTAAAACAGAAATAAATCCAACATTGAAAAGAAGGAGGCTGAGTAGGGAGTTACAAATCTCGGAAAAATATTAAAGAAAAATAAAGCTATAACATATGTAGTTTCATTACAATGAATTGCTTTAACAATTTTGTCCAAGATTGTAGAACCAGATAGTGTTTCCTAAATACTTTCACGCTTCCCTGAATATATCTAGTACTATGAAATCTTTTTCCCAACACCATAACCTCTTGTATTTCTTACAGGCAATTACATCACACACACCTTTATACTTAAATAGTACTTTCATAAACAAGGCTGCAAATACACTACATTGATACACTATATTGCTACACTATATTGATACACTATATTGATATAAAAGATGCTTACAAAAAATGAAAGAAACCTACAACAAGTTGACTTTGCATAGAGTGGTGAATCTGCTTATTTACTGATACTTCACAATACTTTATATTTCTCTTTTTAAAGTTAGCCAAAATATAATTCTTTCTACATTTTACTTTAATAAAACAAATGACAATGAAAATATTGTTCCCCAAATCATAATCTCTTGTATACTTAAATGAACAAGATCACATTGAAAGTAGTACTTTTATTTGCAAGATTACCACTAGAAACGTTTGTACTGATATAAATGATACAAAAAAAATGAAAGAAGAAATGCTTTTGCATAGCAAAAACAACCTCAAATGGTTGACTGGATCTTAATTGTTAGTTGGTCTGAATACTTTTAAAATAGTAGTACTTTTTTATTTTTACAAGTAAAAAAAACTTTTAAGAAAAAATAAATAAAAATATAAGAGGAATTTATAGTAGAAAGTATGCAATGAATGTAAGTACTTTTCTCACAAAATGCAGCTTAGGGCTAATGCCATGCAAGATTGTGAATTTAATATTTTTGCAGCAAAAACTTGGGAATACTAAAAATATCTTTGGCTTGGATATGTGAATGATTAGAATACAGTAACATCAAAACGATGCATCTCTCCAGCCTTTATTGTCTGAATTCATACTTGTGGTACTCGACTTGGAAGACCCTCGAACAGGACTGTGGGATCTATAGGCCGATCTGCTCATTGGACTCGGGTCCCGCATCCTCATCGGGCTCGGGTCTCTCATCTTGATGGGATTGGACAGTCCCGTGCTGTGGTGGGTGTAATGACGCCTCATGGGGCTGGGTGGTCGAGATAAACGAATCCTATCTGCTGCCGTTATAGTCATCCTTCTGGTAATAGTCCTCTTTTCGTTATCGGTGGTTGGGGAGCGAATGACTGGTTGTGTGGAGCTGCACACGGAGTCCTTTTCTGTTTCAGCGCAACACGACCAATGCCACAGTCCTGGGTGGCCTTCATGACTGTGCCCACAGCCTCTGAATCCTCCTGTGTGGAAGGAAAATATATTACAGTTCATTTAATATCTTAATTTCAAGAGGTACACAAGCAATCCAATATCACATTTTGTACAAATCAAACTTTAAGTTTTTTAAGTAATTTGTTAAAGATTATCAGACAACCTGAATTGGCCAAGACCAAGAAAAGCTTGTGTTATCCTTTGATGTCTAAAAATGATTTCCAGTAGAACATTCTACATTTTGAAAATAAAATTTGGTTGTTATGTTTATAGTTTTAAATGCATCTTTTTAGCTATAATCATACTTCAGAATGAAGCTATTCTGACTGATAAGGACCATTCATTTAAAAAAAAAAATCTACAAAAATAAATCAAAATCTATAAATAAAAAAAATTAAATAATAATCTCATGAGGGGCAGGGCAGACCCCCAGGAGGCAGGGTAGACACACAGCAGGGTAGGGCAGGCCGCCCCTGTGAAACAGCAAAGCTAGGGGGTCTGCTAACTAACAACATAATTACACCACATATGAAACAAAACAGATATGTGGTTGTTACAATATGAACATTTTAACATTAAGCCCCGCCTACTTCTTAATATACATGACATCGCCACCAAAAACAATATCTACAAACCATGGGCTATCAGTGTATCATATATGACAGGGATCCAGTGTATCATTCTTGAAATATTGAATTATGAGCTACTGTCACACACACACACACGTGACATACACACATACATACACACTCGCCATCATGACCGCATAGGTTCCTGATGCTAATCGCATCAGAGAAAATAAAAAAAATATTTGTTAGAGTAATTTTTTCTACTCTGAAGTGTGGTGGCAGAGGATTAGCAATGATAGATTCGTCTAAGAAAGTAGAGAAAACTGCAAGTCCCAAATCACAAATTTGCATATCTATTGAGAACCGAAAATAACAACAACAAAAATTTCATTTATGAGGTTAATTAAAGTCATTAAGTTTAAAAAAACAATAATAATAATAATATGTTTTCTCATGAGGGGCAGAACAGACCCCCAGAGGGCAGGGTGGACCCCCAACAGGGCAAGGCAGGCCCACGGAGGGCCAGGCCAAAAACAAATCTTATTAGTGGGCAATTTTGTTACTTAATTGTTTTCCACTAGGTTTTATAACATGTTAGCTAATGCTGCCTCTGCAAGTGTTCTATCCTTCAATGGATTTGTATCTTTAAATGACTTTTTACAAGCAAGAATATTAAAAATACTACTTAAAAATCCACAAGGCCAATTCAATAAACTCTGCAAGGTCAATTTAACTTTACATGGAAGGAAAGCAGCGAGCAACAAATCATTTTTTCATATGTAACGGGCCTTAGTTTTCATGAGTGTCTGTCGAATAGCAACATTTCTTTGTCTGTCATTTAGGGCCCCAGATTTTCCTATGTTACAACCATAACTGCAGAAGTCAATGTTCAGTTGACAAGTTACTTTCAGGTCACATTAGCATGATAACCATATAAATATTCCCCTATCTTATCCTCTTAATACACAAGGCCGTAGCTGGCTATTGGACCGCAATAATTTGCTAAAGCGGTAGTAAAGTAAATTCATATGTACATCATATGTATAAGCTAAATAATGCCATATGAAGCGAAGGCTAGAGTTCGGCCCCTTCAATAATCTAAGGTCTCCTATGGTCCTGTTACCCCTGAAATAGTTATTGTTAACTAAAAACACATTTTACCTGGCATAACTCCACCACAGGCACAAACAGCATCCTTGTTGCCATGGCTGGAGCAGAATGAACAGCAGTGCCAAATTCCGGTGTGGTTCTTCCACGGTCTACGCACATTTAATCCGAAAGGGCTGCCCTGTTTGAATCAAATGGTAAACATCAGAAAGTGCATGAACAAATTATTTCATGGCTTAAATATTTGCAGAAATGAATAGTTTTGTGGATACAAAATATAAAAAAACTATATCAATAAATAGATTTTGACATTCATGCCATTGCAAAGTACAACAAGTTTTTCTTTATTTCAGGAAAATGGCATGATTTTACAGCTTGTGAGATGTCATGGGTCAAACACATGGATTATTACCTCCGCCAATTTTTGCCTCTGCTTGTTTGTGTCTGTTTGTCATCAAGATAGCTCAAGAACTGACAATTGGATATGGATTCAGTCTTGTATGTGTTGTGTTTGCTGTTTAAGGAAGAGGTGAATACAATTTGAGGCATATTGGAACAGGGGAAGGGCACAAATGGAGGGGTGGGGATGATTTTAGATGAGATCTGTCAAGAATTCCAGTTAAAACTTTTCAATGGAATGTGCTGAACACTGAATTCATGCCCTAAAACGATTTCTAAACAATCTATTTTCTGGACTCTGAAGAAAAAAAAATCTACTGGTTGGGTATCAAAGAAATTCATAACAATTGCTTTTGGCATGAATGGAAAAGAATGGAATGTGAATCTTGCCTGAATGGAACTCAAACAACTGAAAGCTTAGCCTAATAAAACTGAAAACAATGAAGGTAGATAACCCTGAAGTGTTTATAATGCAAATGGCAGATACTGATTAAAAGTGAAGAAGAGATTTGAGGATAAAACTTAGTGAGTCTAAGAACTCTTGAGATAGAATGTATTAAGGATGGGGGTGAACTTGACAAAATTTAGGCAACATATAGATAGGCATATTAGAATTATCAAGCGGGCAGAGGTGCGCACTCTACAATAGTGCTAATATTCTAGTTTCTGAATGAAATTTCAACTATGTTAGTAAAATATTAATAAACCTAACTCTAAAAGAGTAAATGTGACTGCTCCATAAGAACAATGAAGAAAATTCTCCTCAGTGAAAATCATTTCTATAACTTTCGATAGTTACATTGAAGATTACAAACAAGTCTGGACAGATGAGAGGGGGATCTTTTTTAACCTCTTTTAATTATTGTTAAAAATCTCTTACTGTTTTATGTGTATATAAATAAGCACAGGGCCCAGTGAAGACCAACTTTATTTTGATTTGGGCTACCTTGGTGAAATATGTGAAATGAATGAAAAATGAATATGATGTCACTTCCGTCTACGGATATCAGACACCACTTATTCATCTAATAATCATTTTTCATTATATATTCATAACGGAAAAAATATTCTTGAGAACTTATTCCACCGTTCTTAGACTCTTTTGAAAATCAATTTGCTTACCACAATGATCATGATTGAAGTAGATCTTTGATAAGTAAATTTTAAAACTAAATTTTGATACATTAAAAATATTAATAATAATAATATAGAAAATAAAGATAATAATAATAATACTAATAATAAAAAAAATAAAAATAAAAATAAAAATAAAATAAAAAAAATTTAAATTCAAATTTAAAATCATAATCATAATAATAATATTGACAATAATAATAATGATAATAATAATAATAATAATAATAGTAATAATAATAATAATAATAATAATAATAATAACATAATCCCCAACATTTATATATAACTAACTTCATAGTTGTCAGAAGTGCAGTGCATATTAAACTCCTGTCAAATTCTTAAGGCTGCACCTCAAGATCAGCTCCATGAATTTGACTAGACTGGGACAGGAAGTGAAATGAACACCGCATTTTCACACTTCTTTTGATATAGTGTTCAGAAAACCAAACAGGGGTGACTCTCCTGCCATTGAGACCACCATGTAATGTCCTCATCCAGAGGATGGTGAGTGTCGTGACCATTGGTCCACTTCTCCCAATGGCCGGATGAGGGGTAGGTGTAGCAGACAACATACTACTACCCTCCATGTCTGGTGTATCTGTCTGCATAGCTATGCTTAAATCTCCTGATTATATCTCGTGAGACTCGAACCTGGAACCTCCAGCATCTAAGTCATGTACTCTACCTACTGAGCTGCCTATCCCCTGAAGATTACAAACAATGACAAATCTGATGTCACTTCCTGTCAAAGGATGCCAGACACAAGTTATTCATCCAACAACTATTTCTGATTATATAATCAAAATGGAAAAAAGTATTTTGAAGAAGTTCTCCATCAACTGTACTCTTTTTGCAATTTGTATACCTAATTTTGGAAAGTTACATAGAAGATTACAAACAATGAAATGTGATGTCACTTCCTGTTAAAAAATGTCCCACACCACTTGTTCATCTATTACTTATTTGTCATCATATCTTCAAAATTAGATTTCTGAGAACTTGCTCCACCATTTTTAGAATCTTTATTTTTTCATAGTCTGGTAATTAGACTGTCATTGGTTTATTTGTAATGGTTCAACTCTTTTTGTTATCATTCACATTAAATGTATTATTATTATTACTTATTTGTCATTATATCTTCAAAATTGTTTTAATACCACTGAGCCTGTGCTCAAAGTGACTGATTTCTTAAGCTTGCCAGAGAAAAAGTAAAGAAATTCACCCTTATATGCTGTCCATCAAGCTTGATGTGAATCAAATATGGTCCAAGAAGACTAATGCTGTATGAAACCTTATAACGACCATTCGACATATCCAGAACATCACACTTGAACTTTCTGAAATGAAATAAACAAAGCGTTTTTACAAAATATATACTGTAATCAATGGAAATGAACACATGGACATATTTATGTAAACAAATTGTATTAATTAGTTATCTCAAAGGTAATTAACAATTGAATCAGTCCTACTCCATGAAAGCATCACCTGGACACTTACCAAAAAGATTGAAAAAGAACTAGACGGTATGTACACCTGCATGCTACGTATGGTGCTTAATATTTCCTGGACAAGCCACACAACCAGCATTGAGCTGTACAGTGGACTGACATAGCTTACACAGCAGATTGCTGAAAGACTCTGAGCCGCACGACACTTGTGTTTAACATCCCAAAGTATTAGCTTCAAACTTGACGCTCTGGCAGCAAAACATGGTCACAGGAAGCGTGGCAGGTAAAGCACTACCTTTCACCGATATGCTTCAACAGGACATTGGATTGGACTGATCTCAACTTCAGAAATTTAAAACAAAAATGCTGGAAAGGAATGTCTGGAAAGGATACGGTACTTCAGTTTGATTGGAAGATCGGCCAAAGTTAGTAGTAGTGGTGTCTTTATTATTATTGGGAGAAGGTCAGAGGGCAACTAGGAGTACTAAAACAGATATTTTAGAGGCAAATCAGATACAGAAATTTCCAGGGTTTAAAATTTTCTGGAAAAGAGAAGATTTAACTACCATATCTAAAAATTACCTTTTTAAAAACATTTGAATTATCTCAAAATCTTCTGATAAGTTGTTGAAAATTCTGAATGAGTGCCTTAAAATGAATTGAGCAAAATAATGAAAATGCCCTTCCCAGCTTGACCAATGCTTGTTAATTTGGCCTCATGTAATAATAATAATAATAATAATATACAGTTCTTATCAAGTGCAACACACACTGAAGTCTCACTGCGATGAAACAACAAATAAAAAAAAAAGGAGGTGGGGGGTAAGGGAAACAACTTATAGAAGTGAGAAAATATGTGTTTTAAACATTGATTTAAAGTTAGTTACAGTTTGAGCCTCTTTGATATGTGTTGGTAGATTCTTCCAGAGAAAAGCAGCTAAGGATTGAAACGAACAATAACCGTATGACTTTGTAGAAACAGAAGGAGGTAGGAGCGATAACTTAAAACTGGAGCGTAGACAGCGAGTCGGAATGTAACTTTTTTCCATCAGATTCTGCACTCACACTTGATTCAGCAAATCTTCCATAACAACCATAATTTTGTAGAATGTAACAAATTATGATTTTTAGCAGTAGATGGAGAGGGCATTGGAAGGAAGGAAGGGGAGAAGGAGGAAGGGGGAGCAAATTCAAGCACAATACAACTTCCCAAAACAAATGCTAAAATATAGAAATAATCTGTATCTTGACATATAAGATTTTAATGATTGCATGCTTTCTTTTTGTTCAAATTCCCAAAATGATTGAAAAAAATGTGTGTTATTTTCCAAAACTAGTGATAATATATCAAACCTTAGATAAATAACCTAAATAAACCTTGCTTGATATAATTTGATCTAAATTGAGAAAAGCTCTGTCTTTGTAACCATCTTGAATTATCTGAATCCTGAATCATTTGCATACTACACACCCTACCATAAGCCACTCAGGCATTCTAATATGCTCTACCTGTTTCTTTGTTACAATACATTCATGACAATACATATATGATAAAATAAAAGGAGTCTTGAGGTAGTACTCGAATGTTAAGGATGTTTCAGGTCTCTCTCTTTCATCGTTTCTTATATTCATTTATTCGCTCAGAACTTTAAACAAACTCAGAACAGCAAAAAGGGGAAATTAGGGAGAAAATTAAGGTGAAAAGAAAGGGGTGTGTAAGGTTAGGTGTATAAAGAAAGAGAAGGGAAGATTAGATATGGTGGAATAGGTTGTTGTTGCAGAGAAAGTTGATGATATTGGAGAATTTTTTTAATAGATCCGACATTGAGGTGGGAGAGAAGAGACCTGGATTTTAGGTATAAGGGACAGGTTAAGAGGATATGCTTGGAGAGTCTGGTGTTGTAGGTGGGGCAGAGGAGCCAGAAAGGAGATGAGGAGTGGGTGAGAGAGGAGTGAATGAGGCGGATGCGGGTGACAACGACATCTTCCCTGGGATTACAAATGTGCAGGGGGGTTTGGTCCCAGCTTTGGGTCTGATGATTTGAAGTTTTTACTGGTTTCGTGATTCCAGGACTTTTGCTAGGTCTTACTGATGTAATTGGTGATGGAGAGACGGAGATCTGAGTGTAAAATTGGAAAAGGAGAAATGTTAATTGACAGAGCTTTGTTGGCGGCTCTCTCATTTGCCAGGGATGCCGATGTGGTTGGGGATCCAGAAAAAGATAATTTTCTTTCCTAAGAAGGAAAGAGCATGAACTTTATTAAGGATTTGTGGAATGAGAGGATTGGGCTAGAGCATGTTGAGGATGCCAGTGAGTACGGCTTTGGAGTCAGAGAAGATGACGAAACAGGGGTGGAAGGAGACTTCTATGAAGTTTAAGGCTAGGACGATGGCCTTTGCTTTGGCAGAGTAGATAAAGGCTCCGTCGCGCAGCCTTGAGGAGAGGGTGAGGCCAGGACAGGCAGCGGCGACTGCAGAGGAGCCTTCCTGTGTGGAGCCGTCCGTGGGGGTTAAAAGAAAGTCGAAAGGTCTTTTTAATCAAATTGTTCTTTTTTAGACCAATTATTTTTCATGGTGTTTTTTCTCATTTCCAATGATGATTAAAAAATTCATAATTTGCAACAAACGATCTTTCAAACCATGAGAATTGGTATTAAACACAGCAAGTCCTACCAATACTTGAACCACTTATTTCTTCAAATGTTACACACTTGCATACAGGATCATATCATTATAAAGGTTGGCAGATTTTACTACACTGGCCTACAAGATAGCTTTTCTAAATCTTTTAAACACCACTTCCAAATTGAAGAACAGGAGTATTAAACTTTTTACAGAGAAATTGCATTCAAATTACAATACCACTTCGCATGGCTGCTTTTGAATGCAAAATAGTTGTTAAAAAAGTAACTTAATTGGGGACAAATTCCTTAAACTCACTTGACTTAAAAGAATTATGTTCAAAAGAGGCCAAATAAGTGTTTTTCTTATTTCTAATATAATTAAAATGTCAAAGGAAGTTATGGCATACCATACTCGATGTAATAATTGCTCAGGGCACTTATGAACATTGAATTGCACCACTTTTTATGTACAGACATTTCTTCCTGATAAGCACCCATGCTCAGGAGTCGCTCACAGTGTGCTATTCAAATTTCATTGTACTTATATATGTGAGCTGTTTCAATACTAGCCACACAATAACCACCCCAAAAGCATGAGTGTCAGATGCAAAATAAGCAAAGAATGTAACATAATTAAGTCTTCAAATTCCCGTTAGGCTGAAAACATTGTCAACAAGAATTTCAGCACTCAGTAGAGTACATACCTCTGCCCCTTGGCAATTTCTACAGGTCTAATTTATTTTGAGTTCATTCTTTGTACCCAATACATTTAAACTGTATTAACATATCATTTTTCATTCGAGCCATGAAGAAATTACCATCCTTACCAGGAATGGTCCATCAATCATTCATGGGTTTTGCACAAAGTCTTTCCAAGTATATAATGTATATTTAGGCTCAGCCAAGGACGAATATTATTCGCATCACTGAACAGCAGTTACGTGGCTTGAACCCTAATGAATGACCTATTGTGTACAGTGTAACTGTAGCTGGTTGCTAACAAGAGAACTGTGAATAGATTACGAAGAAGCTGTCAATTAAGAAGGTATAGATTACCCGTGTTGTGTATGGTGTAACAATAGCTGGTTGCTAGTCAATGAATTGTGAAGTCTCTCGGGTTGAATGGTGTGGATTACTCCTAATTTTGAGAAAATTGAGGGTGTCGGGTTGGAGGGGTGGGTCTAAGGGCCACAAATTCTTAATGCATGGCAACAAACAATTGTTTTGATTTTCTTTGAAAACCAGAAGCCACTTGATTTGATTTTCTTTGAGTCCAGAAAATGTATCGTTTAGACTTCCTTTCATGGCATGATTTCAATGTTCAGCACATTTCATTGGAAAGTTCAAACTAAGTCTCGACAGATCACAAACTAAAATATCCCCACCCCTGCATTTCTGCCTTTCTCCTATTTCAATATCTCTCAAAATCTAATAACTTTTTCCTTAAGCAGTAACAAAATCACACAGCAAATATAATCAAAATCCAATCATCAGCTTTTGAGATATGTTGGAGACAGAAAGACAAATAAACAAAGACACAAACACAAGTGAAAACATAACCTCCATCAAATTTCGTTGGCAGAAGTAAAAATTAAAATTCATGATCTAAATGCACTTAAAACAGATGCAGAAATAAAATATCAGTAGTAAATTCTTTGTGTTTCCAACCATTTTGCTGTAACTTATAACACTCCTTGCCATGCCATACAACTTTCAAAACTACACCACTTCACTATGCACACTGCAGAAAAAGAAAAAAACTTGTCATCAGGCCAAGGCATCCCCATTAATAAATAATTACTATGAATTTCTTCTCCCTGTATTTACAGGGATTCAGACTAGCGTACACAAAATGATATGAAACATAAATACATATAAACAGCATTAATTATTTATTGATGTTGGCCAGGATATGTTGTCAGTCAAAATATGTTTGTTGGGAGCTTATCAGAGCATGGGCTTATATAATCGAATACGGTATTTCATTTCATGATCATTTATTTCCACATTATGCAATATATACAAAAATAGTGACCAAAAAAGTAAAGTACATTCAAATTTAGAATATAACAAATAACATCAGTTTCTGGCCTTGTTACCAGTAATACATTTGCAATGGAAAAGGAGAGAGAAAGAAGTTAGAAACTTATTTTATAACTCTCCCCAAAACTTACATCTAGATCAGAGGATTAGTTCAGTGGTCAAACATGTTTATCTTATATGAAAGAGGACTTCAAAAGAAGCAAAATGGTGAAGAAAGCATTCAAAAATCTTATTCCATTAAAGAGATATTTAAGTTTAAAATTTGGTATAATTTATGTAGAAATGACTGAAATCAGACTAGTTCTGATGTCATAGCCTCAGATTCCTCAGTCTTTAGGTATTTTATCATATTTTGTCCTGCAATTTTGTGGCTTAAAAACCATGAAATATGTCAAAAAAGTAGTAAAACTGCATCTAGGAAGAGTATTTATAGTATACCACCTGAAGAAAGTTTGAGGAAAAATAATTTAAATAGTGAAAAAAATAAATAAACTTTCTTTTAAATACATACAGATTTTGTGGAATCTGAGGCTGTGACATCACAACTAGTCTGATTTCAGTCATTTCTACAGAAATGATACCAAACTTTAAACTTAAATATTTCCTTAACGGAATAAGATATATGAATGCTTTCTTTACTATTTTGTTTCTTTTGAAGTCCTCTCTCATATAAGATAGACATGCTTGACCACTGAACTAATCCTTTAAATTACAACCAAAACAACAGTAAAATAAAGTCATGTAAATGTAAGTGGCTTAATTGTTACTAATTGTACTAATGATGATGGAACTAAACACATAAATATATTACACAAAAATAGGTCAATTTTGTATGTCTCTGTATACGTCCATAATTCCACATTTATAATTATTTTAAAGATCCTTTCACCACTCCTTTGTTTCAGCTTATCCTTCAGTGAGTTCCATAGCCTAATTCCATAGATAGAAATACACATTGTTTTGAAGGAAGTAAGGGTAAAAACATGTTTAAAATTTTCATTTTGTCTTGTAAAACAATTTTTATTCCCTTCATTATTCAATCAAATGTGCAGATTTGGTGGCAAAGACCTTCTCTTTGCTCTAAACATAATTATAGAAATCTTATAATCAACAAAATCTTTAAGTTTTAAGGCATGTATATCAATAAATAACTTATTAGTATGTTCATGATACCTGGTCTTATAAACTATTTTAATTGCTTTCTTTTGTAAAACATCAATTGGATGGACATTTGATTTAAATGTATTACCCCAAACCTCAGCACAGTAATTAATATAAGGAAATACAAGTAAAGTATACAGTAATTTCATAGATTCCATTTCAAGTATGTCTTTGATCTTATACAGTATTGCACAGATTAAGAATTAATTTTTTCCAAGGGCCATCATTTCACAACAGCCTCAGGCTGCAGACCAATCGCATGGCAAAACCAGCGTCACATGACAAACAAAACCACTCAAAACAGTCCCTGAATACAAACAAGATGAGAGCGCGCGTGTGATAAGAAGGATGTATGCCCGATGTCGACGGTTCTCTTATCGGCCTTCCTTTGACAAGTCCAGTGGCATTGCCATAGATTTTCGTTTGGAGGGGGCACAGCACTTCAGAGGAGGAAAATGGGGGCACTATAAAATTGGCGGCACTGCGCACGCTCCCATGCGCATACCAGCGTGGGGTCCAAGTGCCCACATAAGTGCTCCCTGGTGGGGTCCAGGGGCAAAGCCCTGGTAGGGGTCCAAGCTCTGCAGATTTTTTGTTTTTGATGCCCCAAAATGGCTTAAAATTAAACTCAGAAATTCCAAAATTCAATTGAAGACAGGGAGAAAATTTTAGATGCAAACGTTAAATCAAATCAGGAAATGGTTTTGGTTACCATTTCTAATGCAAGCAATTTCCCCTGAAAATTGAGATAATTTGGGCCCAACAGAAAAAAGGAAAAACAACTGGGGACCAGGGGTGAAGCCCTGGAAGCTCTGAAGATTCCATGGTTTTGATGACCAATAATGGCTGCAAAATCTTTTAAAACACTTGACCAAAATTTGACTTTTATTTTATTAATTAGAACATTAAATAACTAAGTATTAAGACCTGTGAATTTGAGAATGGTATAAAAGGCCAGATAACGTTTGAAATTGATGTCATCTGTGAAAATTCTTAAACCAGTTTTTCATTAAGAGGGGGCACACGAGTGGCACAGCAAAAACTTGGGGGCACATGACAACCCTGTGTCTCCCCTTAGGGACACCACTAGACAAGCCGCGAGTCTGCCCAATTTATATCAGCACTGAAGATAATACTTTATTTGATAAGCTGCGATGTTTAAGTGCGCTGATCTACCTAGGAAAAACCCAAAGTAAGCAAGTATTTTGCGATTTTTACCGATCTCTTTTGGATTGATCGGTATACATTTTTTTCCAATATGACCACTGTTCGCGGATCAAATTGGATTGTCTGGAGGACCAGATTTGGCCCGCGGGCTGCCTATTAAGATTCGCCGCATTATTGCGATATTTTTGGCCATTTTAGATTTTACTCTCTTAATATGATTCTTCCAATGTAAACCTACTATCAATTATTACACCGAAAACTTATGTTGAATATTCTCTTTCCATAACATAGTTATCTATATTTAATATAATATTGTTGTGACATTGCCGAATAAAAAATAACATAATATTTGTCTTGCTAATATCTAAAAATAATTTATTCACCATAAACCATACTTTTAATTTTTCTAATTCATTACAAAAACTCTTCCACAAACTTTCAATATCACTGTCTAGTGTCATCTGCAAACAGTACAAAAATAATAAGGTTTGAGACATTACATATAATATAATATGTATAGTATAATATAAATAATTTGGGTCTGAAATGGACCCTTGGGGAACACCACATTTAATATTGAACAAATCAGAAGAGAAATCAACTATTTTAACAGACTGTTGCCTATCTGTGAGATAATTTAATACCCAATAATTTACAACCCATCTCATGCCATAAAAATCTCATTTCTTGGTAAGAACATGATCATTAGTATTAAAAGCCTTGATATTTATATATATTATATTTATATATGACAATATTTCCGGTCCTTCAAAATCTAAATTCATTTTTGCACTCGGCAGCACTGAATATCATCAATTTTACTAAAACAAAGTATAAGTATATGAGTACTTAAAAGTTGTACAAGTTACCTGACGTTTACTTGTATACATGTGTTCAATGGGTGAATTTATCAGACCCCTAGCTTTGCTGTTTCACAGGGGCAACCTGCTCTGCCCCATCACCCCCCCTCCCCATAGGGGGTTCATCCTGCCCCTTTGGGGTCCGCCCTGCTCCTCATGAGAATTTATTTTTAGATTTTGTTTTTAGATTTGTTTTTATTTAATTATTTTTTTTACTTAACAATCTAAATTAGCCTCATAAATGAAATACTTTACACGGATACAGAACCCAGAATGATAGACTGTTCCTTATCAGTCAGAATAGCTTCATTCTCATATGTATGATTATAGCTAAAATCCCAAAGCTTCTTCACTAGGGGATTGAGCCTTAAGGGTGCCCCTGGACTCCACGCCGAAAAGACGCAGCGTTTCGCACGCGCAATAATGTGCCCCTCAACAAGTCTAGCACCCTGCCCCTTTTTAAATCAAGCTAGGAGTCTGGTCATAACATACCCAATCCCCATAGTGTAGGCCTATCAAGTTCCATCACAAAAAATGTCTTTCTAATTTGTGATATATCTTGCCCACTTTTAACTTTTACTTGTGTACAAACAGGAACAAACTAAAATCTTAGCACTCCATGGAGTGCATACTTCTGCCACCCTGGATAATTCCCCCAAGCTAAATATTTCTTTTAGTTTATCTCAATGAATACCCTTTCCTCAAATTGTAGGCCCACCAAGTTTCATCCCCCAAGAATCTGTCTAAGTTTTGATCTACATATATCTTGCTCATTTGCATTATAAACACTTTTAGGATCATTACAACCTTCTGATTGATTTCTTCCAAGATATCAATGTTTTCAGTTTGATTCAAGCTATGCATTTATTGTTTTTGATTTCTTGCTTTCAGACCAATTCACATTCCATAGTTTTATTTTCATACTTAAACAAAATGATTGATTTTCTTAGATACCACAAATCAATTGATTTGGTTTTCTTTCAGTACAGAAAATTGATTGTTTGGATTTCTTTTCAGGACATGAATTCATTGTTGACATGATATTTGCACACAGTCCCAAAAAGTATCCTTTACAAACCATACACCAATTTTTGTCAAAACCCATGTATTACTTCTCGAGATACCAAACAGAGGTAAAAACATGACCTCCATTCTAGTTTGCTTGCAGACGAATTATGCACGGATATACATATATATATGTATATAAGTAACTATATATATATATATATATATATATATATATATATATATATATATATATATATATATATATATATATATATATATATATATATATATATATATATATATATATATATATATATATTATATATATATATATATATATATATATATATATATATATATGTATGTACATACATACATACATATATATGTATATATTATTTATTTATAATAATTTCACGAAACACCACCCTCACTTTTCACAAAAATCATATTTAAATCTCTACTGAAACTATCTAATTTTTGGAATAAGATTTTTGAACTTTTTCTTCAGTCTCTTTCTTATACTGTCCTTCTTCACATAAAATTAGACATGCATGGCCACTGAACTTATCCTTTAATTGTTATGTTTTTGTTTGCCCACACAAATCATCAAATCTGACAAATTTTCTTCGGTATGCCTGCATGTTTCTCCATTTATGGAACTACTATAAATCACCTTACCCTAAACTTACCTTTCAGCTTGCCCTTTTCTACCCAGTTTCCCAATCTCTGAGTTGGCAGAGGAGTGCATGCAGATTCATCCTAAGAACAAGGCTTGGCCTCATAAATCAACACTTTATTCTACCCTCCCTTTTGAACATAAGACTCACCTCTTTGCATCCTCTGCAGATCTAATCTCAGCCTGTATGTCGTCTCCACCCTCTTCAACAACGTGCCCTTCCACATCGCAAATGGTAACGGTGACCAACGTTTCTTCTCCAACTCTTGCTCTCTTCAAACCTATGGCAACAAGAAAGGAATATCAAAATATGTGTCCCAATTATACAAAATTTCACTAGAAGGCAACGTAAACCAGAATGCAAATCTGCTGCTATACATGTACATGTGCACATGTGTGTCTTTTAATTTTAACAATTAAATCAATCACTAAACAATAATCAATAATCAATAATCAATCATTGAGCATTTTGGGGATATGGTAATGATCCAAGAAGCTGCTCTTCTTCAATATTTGGCAGAAAATTAAAAAAATACATCAAACGATGGAGATGTTTGGCCATTACTACATCTAAAATTTTCAATTCAAAACTTACTCATCTCAAAACAAATATGCTGCCCTTAGTGTCTGCTACCCTCAGTGTCCTGATCATACTTCGCAGAAGCTTCTATTATAAATTTGCTAAAAATAAAACCTCTGAATGACTGGCTTACCTTCCCCTGATGCAAAAGTTTTTGCATGATCTGGTACTTTTGTGGTGACGATTCCTCGAACTTGAAATGAGGACTCCTTATTGGCTACTGCACCTGATTTGAACTTGAGAGATGTTTCGCCCACAGACGGAGAGCTCTGATAGGTCACTCGATGGAGGTCGCAAAGACGCTGCGAGAGGAGCGGCTTAATCGCCAAAATCTCTGTGTCGGTTCCTTCTTCCAATGCCTGTGTCGTGACGTCATAGCTATGCTGCAGATCACCAAGCACCTGTTGCAGCTGCAACTTCTGGGATGCGAGCGTTTTCGTGCGAGAAGAGCTTACCTGCTTCACCTGTTGAATGAGATGTTGCTTATGTTTGTGAACAGCCTGGATGAGTGCCTCATAGAATCTCTCAATCTCATCGATGGTGCTTCTTGTCCTGACATTGATGGACGCTTCTAATTTTTCCGACGATGATAATCCCGAAGTGATAGCAGCCATGTGAGGTTGCAAGCGGGAAACGAGACTGTTGAGAACTTTCTTGTGATGTCTGCCCACATCGTCTGAATATTCAACGAGGTGTTCTCTGTGTTCAACGAGGCAGCAATCTCTACATACGGGAAAATCGCAAGTCTCGCAGTAAAAATTGAGTTCCTCTTTTCCATGCTTCAGACAGTAGACAGGACAGTGAAACTCTACCACATTTTCACGACGTGCTTCAACAAAACTGAGAACATTATGATCAACCGTTCTTTTCTGTCTCTTGTGCGCCTGGCTACAGAAACCACATATGTTTACCATACACTCCAGGCATCTTGACACTGCCTTGGCATCATCTGTACAAAGTTCACAGGTCAGATTACTTGTGCAGGGGTCAAAAGAATCAAACAACAGGGCCTTCTGGAGTAAGAAATTCCTGGGGAACTGACCTGTACCTTGCTTGGATATTGCAACCTCTGAATCACAGGACGGACACAATATCACCCGCTGGTCTTGTTTCTTTCTGACCGACATGTGTCCATCCCCTTTTTTCAAAATGAGCGAATCAAGAGTTTGGATGCAAGTGTTGCAGAACGAATGAAGACAGGGAAGAAACCGTGGGTCATTGAAGCGACAGTTGCATACGCTGCAAATAAGATCCTCTGGGTTCACTCTGGGCACTGCCATTGTCTGTCTGTCTTGTCTTGCTTCAAAAGACCTTGACTCCGAGGAGGTGTCAATTTCTTCTAAAAGGTCAGACATCTTGACAGTAGCTGGTATCTAAAATCAAACATCTGTAACAAGAAAGGAAAATCGTTTTCCATCAAAATTGTATAATTGGTGAAAAACAGCAAACTAAGAAATGAATTATAGGGCAAGAATGATATTGGCAAGTTAAATTGATACGATATCATGCACAAATTGCTTATGTGAACCAAAGTTAATATGATATGACATCTGGATAAACTACCAGTATAAGGTTTGTTAATAAACCTAGATTTGGAACCGGAAACAAGGAAAAGGAACAGACCAGGGTCGACAGGCAACCTGTTTGCATTCAATCAGATTTTAAGAACAATTCCTGTTACCTGAGGTAAACTGAGGTAAACATAAAATTAGCTTATTGTATCAAGACCACCTATAACGTTGGATGATTGGGTATTCATCAGCACTGCTAACTTTCCTGTCAAGCAAAGATTCCTCAGCAAAATATAAGCGGCAGTAATGAAGATTGTGAAAAGAAAGTGACCTTAATCAAAATCTTGAGGATATCATTTTCAGAATGTGAAATTATTCTACAGAGGATTTATTATTTGTTTCTATAAAACATAAACCAGACCATTTCCTGAAGTTACCCATAGACCTTTAATGATGTCCAAGATGATCTATTAAAAATGTTTCTCAATTGTCTTAGTTTAGTTTCCTTCTTCATATTCTATTTTCAAGCTATAATTGAAAAGTTCCATGAATTTTTTTTTAAATGCCAAATTTGTGACATATGAAAGGAAAGACATTTTCAAATTAAGCAATTCTTTAGATACCTTTTCTTGATTTCAATCTTTGATACCAATGAGAAAGTCTTTTCCCCTTAGATTTAACAAAGGTTATGGTGAAGATAAGACATTTCATAATCAATTTGTCATACTCAGCAGCTCAGCTTCAGAAATTGTGGCATATATAAACTAAATTAATGTAAAAAAATTCCCGTTCATGACGACGACGAATGAACACACAATTACAATGATGGGGTCGTCACCTGCGTAATCGCTTATGATAGTGACAATGCTATCACGAAACGCTTAATACGACCTGGACGAGAACACAGGTACGACGTACCGACAGACATAACATCGACAACCAAGTCAATGTCCACGGCCTTTGATAACCAGTTGTGGCGCACTGGCGAAGATACATTGCTACCTCTTTTCACTTTGCATTAACCTATCAGAGTCCACAGACATTTAAAGGTCTGTATCTGCATATTGAAGTACCATACTGCGATATTGGCAAAATTATTTTATCAGTAGAAGGGGTCAATTTTCCTACTGTTCCAAGAAGTGTTTTTTTTTTGCAGGAACAGTGAATTTGTTTTCAAACATCACTGTTCTAGTGGAAGAGTGTCCTATTCACAAGCATGTTACATCAATTACTTGATTTTTGCTCAAAAATAAATGCATGTTGTCAAACAAAATTATCATGAAAGAAAAAAAAGTTTTTTCCACCTTGCCTGCAATTGTCAGTGCAATGAATCTAAATACACACATGCAATTTATAATGCAAGACTGCTTGCATATGTACAACTATACACAACTGGATAATACATCATGTACTGTACATAGCATAGCAAGGTTTAACAT
Source organism: Chiridota heheva (assembly GCA_020152595.1). Lineage (NCBI taxonomy): Eukaryota > Metazoa > Echinodermata > Holothuroidea > Apodida > Chiridotidae > Chiridota > Chiridota heheva. Next base: position 1,514,388 of record JAIGNY010000111.1, on the reverse strand, counting down.
TCCGAAAGCATTCATTGCTGGGCAATATATCACCAGTTGTGAACTCACTGGTTGCAGATCCACCGGTATATGAACCTGGGATGTGCAGGTGAGAGGACAAAGCACTAACCGCTACACCACGGAAGTCATGTAAATACTAATAACTGACATAAGATTCACACATCTTAACCATTAAAGTAGTTGTAAATTAAGACCATTTTGAGAAAAGGAATTTGTCCTATTATCAGCAAAAATAGAGAACTCTGATCCCAAACAGTATCATTTGAGAAAATACTGCTCCGTGGAACAGTGGCAACAAATTTAAATTTCGACCCTTACTATATACTTGACAAGAAATGTGAAATTTAATTCAATTACAGAATGACACCAAAACTGAGGAAAAAGAGCTATTAATTACTTTCAGAGGTCTTTGTTTCTAAAAGCTGCAAATAAATGATATTTAATATGACATCATATAATTTGCATATTGATATTTTAATATCATCTATATTTTTCAGGCCATATATCGATTTTGCATAATGTTCAATATTGCCCAAGCTTAGAAAGGAAGGAAGGAAGGAGGGTATAAATGTTTTGGGTACTAAGTACAGACGTTTTCGTGTTTTTGCATCAGCATTTAATGATCATTTTGTCTTCCACTTTCCAGAGAGTGCATGACTGCTTAAACTCTTCTTCTTTTCACAACTTTTCTCAAATCTATATTTGATTTTTGTTGGATATTTGCTGCCTTGTATGTCAACTACAGTGTTGTATCCTGTGTATTCGTTCTTTTGCATGATGTTGTGGAAAAACAAATAAATGACATGAAATGTAAATGAATATGCTGAATCCTAAGTTTAAAGTTTGGTATCATTTTTGTAGAAACGACTGAAATCAGACTAGTTGTGATGTCATAGTCTCAGATTCCTCAAAATCTTTATGTATTTTATCATATTTTTTCCTGCAATTTTGTGGCTTAAAAGCCATGGGACATGTCAAGAAAGTAGTAACACTGAAACTAGGAAGGGTATTTATGATATACCACCTAAAGAAAGTTTGAAGGAAAACAATTTAATTAGTGAAAAAATAAAATAACATTTCTTTAAATTACATAAAGACTGAGGAATCTGAGGCTGTGACATCACAATTAGTCTGCTTTCAGTCACTTCTACAGAAATTATACCAAACTTTAAACTTAAATATCTCCTTAACGGAATAAGAGTTTGCAATGTTTTCTTCACCATTTTGTTTCTTTTGAACTTCTCTTTCATATAAGATGGACTTGCTTGACCACTGAACTAATCCTTTAACTTGAAATTGTTATTCCCAAACCTATAGTGGAAATAAAACATGTAACACCCATCACCAAATTGTTGACAAGTGTTACGCACACTGTATATGACATAAAGAAAGCAAAGAATAACCTGGATTTTAGGGGTTTTAAATGAGTATACAGTAATATATTAGAACAGCCTAAAAGGAATATTCCTACAGACATAATAGAGACAAATTTTAGAAACAATGTGGTCAAAAAGCTATGTTAATATCTTATTCCGTTTACAAGTTATGAAATTTTAAAGTAATTTTGAGTTTGGACAAAAGTGACTGATTGACCACATCTGTGATGTCATACAGACAATTTTAACAGAACGTCTTTTGTTTTTCTTTAAATTGTTTGTTGGATGAGGGCTTAACAGCACTACGACAACGAGGGTCAAATTGTGCCTGAGAGGTTAGATCAATCTAGAGGTACATGTTAGGAAGGAAAGGGAACAGGGGGAGAAAAAGAGAAATACAAGAAGAAAAAGTCAGAAAGCTGAGATCGAGAGAGGAGGTGCATGGGTGAGGAAAAAAAATGCAAGGAGGGGGGGGGGGAGAGGACTAAATATGGTTGTAGAGGGAGGCATGATGAAGGAAGGAGATAATTTTATCTGGAGGTTTTTTTTGTTGGAAGAACTCAGTAATTGAGTAGTGGAAGCCCTGGGAAGGTTGTACAGGGGGCAAGCAAAGAGAACATGATGGACTGTGAGGGGGCAATGGCAATTCTTGCAGAGGGGTTGGAGAGAGCCAATAAGGAGGTGGGAGTGAGTGAGGTGGGTGTGACCTAATCTAGGACGGGTAATATAAACGTTGTCGACACGATAGAGGTTGTTGATGGTGGGTTTGATCGGAATGGTGGGCTGGATGACGTGGAGTTTGTTATCAAATTGGGAGTTCCATGAGGTTTGCCAGCGGTCCCGAACAAGGGAAGCGATAAGCGGTTTGATGTCAGAAAGGATTTTGGGAAAAGGGGTAGGGGGGAGGGTAAGGGCAAGCTTAGTGGCTGCATCAGCCCTGTCATTGCCAGGGATGCCAACATGGCTGGGTGTTCAGAAAAAAAGAATACTTTTCCTGCAGAGGGTGAGTGAAAGGAGTTTTCGGAGGAGGAGGTGGGATGTGAAGTTATCCCATTTAAGATTGAGTAAAGAAGTAAGAACAGCCTTGGAGTCAGATAAAATGGCAGAGAGTACTCAATAAAGTTGAGGGCGAAGAGGATGGCCTTTGCCTCGGCTGAAAAGATGGACGAGTAGTCGGGAAGTGTGCTACTAAGGGTGATGTCTTGGATGACGGCAGCAGCAGCTGTCTTGTTGCCTTCCTTGGAGCCATCAGTATAGATGGAGGTGTAGTTTGAGAGTTGGTCTTTGATTTGCTTGTGGAGATTAATGAAGAGTTTAAGGTGGGTTTGGGTTTTGTGATGAGTAGAGAGGCTCAGGTGGATAGAAGGGAGGGGAATGGCCCAAGGAGGAAAAGTGGGCCAAAAGAAGGTGCCGAGAGTGGTGAGTTGATGCGGAGATGGAAGCGGTCTGACTTAATGCATAAGCTAAAGGGAGGGGATAGGGTTTTTTTTCCTATCAAAGAGGGTGGAGAAATTGGGGTACCTAATAAGGTTGTAAACAAGGTTCTGGGTGTTGGTGAGGACTCTTAAAGCATAGGAGAGGCTAAGCTTTCTACATCTAAGTAGAAAGGGGGGTTTGTTGGCTTCAACATGAAGGCTGATCCTGTAGGCAACCAGACAAAGCCTGAGGGCTTCATTTTGGATGGTGTTGATGTGGTGGAGGTATGAGTTGTGGGCGACACAGTAAACAATATTGCCGTAGTCAAGCTTGGCACGAATGGTGATTGGTGAGCCTGAAGATTTTGAATAGAGCATGGGGGCTCGCACCCCAAGTGGTGTTGGAGAGGAGGCGGAGAATGTTGAGGGAGCTGTTGCATTTCAATTACAGGTTGGTGATGTGTTGCTTGTAGGAGAGCTTGAGGTATACAGTTAAACCCAGGAACTTCGTGTGTTTAACTTTAGGGATGCGATTGCCATCGAGCACGAGGTTGAGGTTGTTGAAATGACAGAAGTGCATGCAGACTGTCTTGTCTTTTGAGAATTTAAAATCGTTGTTGTTGCACCAGGCTTGCAGCCAGTTGAGGTTGAGTTGAAGCCTATTTTCGACAAGAGGAAAGCTTGGGGAGGAGTAGAAGATGGTGAAGTCGTCCACGTAGAGGGCATGTTTGATGTTGGGGCCAAAGCTGTCCGCTATGTCGGTAATGCTCAGGTTGAAGAGAGTGGGAGAGAGGATGCTGCCTTGGGGGATGCCCTCTTCTTGGGGATAGAGGTTGGAGACAGTGTGGCCAATACGAACTTGGAACTGCCTGGGTGAGAGAAAGTTTTCAATAAAGGTGGAGAGGTGGCCTCTGAGGCTGATGGTGTGAAGTTTGCGGATAATGCCGTATTTACAAGTAGTGTCAAAAGCTTTGTCGAACGTCCAAAATGATAGCAATGAGGTGTTCCTTTTTTGGATAGGCTTCAAACATCAATTCTAATCATTGTTGGCGTAAAATGGTTTAGTTTTCATAAAGATCTTAAAACTGAGATTTTCCTATACTTTAAACACCTCGCTTAAAACAGTACAGAAGGGTATAGGATTTTAGAGTATCCTCGGACGGCCAGCCATCACCAACGGCAGCATTACTATTACTAACACGGCTGGCATCCGTCCGACGGTACTACGGGGAGTACTACTACTAGTACTCTTCTCTATGGCTGTGAATGCTGGACAATTACCAGTGACATCAAGAAAAAATGAAAAGCTACGGAAATGTGGTTCATTAGGAGAATGTTAAAAATACCTTGGACAGAGAGGAAAACAAATGATGCCCTGATACTGATACTGATAGCTTCAGGCATGGACAGGTCTCTACTCAATCCATCAGAAGGAGACAGATGGAATCTATCGGGCATGCTTATCGGGAGGGTGGCTTGGAACAGCTTGCAGTATGTTGGAAAAGTAACAATAAGTTTATGCATTTAGGCCTAGCTATTCTAAACAGAAGTGACTAGAGGGCGATGATCGCCAATGTCTGTTCCAGACTCGGCACCTATAGAGACTTCAAATCCTTTTTCTTTATAGTGATAGTATTCCATCTAGTCCCTGTCTACTTAAAATTGTTTTTCCAAAAACAATTAGGATCAGGATAGGATAGAGGAAGAATTTAGTTAATTTATTTCAAAACTCTCTATTAATCGCGTAACCGGCCTATCGTTAAGATCATCATAATAATAAAAAATTGTTCATACGCAAATAGTAAATAGAATTTAAGACGTTAGATACCTCACAAAACTTTGTTTGGATCTGGCACACGAAGTGTAATCAAACATTACTAACCTATAATTAGTTTTTCGACGAGAAAGCTACAACGAGGCGAGGCAACAATTCAGCAGTGGGGAGAAGTGGGAATGGCAGCGCATGTACGTGTCTTTAATATATTTGTTCCTCAAAAACAATTTAAAAACAAAAACTGAAGATTTAAGATTTATTTTTACTCTAACCCTAAACTTACTTTATAACAACTTCTTTTTTCCAGAAAATCTTTCTTTTTGTTGTTTTTAAATGAAATAAAATGAATATGACATGTAAATTGATTAAAGGTAAACATATTTGCGGCATCCGCATTTTTCGCATTTTTTCTAAAACCAACCGAAGTATGTGGGGGCAGCGCGTAGAATCATGGAAAATGCGCGGCTTATCCCTGATAATATAAACAGCACAGTTAGACTGTTTGCTGATGACTGCATTGTGTACAGAACAATTAATAACCACTCTGACCAACAAATCCTCCAAGATGATCGTAACAAGCTTGAACAATGGCAAAACAATTGGCAAATGAATTTCAACCCCTCTAAATGCTACATCTTGTCAATTTCCTCTAAGAAATGCTTTAAATCACCTGTTTCTACCTTATGCAATCAGCCACTAAAACCATGTCAACTCCCACCCATACCTAGGTGTTGAAATTGATAATAAACTTAGATGGGATAAACATATACATAACATAACCAAGAAAGCTAACTCTGTACTTGGCCTATTAAGACGTAACCTCTTAAACTGTCCCACCGACGTTAAATCCACTGCTTATAAAGCTCTAGTCAGGCCAGTACTTGAGTACGCATCAGCAGTCTGGGACCCCCATCACCAGTGCGATGTGGATAAACTTGAATATATTCAAAGGATAGCAGCCAGGTTCTGTATAGCAGACTACTCTTGTAAATCTAGTGTAAAAAACATGCTCCATAAATTAGATTGGGCCCTGCTAAAAACAAGAAGATACAACACCCGGCTACATATGCTATATAAAATCAATAACAATCTTGTCGCCATCAATGAAGATGAACTTATCCCCACCGTCTGAACTAATACAAGAAATAATCATGACCTTCATTTCCAGGTTCCCTATGCTAAAAAGAATGTATATAAACACTCTTTCTTCCCTCACACACTAAAGAATTGGAATGTTTTACCGTCAGACATTGTACATACACCAAGTCTCAATTCTTCCAAAACTAAACTTACTAACACTCATGTCCTCTTAAAGGATTTTTGCCGACTTAACCGATTCAGATTAACTTGGTTTGCCTATCCGGGCCGGGCCGGAACTTCGTAACCCGAGGTCATCATACCGCATAGTAACCGCGCGCACTGAGTGAAAACAAAGCGATCAGCTGTTGTTTACATGCCATACGTACACGTTTCTATATTCAAACGAACTTTTGTGCATTGGTAAAACTTTACCCGCAAAGCTATTTCTTTTCCCCCTCCCCTATCCTAGTTCGAAAGTCATGATATCGCCACTATAGCCCGTGTGCCAATCCCGATGGGCACGGCACACCTTCGAGACAACTGCCTGTGCCTTGAAATGTTTAGTGTGAAATGGCCGAAAGCTCTGCGGCGCGATGGCAGTGTGGCCCTATAGAGGAGAAGGGGGACCATTATTGGGTTTTGTTATAAACATAATATATGCCTATTATAAGAGTGAACTTACCAGGTGCACTTGTCCATGGGCGGGATTTTCCCACCGAAAAAGTATGGGAGGGAGAATTCAAATGTGGGGGGTATGGGGTGGGGGTGGGGGATTCACGTTAAGATGCACAATATCACCATTTCAAAGATACAAATTTGGGGGGAAATGGAGGACACTTGCCTCACCCCCTTCCCCCCTCAAATCTCGTCTATACACCTGTCCCTTCATTATCCCACTCAGTTGCCTACTGAATCCAATTAAATATTTTAATTTGGAGAAATGATTCATTTGCTAAAATGGATTTCTTAAACACCGGGTAAGGAGAGTGATAAGTTCTGCAATTTGGACCATCATAAAATCTTTGAAAGAGTGTAGGGTGTATTTCTTCTCTGAAAACTTAGGAGCAGATTCCGAGGACCTATATGTCTGTATATCCTATCCATGAAGTCCTGGTTGATCGATGTGTTGTCAGTGTTCAAAAATACAAACACATGAATTCATAGCCTTTTTGAAGGAAAAGGGATATATCATCTCCACACAAAGTCAGGGGCGTAGGAAGATATTTGTCATGGGGAGGTGGGGGGGGGGGAAATCAGCCAAATTAATTTTTGTCTCAACAAACCTAGAAAACATACGAGTCTCTTATGTCCAAAAACTATTTGTAAAGGGGGAAGGGGGTCGTAAAATTATTGGAAATTTTGGCAACACTTCTAGAAAACAAAATCATTAAAAACCCAAAATTGAAGAAAATCCTTCAAAGATGAATGAAATTTTCCGAATATTCAAGGAATTTAAGAAAACTTGAAATTTAAAGAAAATACAGCCAATATTTCAAAAATGAAAGCAAATTTTCCCAAAAAGTTAGGAAATTTCACAAAATTTGATGAAAAATTTCGCGATTTTAATGAAAATGATGCAATCTTCCGGAAATTGAAGAAAATTTCACAAACATGAAGCAAATTTCTCAAAATTGAAAGCAAATTTCTCGAAGGAAAGAAGGAAATCTTTCGAAAAATGAAAAAAATATTGAAGAAAATTTCCAGAAAATTAAGGAAATTTACCAACAATTAAAGTAAATTTTACGAAAATGAAGGAAAATTGAAGAAATGTGAAGGAAACTAGCTTTATATTTTGACATTAGTTGATTGTCCATGTCATTTTTAACCCTAAACTGCAGATTCAACTTATTAAGAGATTTCTTCAATGAAATCTTAAATTTGTTGTTTCATGTCCCCACCCATTTTCCACGTAAAATAAAAGAACGCCATGGTTAATGAGATCTTTCTCGATAATATCGAAATCATACTATTATTGGCAGTGGCACAACTAGATTTCTGGGGACCCGTGGGGAATATGGAGCTCATCGCAGTTTCATCGACCGGGGCCCGCAAATCTCGGGTGCTGCGGGTCTTACCCCCACCCCCTCTTTTGTTTCGCCACTATGTACTGCAAATCATATTTATTTCTAAAAATGAGATAAACAGTACATCAGGTGATATGACAAATATGATGTTGCATAAATGTCATGAGGTCATGGAATTCAGTGGGAGCTTTATCAGGAGGACATGATTTTGATATTCAGCTGAGTCATGGGGCATGATATATCTCTCATCTGACAATTTAAACAGTAAACACTGCCGTACGAAATCATCTTACCCAGTGTGTGTGTGTGGTGGAGGGGTGGGGAGAGGGGGGGGGGGGTAGAGTGACTTTTTCCCCGGGTTGAAAATCTTTTACTAAGAAAAAATCGCATTCAATCTGTGAATAAACAGTTAATCTTGAGCAGTGGCGTCATCATAGTTTTTGGTTTGTAGGGACGGGAAAAGGAGGGGTTGCACAGTGGCCAGAGGCAATATTACTCACGTAGCGTACACGTGACGGTGTGGAGTCCCGTGGCTCGTTCATAGGCCCAGTGTGATCCTGGGGCTAAGCCCTGGTATGCGTAAAGGGGCGAAACTTTTGATGCCCCAAAATTGTTTAAGATAAAACACAACTTCACGACCAAAAAATCAATTGATGAAAAGAAGAAAACTCTAAAGATAAAAGCAACTAACAGCCTAAGCTTATCTTGGGTTAACCTTTTACGCAAAGGAGAAATTTTCCCTGAAATTGATATAATTCAGGCGCAATAGTATGGTATGGGCGAAGCCCGGGCAAGGTACAAGGGGAAAATCACCGTGTGCGCTGAAGATTTCTTGTTTTTGATGCTCCAAAATGCAGAAATTCCTAATGGCTACAAATCAAGACACAGAAGTAGCAACAATTATATTTCTAAACATGACCCCTTAAAATTCAAAAAGTTAGGGCAAAATATTATTGGACATATTCAAGTATTTGATATAATAACTGTGAAAAGGGTCCCAAAAGCATTGGAAGCCAAGAAAAATGTTACCAGGCATATTGTGCTGCTATAGCATAGTTTTCGACCAAGTTTGCGAACCACAAATTAAGTTTGAAAAAGATTTACAAAAGAAGGGAATTTCATTGGGTCAAATTACCCTTTCTTTTCTTGAAAATGTTGAACCCGTAAAGACAAATAATGCATCAGCAGAACCACCATGGACAGGATTTGAAAGTAGGGGCAAAATCACACATAAAATTTGTCTACAGAAAGTGCGGGGGAGGGGCTAAGTCATAAAATTTAAAATTGTACCAAGATACAAAAAAATCACCATACAACTGTACAAAAGATATAAGTATGGATCCAAAGTAGGAGGAAAATGCTCCTCCTTTTCTTCGGCTGACCGGGCACACACTAATCACGCTTATCAACAAAACTGATTTAACTGTTTAATTTATGAGGATCCTTGTGAACAACGTACCAGTCCTAGTCCGCCTATGCCATTCAAGATCATGAGAAGGGTTTCTTTCATACGAACGTTCCTGTTTGCCAACCCAAGAATCAGCATCATGTCGGGTATGGCGGACCTGATTCTGATATGTAGCTGTGTAGCCGATTCTCCGGGAATTAATACTATGCCATAAGGCCCATAAATCTCTGGTATTTTCGAGTGTCAGCTTGTGGCAAATTGAAGTGATAGGGAGAGGTCCTGATTCCCCTCCCCCCATTTTTCAGAAAAAGCATTAGCAAGGGCCCTCGGATGAGGGACAGCGAAAAGCTACAATTCCTTTTTGGAAGATAGCTACGCCACTGCATCCAACATATTTTACATTCCTGTCCGATTAAGATTGGTGACCCGAGAATCATGTCAACTTGTCAACTTGTCAGCTTCATACCAAGTTGGGAGGACATGACTGTTATAGCCAAATAACACTTGATTAAGAAATTACTATCTCTGATCCCACATTTTACATCTCTTCCTGACTAAGATCGGTTCCCAAGAATCAAGCTGTAAGCATGCCGAGTGGGGAGGGCATAACGGCGATATTTAGTCGAGTCAGGCATGATCCCCGGACCGACTTAGATCGGTGCCGGCAGAAGGCGACCGCCCAGCCCCCGCCTCGTACAGCCATGAGAGTACATCTGACATTTTGCACCTCTATCCTAATATCAGAATATATCAGCCCCAAAGTACGATGTTGTCAGTATCATGCCGAGTCGGGAGGACAATTCCATTAAATAGCTAATTTGGGCATGATTGAGATATATCTCTGATTTGAACAGTAGGCCTATACATCCGAAATTTTACATTATTATCTGACCGACTAAGATCGTGCCCACTGCCCAAAGTTTGATGTTGTCAGCATCATGTTGATCAGGAGAATAGCATGATTATAATATCTAACTGATTAGGGCATTATTAAGAAATATGTATAATTTACATGGTACATTTGACATGTCCCAGCTCTGTCAGACTCATCATCGGTACCCCTACTCCCCACCATTTTAGGGGGTAATTATGTACTAAATTGTACATTTTTGTGTCAAGAGTCACACAGTGACCCTGTTAGCTATTTTATTTCCCCCCATTACATATGCTTAAAGTGATGAGATTAGCAACTCCATGGATTGCTTTCAGGTTCATTTATTAAAGGATTAATGAAAGTCTGTGTTGATCAGTTGATTTTAAGCCATTTTGCAGTTTTGGGACATCTAAAACAAGAAATCTTCAGACCCAAGGCTTCATCCATGAACTCTTGCACAATTTTCCCTGAATCTTTTTAATTTCAGGAGAAATTTTCCCTCTGCCTGTTTAGAAATGATAACCAGTCCATAATCCTTTCATGCTTATCTCAGTCGATTTTGAAAGGAGAATTTAAAATTGTCTTCTTATCATCACTTAAATTTGTCAAACTTTGTTAGTTTGTGTTAATTTTCAGCCATTTTGGGGAATCAAAGACAAGCAATCTTCAGAGCTTCTAGGGATTCATGCCCCTGGACCCCTTCCAAGGGGCCGACCTGGATTCCTACCCTTGATTCGCCCCAGAACCATTCGATTTTTCATTTACAGTTTGTTAATTTTGGGGCATCAAAAACTATAAATCCTCTTCAGACCATGATTTTCAACGGAAATTTGCCTGTTTAGAATGTTAGAAATGGTAACCAGCAGATCAGGTAACCTAGATTTTAAGATGAGAATTTTTTTTTCTTCTTCGAACTCTGTGTTGATTTCCAGCCATTTTAAGGCAAGAATTTTTCAGATCACCCCCGCTCTGGAGGATCGGACCTATGATGCCCCTAGGATGGACGTACCAGATCAAAATGGATCGGACCTATTAGTAGTATAGAGGGTGCAGGATCACCCCAGAGGATCAGCCCCAGGATCGGCCCTTGAGGATCAGCCCCAGGATCGGATCCCCCTGAGGATCAGCCCCAGGATCGACCCTCTCCAAGAGGATCCCCCCCAGGATCACCCTTGAGGATCAGCCCCAGGATCAACCTCCAGGATCACCCCCAGGATCGGACCTTGAGGATCAGCCCCAGGATCGGACCTTGAGGATCACCCCAGGATCGGACCTTGAGATCAGCCCCAGGATCGGATCGGACCTTGAGGATCAGCCCCAGGATCGGACCTTGAGGATCAGCCCCAGGATCGGACCTTGAGGATCAGCCCCAGGATCGGATCAGCCCTCTGAGATCAGCCCCAGGATCAGATCAACCCCTCCAAGATCACCCCCAGGATCTACCTCCAGGATCAACCCCTCCAAGATTACCCCCTCCAAGGATCAGGATCCCCTCGAGGATCAACCCCTCCAAGATCACCCCTTGAAGATCAACCGTCCAGGATCAGCCCCTCGAGGATCACCCCTCTAGGATCAACCCCTCCAAGATCACCCCTTGAAGATCTACCGGATCCAGGATCACCCCTCCAAGATTACCCCTCTGAAGATTACCGTCTCCAAGATTACCCCTCCAAGATTACCCCTCCAAGATTACCCCTCCCCTCTCAAGATCAGCCCTTAAGATCAGCCCTTAAGATTACCCCTTCAGGATCACTCCTTCAGGATCACTTATACCATCAGGGTTATTCGATAGAAAAATTAAAATCAAGGAAATTGAAAAGAATAAAAAGAACACTGATTTTATGTGGTGGTAATGTATATTCTATGACACACTCAGAAAAATGATAAATACAACAACAATGGAATTCCAAGCAACATTAATCTTTTAAGATACATTTTACAGTCTCCTTTCTTTTGATCATGCATCCAAGCTTTCCAATCACACGATTTTTGCCATATCAGCGGCATCACAGCATGCAAAAGTTCATTAAAGAGTTTTTCATTGGTATCTGCTAGCCGGTGTTGTCGACACAAATCTGCAATAAAGAGTGAAAGGATGATGATTTGGTATGGACTGACATTTTCACTATGCCCCAAAGCTTGTTTTGCTGCAGTCACTTTTAATCGCATCTTTAGGTTTAGAGTCAATTTATCTGGTTTCTTCATTATTTAATGGTTTTACAACTTCAGGTAGCCTTTTAACCCACTCTAACGAGTCGGAGCCGCGAGGCGACTCAATGCAATGCCCACATGGAGGCTCGCCATTTCCTTAGCATACTTATGAAAGAATAAACGTTTAGCTAAAGTTCTATTAAATCGCTCTGCAATCGCTTACGATCTATGGTCCCCAACTTCACCCCTCTGAATATTAACATTGTGGTTTTTCATTAAAGTGTTAACACTAGCCATAAAATCTTTCCGTGGGTCAACCTTCTTGATTATTTTTAGAAAGACCAACAGCCCCCTTTTGTAGATTTTCTTAAAAACATTAGCTACTTGAACTGCTGTTTTATCAGTAAGGGATTCAGCTTCCTTGTACCTGTTCGCCACATCGACGACTGTAAGTGCATATTTGTAGGTTTTTCTACCAATTGTATCATGTGGCAAAAATAACAGATCGGCTTCATGCAAGTCATTAAGTTTTGCGCTGTTACTATTCACACTCGTTGACCGTGGAATATATTTTAAAGGAGCCCTATATATTTGCCACAAAGCTTGTTTTGTTGAATATTCCTTAGCGACTTTATCTGTAACTCTTGCTTGTTTAGCTAGTTTCTTTATTGCGGCATCTCCTTTCCACTTTCCAGTACTGCTATAGTAAATGTTTCTTAATTTGTTTTTTTGTTGTGTGATCTATTCTCTTTACTTTTTACAGACGTATTTTTAATTCCGAGTGTATGTATGGAGGAGGGTGAATTTCCTTTTCCTAGAACAATCTCAGTTTGTAATTTTAAGCTGTAAGTTTTGTAGAATTTCCTCTATTTTTTTACATTTTTATCCTTTTCAATTAATTTTTCTTTTTGTGATTTTAGTAATTGAGTAGTCCTGTTTTTGGTAGTCAAGTTATGCCTAATCTCTTCCTTCATTGCAGAAAACTTGTCAGATTCTCTCAAAGTTAATTCAATTCTTCTTGGCTTATAACACCATCTTGTAAGGCTTCTGAAATATAACTTGATATAGTATTCAGTTTAGAAATAGCTAGAACCTTAATCTCATTATGCTTTTTGGCTTTCTTTATTAATTTTCATGAAAAGTATTTAGAGAACATTACTCCGATGCCACAACTAAATGCAAACCCTTTCAAAATGATAAATATAGGCACTGTTACAACACCTGATAAAGACACGATTCCAATTGAACTGCTGCCACTTCTGCAGCATATTCTGCATAGTCTAATATATTAATAATTGTTTTTATAATTTGTATGTAATGACTAGCCTTGATTTTTCTTTTCAATCTCCTTTTGAATGTTTTTAATTGTTTGCAACCTGTATGCGTTTACGTTAGTGGGATTTTCTGGCAATTAAGGATAAATATTTGGATAATCTGGTTTTTTCTTTCATAATTTATTTTTCAATATATTTCAATTTCATAGCAAATATATTCTACGCCTCAATAAATTTACAATTTGTTTTCTTAGCACACACACCGCATTAAAAGTATGTAGGAGTATCAAAATCAAATGCTTTATATTTTATTCCATCAGCACTAAGAAACACCATTGATTTAATTCATAATTTCCAGCCCCCGTACTGCACGCGCGATTAGTGCCCTTAATTCTAAATCCAAAAGTAGTAATACTTCCTCCGTAAGCCAAGACACGTTTCTGCATAAATCTTGGTTGCTTATATGCTCCATTCCATTCAATAGTTATATAATCATCTTCGTATGAATTAGTTTTATCATTTTCGGAGTTTGATATTTTTCCTGTACTTATCTCTCCATATTTTTTTGTTTAAAGTATTTCAGTATTTACATATGTATTTAGCTCTGCCATTTTGTCATTGCCAAATTCTGGACCAAAGATACTCATTTTATTTACATATATAAAAATTATGTTATTTCCAAAGTTAATATTACGGGTAGACCGTAGTTGTTGATTTCTTGTCCTTTGGAATCTTTTATACTGAACTTAAATTCACTAATTAGGCCTGGTATCAAAGGTTTTCCTTTGAGAACGCTGCTATAGAAATCAATATGCATACTACTCCCAAAAGGTGTATCACCAGCAGGAATAATTTCTAAAAGATTTGAGGATTTTCCAAAAGTTATCACTTGCGGAAATTTGATCGCAGTGTATATAAATAGTTTCAAATGATTGAAAACTGATCATTTCCTTCCAATGTGTTTTCCATCTGCCAACCATCTATAATCCATACTAAATAAATCTGTTAATTAGATTTCTCTGGTGGAATCATGAAGGCTACTCGTTCTGTTTATCTGTTTACGTTAATTTTCATCCATGGAACTTGTCTGGTTATTATGTTATAAAGCTGCAGAATGTTATAAAGGCCAGCTTCTAATAGTATTTCCGTAATTTCTCCCTTTGGAACATTATAATACCCTACCCAATATATAACTGATTTTACGATTATGGAACCCTCTTTGAATTTCGATTGCCAATAGGTTGCTCTAATATTATTGGTTAATCAAAAGTTTTTATTTCAAATGTATAATGCATTTTTATTTTATATCAAAAAGATAAATTACATTATTTCCAATATAATTTCGAGGAATTTTTCAAAAATAAATAAAGTAAACACCGTATATAAACCTGGAGTTAGTGAAACAGAATTTACACAGCAGGGTATAAGTATAGTAATATACATATCTGATAGTAAGAGTTTCCGCGCTACTTTTCCGAATATTTTTGAGAAATACAAGTCACCTCATGTTACATCTGATAAAATTGTTAATTTGTGGAAACGTCAGCCAATGAGCTTTTGGCAAAATCAATTAAATTGTGTTACACGGATGGCGACAACGGGTTTGGGATATCTTATGTACATCTAAATCATGATAATCCTTTAATCAAAACTGTTTATAGATTTCAGATTATTAAAAGAAATGGGCTGTCCTACTCCATTTCAAAATTATTGGTAGGTTTTCGAGAACAAGATAGATATCTCTGCCTATAAAAATATATGTGGACAGTTTCGTGTTTCACCCCATTCCATGTGGAACAACACGAAGATAATTACAGCAATGGGTAGGGAACTGCTTACCATTATGATGGTGGTAAGTCACTCCAGTGCCTGACAATGATTATGATAATTCTAGCTTAAACAACCCGTATGATAAATGGAATGAATATACGACTGCTACAGAGATGAGTTTTGGTGATCATCCATTTAAGTATACTGTTGCATATATAGCTCAAGAGTGTAAGTAGTGCTTAGAAAGGATTTATTTTCGATAAAGGTAAATAAATATACGATGGGGATGAGGAGATGTATCATGTCATCGGAGGATCTGATGGATTTATAGATATCGGCGTAGAAAGGATCAATGATTCTATCCGAACATATATTTATGCGAGGAGCCCAAGTTCAGACAAAAACAAGCATGCTCGCTCCAGGGACCGGAACTGATGCGCGACGACAATTTCTGAATATTGTTGAAGATTGTATTACCTCACCTGTTGATTTACAAGGCAGCATAGATCGCTATGAAGATTGTTTGCAATATGCACGAAGTAGTCTAAACTTCATGCTTGGGGAAGACCTGTACCTTATAACTTCGGATATGAATCTACGCATTGGAAAATACGAAGGCTATAATAACAACAACAATCAAATAGCGGAATTATCAGAGATGAAGGCAATTAGTTTAGGTTTTATCCCACATGTTAATTCTGAACAGCGACGCGGATGATCGGGGATCAGGGGACTCGAGGAGCCATAGTCGTGCCAGTGCCCGCCCCGGAGCCTCGCGACTCAAGGGAGCCGGCAGGTGACTCAGCCTCGCGACCAAAGGGAGAGGCAAGTGACTCGAGGAACCGGCAGGCGACTCAAGCGAACCGGCAGGCATGCAGTAAATCGTGAAAATGAAAAAGGTAGCCCTAATTGTTGGAATTCTAACCATCGCTGGAATTGGTTATATGCTTTATGAGGTACTAAGATGATACTTCTTTTTGTAGATACATACAAATCAAAAACCCTACACCCAGTAACGAGAGTCCAGACATGTTCAGCTAGTCATCCAACAGAACCGCTTAGCTGATGAAATAAGCACGATGCCGCGGCTCCGATGATGCTCGGAAGCACCTTTAACGCCCTTACTCCTAATTTTTTGAAAATATCTCAAAGATGTTTTAATTGATCTTTTATCCATTGTTTTACATTTGTATCTGGTGTGGGCTCTGGACTGGGCCTGGGTGCAGGCTCCGGACTAGGAGTACCACCGCGAATGCCAGCAATAATAGATGTGACATGATTACAACAGTTTGCCTTGTGCCTTCAATGGCCAAATGATTTTTCATTTTCCGATAAGGATTCAATTTCTGTGTCCATAAGTTTCAGACACTTTTATTTGTAAAAAATGTAATTAAAAAATTTATAAATTATGGAAGAAGGAATTGAATTAGAAGATTCTACTCCAGAGTTAAAAGATTTTTATGATTTTGAGTATCATGAGGACTATACCTTTGATAAAGAAAGCGATCTTGGTAGACTCCTAAATACTTCAAGAGAATATCAAGAACGACTTGATATGCAGAGTTTATCAGTAAAACAAATTGAATTATCAAAAACCAAAGTAGATGCATTTTATAATTCTGTTGAAGTAAATTATAAACTGAAACCAACTTTTATTGCATATGGAAAATTTACATATGATGGTGGAAAATTTTACAATGGAAAACATCTGCGTCATCAAGTAAATACACTTCGTTACCTACGAACTTTATGGCAATTTTTTTTTAACAATGGCTCTTCCTATATTTTTGACAATGGTTCTATTATTGTCATTTTCTGAGGTTAAAGAGAGTGATAATTTTGTGGTTCCCGGCACTATAACATCATCAGAGCCTAAAATTGGAAACTGCACCGTTAATAGTTGATTCAAATCAATTGTACCTAGATTATTTACTTGTTCTCCTCTTGTCCAAGTTAAAGCTTCATCTAATGCTAACAGCTCACAAAGGGAAGCCCTTCAGTTTGAATTGATGCTTCTTTTACACCTATAAGTTCAATTAATTTTTCTATTATCTGTTCAACAGTATGAGCAGTTTGTGGCAAATCATGCATGGGTATTTCTTCTGGTTGTGTGTGGACTAATGGTTGGCTTATGTTGTTAATCTCCGCTCGAACCTTTGGATTAATCTTGGTGGTGAGTTGGTAATCGGTAATCTTTAGATCACCTTTTATGATGTCAGTGCCGTATTTTCTCTTCAACGTACTTAGTGATAACAATTTTGAGGAGTCATTTTTATAGGTAGGTTTATAGGTAAGAAATAAAATTTTCCACCATCATATGTAAATTTTCCATATGCAATAAAAGTTGGTTTCAGTTTATAATTTACTTCAACAGAATTATAAAATGCATCTACTTTGGTTTTTGATAATTCAATTTGTTTTACTGATAAACTCTGCATATCAAGTCGTTCTTGATATTCTCTTGAAGTATTTAGGAGTCTACCAAGATCGCTTTCTTTATCAAAGGTATAGTCCTCATGATACTCAAAATCATAAAAATCTTTTAACTCTGGAGTAGAATCTTCTAATTCAATTCCTTCTTCCATAATTTATAAATTTTTTAATTACATTTTTTACAAATAAAAGTGTCTGAAACTTATGGACACAGAAATTGAATCCTTATCGGAAAATGAAAAATCATTTGGCCATTGAAGGCACAAGGCAAACTGTTGTAATCATGTCACATCTATTATTGCTGGCATTCGCGGTGGTACTCCTAGTCCGGAGCCTGCACCCAGGCCCAGTCCAGAGCCCACACCAGATACAAATGTAAAACAATGGATAAAAGATCAATTAAAACATCTTTGAGATATTTTCAAAAAATTAGAGTAAGGATGTTAAAGGTGCTTCCGAGCATCATCGGAGCCGCGGCATCGTGCTTATTTCATCAGCTAAGCGGTTCTGTTGGATGACTAGCTGAACATGTCTGGACTCTCGTTACTGGGTGTAGGGTTTTGATTTGTATGTATCTACAAAAAGAAGTATCATCTTAGTACCTCATAAAGCATATAACCAATTCCAGCGATGGTTAGAATTCCAACAATTAGGGCTACCTTTTTCATTTTCACGATTTACTGCATGCCTGCCGGTTCGCTTGAGTCGCCTGCCGGTTCCTCGAGTCACTTGCCCTCCCTTTGGTCGCGAGGCTGAGTCACCTGCCGGCTCCCTTGAGTCGCGAGGCTCCGGGGCGGGCACTGGCACGACTATGGCTCCCTCGAGTCCCCCGATCCCCGATCATCCGCGTCGCTGTTCAGAATTAACATGTGGGATAAAACCTAAACTAATTGCCTTCATCTCTGATAATTCCGCTATTTGATTGTTGTTGTTATTATAGCCTTCGTATTTTCCAATGCGTAGATTCATATCCGAAGTTATAAGGTACAGGTCTTCCCCAAGCATGAAGTTTAGACTACTTCGTGCATATTGCAAACAATCTTCATAGCGATCTATGCTGCCTTGTAAATCAACAGGTGAGGTAATACAATCTTCAACAATATTCAGAAATTGTCGTCGCGCATCAGTTCCGGTCCCTGGAGCGAGCATGCTTGTTTTTGTCTGAACTTGGGCTCCTCGCATAAATATATGTTCGGATAGAATCATTGATCCTTTCTACGCCGATATCTATAAATCCATCAGATCCTCCGATGACATGATACATCTCCTCATCCCCATCGTATATTTATTTACCTTTATCGAAAATAAATCCTTTCTAAGCACTACTTACACTCTTGAGCTATATATGCAACAGTATACTTAAATGGATGATCACCAAAACTCATCTCTGTAGCAGTCGTATATTCATTCCATTTATCATACGGGTTGTTTAAGCTAGAATTATCATAATCATTGTCAGGCACTGGAGTGACTTACCACCATCATAATGGTAAGCAGTTCCCTACCCATTGCTGTAATTATCTTCGTGTTGTTCCACATGGAATGGGGTGAAACACGAAACTGTCCACATATATTTTTATAGGCAGAGATATCTATCTTGTTCTCGAAAACCTACCAATAATTTTGAAATGGAGTAGGACAGCCCATTTCTTTTAATAATCTGAAATCTATAAACAGTTTTGATTAAAGGATTATCATGATTTAGATGTACATAAGATATCCCAAACCCGTTGTCGCCATCCGTGTAACACAATTTAATTGATTTTGCCAAAAGCTCATTGGCTGACGTTTCCACAAATTAACAATTTTATCAGATGTAACATGAGGTGACTTGTATTTCTCAAAAATATTCGGAAA
This sequence comes from Chiridota heheva, assembly GCA_020152595.1. Taxonomy (NCBI): domain Eukaryota; kingdom Metazoa; phylum Echinodermata; class Holothuroidea; order Apodida; family Chiridotidae; genus Chiridota; species Chiridota heheva. The sequence continues at coordinate 1,494,952 of JAIGNY010000111.1, read as the reverse complement.
AGTAGCGCGGAAACTCTTACTATCAGATATGTATATTACTATACTTATACCCTGCTGTGTAAATTCTGTTTCACTAACTCCAGGTTTATATACGGTGTTTACTTTATTTATTTTTGAAAAATTCCTCGAAATTATATTGGAAATAATGTAATTTATCTTTTGATATAAAATAAAAATGCATTATACATTTGAAATAAAAACTTTTGATTAACCAATAATATTAGAGCAACCTATTGGCAATCGAAATTCAAAGAGGGTTCCATAATCGTAAAATCAGTTATATATTGGGTAGGGTATTATAATGTTCCAAAGGGAGAAATTACGGAAATACTATTAGAAGCTGGCCTTTATAACATTCTGCAGCTTTATAACATAATAACCAGACAAGTTCCATGGATGAAAATTAACGTAAACAGATAAACAGAACGAGTAGCCTTCATGATTCCACCAGAGAAATCTAATTAACAGATTTATTTAGTATGGATTATAGATGGTTGGCAGATGGAAAACACATTGGAAGGAAATGATCAGTTTTCAATCATTTGAAACTATTTATATACACTGCGATCAAATTTCCGCAAGTGATAACTTTTGGAAAATCCTCAAATCTTTTAGAAATTATTCCTGCTGGTGATACACCTTTTGGGAGTAGTATGCATATTGATTTCTATAGCAGCGTTCTCAAAGGAAAACCTTTGATACCAGGCCTAATTAGTGAATTTAAGTTCAGTATAAAAGATTCCAAAGGACAAGAAATCAACAACTACGGTCTACCCGTAATATTAACTTTGGAAATAACATAATTTTTATATATGTAAATAAAATGAGTATCTTTGGTCCAGAATTTGGCAATGACAAAATGGCAGAGCTAAATACATATGTAAATACTGAAATACTTTAAACAAAAAAATATGGAGAGATAAGTACAGGAAAAATATCAAACTCCGAAAATGATAAAACTAATTCATACGAAGATGATTATATAACTATTGAATGGAATGGAGCATATAAGCAACCAAGATTTATGCAGAAACGTGTCTTGGCTTACAGAGGAAGTATTACTACTTTTGGATTTAGAATTAAGGGCACTAATCGCGCGTGCAGTACGGGGCTGGAAATTATGAATTAAATCAATGGTGTTTCTTAGTGCTGATGGAATAAAATATAAAGCATTTGATTTTGATACTCCTACATACTTTTAATGCGGTGTGTGTGCTAAGAAAACAAATTGTAAATTTATTGGAGGCGTAGAATATATTTGCTACGAAATTGAAATATATTGAAAAATAAATTATGAAAGAAAAAACCAGATTATCCAAATATTTATCCTTAATTGCCAGAAAATCCCACTAACGTAAACGCATACAGGTTGCAAACAATTAAAAACATTCAAAAGGAGATTGAAAAGAAAAATCAAGGCTAGTCATTACATACAAATTATAAAAACAATTATTAATATATTAGACTATGCAGAATATGCTGCAGAAGTGGCAGCAGTTCAATTGGAATCGTGTCTTTATCAGGTGTTGTAACAGTGCCTATATTTATCATTTTGAAAGGGTTTGCATTTAGTTGTGGCATCGGAGTAATGTTCTCTAAATACTTTTCGAAAATTAATAAAGAAAGCCAAAAAGCATAATGAGATTAAGGTTCTAGCTATTTCTAAACTGAATACTATATCAAGTTATATTTCAGAAGCCTTACAAGATGGTGTTATAAGCCAAGAAGAATTCAATTAACTTTGAGAGAATCTGACAAGTTTTCTGCAATGAAGGAAGAGATTAGGCATAACTTGACTACCAAAAACAGGACTACTCAATTACTAAAATCACAAAAAGAAAAATTAATTGAAAAGGATAAAAATGTAAAAAAAATAGAGGAAATTCTACAAAAACTTACAGCTTAAAATTACAAACTGAGATTGTTCTAGGAAAAGGAAATTCACCCTCCTCCATACATACACTCGGAATTAAAAATACGTCTGTAAAAAGTAAAGAGAATAGATCACACAACAAAAAAACAAATTAAGAAACATTTACTATAGCAGTACTGGAAAGTGGAAAGGAGATGCCGCAATAAAGAAACTAGCTAAACAAGCAAGAGTTACAGATAAAGTCGCTAAGGAATATTCAACAAAACAAGCTTTGTGGCAAATATATAGGGCTCCTTTAAAATATATTCCACGGTCAACGAGTGTGAATAGTAACAGCGCAAAACTTAATGACTTGCATGAAGCCGATCTGTTATTTTTGCCACATGATACAATTGGTAGAAAAACCTACAAATATGCACTTACAGTCGTCGATGTGGCGAACAGGTACAAGGAAGCTGAATCCCTTACTGATAAAACAGCAGTTCAAGTAGCTAATGTTTTAAGAAAATCTACAAAAGGGGGCTGTTGGTCTTTCTAAAAATAATCAAGAAGGTTGACCCACGGAAAGATTTTATGGCTAGTGTTAACACTTTAATGAAAAACCACAATGTTAATATTCAGAGGGGTGAAGTTGGGGACCATAGATCGTAAGCGATTGCAGAGCGATTTAATAGAACTTTAGCTAAACGCTTATTCTTTCATAAGTATGCTAAGGAAATGGCGAGCCTCCATGTGGGCATTGCATTGAGTCGCCTCGCGGCTCCGACTCGTTAGAGTGGGTTAAAAGGCTACCTGAAGTTGTAAAACCATTAAATAATGAAGAAACCAGATAAATTGACTCTAAACCTAAAGATGCGATTAAAAGTGACTGCAGCAAAACAAGCTTTGGGGCATAGTGAAAATGTCAGTCCATACCAAATCATCATCCTTTCACTCTTTATTGCAGATTTGTGTCGACAACACCGGCTAGCAGATACCAATGAAAAACTCTTTAATGAACTTTTGCATGCTGTGATGCCGCTGATATGGCAAAAATCGTGTGATTGGAAAGCTTGGATGCATGATCAAAAGAAAGGAGACTGTAAAATGTATCTTAAAAGATTAATGTTGCTTGGAATTCCATTGTTGTTGTATTTATCATTTTTCTGAGTGTGTCATAGAATATACATTACCACCACATAAAATCAGTGTTCTTTTTATTCTTTTCAATTTCCTTGATTTTAATTTTTTCTATCGAATAACCCTGATGGTATAAGTGATCCTGAAGGAGTGATCCTGAAGGGCTGATCTTAAGGGCTGATCTTAAGGGCTGATCTTGGAGGGGTAATCTTGGAGGGGTAATCCTTAAGGGGTAATCTTGGAGAGGTAATCTTGGAGGGGTAATCTTGGAGGGGTGATCCTGGACGGTAGATCTTCAAGGGGTGATCTTGGAGGGGTTGATCCTCAAGGTCCGATCCTGGGGAGGTAATCTTGGAGGGGTAATCTTGGAGGGGTTGATCCTAGAGGGGTGATCTTGGAGGGGTTGATCCTGGACGGTAGATCTTCAAGGGGTGATCTTGGATCCTGGAGGGGTGATCTTGGAGGGGCTGATCCTGGACGGGATCTTCAAGGGGTAATCTTGGAGGGGTTGATCCTCAAGGTCCGATCCTGGGGCTGATCCTCAAGGTCCGATCCTGGGGCTGATCCTCAAGGTCCGATCCTGGGGCTGATCCTCAAGGTCCGATCCTGGGGCTGATCCTCAAGGTCCGATCCTGGGGCTGATCCTCAAGGTCCGATCCTGGGGGTGATCCTCAAGGTCCGATCCTGGGGCTGATCCTCAAGGTCCAATCCTGGGGCTGATCCTCAAGGTCCGATCCTGGGGGTGATCCTCAAGGTCCGATCCTGGACGGTAGATCTTCAAGGTCCGATCCTGGGGCTGATCCTCAAGGTCCGATCCTGGGGCTGATCCTCAAGGTCCGATCCTGGGGCTGATCCTCAAGGTCCGATCCTGGGGCTGATCCTCAGGTCCGATCCTGGGGCTGATCCTCAAGGTCCGATCCTGGGGCTGATCCTCAAGGTCCGATCCTGGGGCTGATCCTCAAGGTCCGATCCTGGGGCTGATCCTCAAGGTCCGATCCTTAAGGGGTAATCTTGGAGAGGTAATCTTGGAGGGGTAATCTTGGAGGGGTGATCCTGGACGGTAGATCTTCAAGGGGTGATCTTGGAGGGGTTGATCCTAGAGGGGTGATCCTCGAGGGGCTGATCCTGGACGGTAGATCTTCAAGGTCCGATCCTGGGGGTGATCCTCAAGGTCCGATCCTGGGGCTGATCCTCAAGGTCCGATCCTGGGGCTGATCCTCAAGGTCCGATCCTGGGGCTGATCCTCAAGGTCCGATCCTGGGGCTGATCCTCAAGGTCCGATCCTGAGGCTGATCCTCAAGGGCCGATCCTGGGGCTGATCCTCAAGGGCCGATCCTGGGGCTGATCCTCAAGGTCCGATCCTGGGGCTGATCCTCAAGGGCCGATCCTGGGGCTGATCCTCAAGGTCCGATCCTGGGGCTGATCCTCAAGGTCCGATCCTGGGGGGGGTGATCCTGCACCCTCTATACTACTTATATTCTGAACTGCTGAATAACGTTATTTCAATATACAAGTATAACAAGTCGTAGAGATAAACTTGCCTTTTGAAGTACCATATTTTATTTCAATTTGCTGGTTTTCCAGTAAATGTTAATTCAGGACAACATACTACACACTACATGCAAGTCTGCAAAACAATTCGTGACTTCACGAAACAGATAAGATGATGAAGATGAGGGAATAGATAGTGATGTACTTTTTTACATTGAAATTTCATCATCAAAAGTAAGTGAATAAAAATATCAAGAAAGAATCCATAAACATTGCTTACATGTCTTGCACAGTAGTAATTTGAAAGAAAAAAAATCAAATTTTGCCTAAGAATGGTTCACTTTAGTGGAAACTCAAGTTTTGTTTAACTACAAGATAGGAATCTGTCAGACTTAAGACTCAATGAAGTACCTTAAAATGTTATGACATTTTCATATGTCAGTGTGTTCACCACGCCGTTTAAGAAATACGAGAACCAGAGAAAATGCTAGGTTTTTTTGACCGAAACAGTTGTTTAAAACACTTCAGATGCTGTAAATAGATTGTATGTCTTTTATATTTGAGATTGCAGATTTTAACTTGGAGTAAAAAGTACACATTCACAAAATGTTATAGCATTATATAGCGGATCTAGAGGGGGAGGGGAATTCTGGGGGTTGGAACGCCCCCTAAAAAAAATCCAATATTTTCATTACTCCAACAATTTCCAGAACCCCTCCTTGTAAATTTACTTAATTTCCAGAACCCCTCCTTGTAAATTTACTTAATTTTTCGGAAATTTTTTATGGAAATCTCTTTCAATCTTTGTGAAATTTCCCTGATTCCCGTGCAATTTTCGGAAATTTTGGGGAAGCAATTTTCTTCGATGATCGGTAAATTTTCTTCAATTTTCGGGAAATTCTCTTCAATGTTTGGGAAATTTCTTTCAATTTTGGGCAATTTCTTTTTTTCTCGTGGAATTCTCGCAAAATTTCCTATATTTTGGGGCAATTTTTTTTTCGATTTTTGGTAAATTACTTCAATTTTCGAGAAAATTCATTCACTGTTTGGGAAATCACTTTCAATATTCAAGCAATTTCTTCATTCTCTTGTAATTTTCTTTAATTCTTAGGATATTTCCTTCAATGTTTGTGATATCCCTTTCAATGTTTGGAAAATTTTCTTTATTTTGGGGCAATTCTCCGATTTTCGGTAAATTACTTGGAAATTCCATTCCATGCCTGGGAAATCGCTTTCCATATTTGAGAAATTTCTTTCATTCTCATGTAATTTTCGGTTAATTTTCTTCATTTTGGGGCAGTTTTTCTTCGATTTTCGGTAAATTTTCGTCAATTTGTGGGAAAATGTCCTTCAATGTTTGGGATATCTTTTTTAATGTTTAGGAAATTACATTCATTCTCGTGCAATTTCCTTCATTTTGGGGGAAATTGATTTTTAACTTTTCATCAATTACTGGGAAATGTTGCCAAATTTTACCAAAATTTCCAATGATTTTGCCAAATTGTCCTTCAATTTTTTGATAATAATTTCTCAATCGAAAGAAAAGATGCAATTTGAAAGTTGTAATCCTTTCAAGGAGTACGTTTTCCCTTGCTTGTAAGACCCCGAGTGCACCCTTGTCCCAATGTCTTCCATTAATCATGACAAAACTGCTTATCAAACACATTATCACATCATCCCTGGCATGCCTGGTTTGGATTGGTTTGGCCCCTCTGATATCTTATCCTGGCTCTGTCTATGGCTCTAGGGGTTGGAACCACCCCTCCGAAAAGTTTCAACGTTTTTCATTACTTAAATAATAACCAGAACACCTTCCTTGCGATTTTCCCAGATCTGCCCCTGTAAAGGTTATTTCGTCTTCTGTGAAGTCGTATCGCAAACATTGAACAAAACGACTACATAACGTCTATAATCATGGGCAGATGGTTGTCACCAGGAGATCGATAGGCTCCCGTTTTGGATATTCGTTCTGCTGCCAGTAGCCGTGGTGTACTTGGCACCCATGTTCGCTGTCATCGTGGCCGACATCTTGTTTGCCTTTTTAATTATCATCTTGATGGCCAACTTAGCAGTTTCCTTCATTTACATCAAGAAATTATCTGATTATTATATCATTCAATTAGTATAATTGTCTGAATGCTTAATATTCCTTCAATTTTGGCAATCTTTCTTGGAGTATCATATGACTGTATTTTATACAGAAGTTGGCAATTCAAAGTGACAATTTTAGGGAGTACAATGAGGAACAATTAAGATTTGTTATGTATTTAATTTTGCTCAAATAATGTTAACACAAACTTTAATCCTGTGACCCATTTGATTTAAGCAAAGTTGTTAGAAAGGATGTACATAACTTCCCATTAAATGTGATTCGACTGATGATTTCACTGCAATATTTTGATGTTATTAGGAACGTTTTGAAAAATTTCCATTTTGACATCATTTTGATTTTTAGTTCCACCCATTACACAGAGTGGAACGCCGCATGTGAGCTCCCATGTGTGCCTGTGCAATGTTTTGCTTTAAAATGCATATCCTCCTAGGTTTTAATAGCTTTGCTCTTGAAATTCTGGCTCAAACGTGATTTTTGTATGCTTCATATAGCATGTAATTTGCTAAGAGATATTCTATGTGTTTTTTTAATTAAAGCTCCCAAAAGGTTTTACTATAGTATCAGATTTCATACACAATGGTGCTTAAAATAGCTAGCTGTAGACATACTGCTCCGCGTACCGTACATGGCTAGGTCCTCATGCATTCAGTACATGTGTATCTGAATCTGAATCTAAAACGGTTAAGTCGGCAAAAATCCTTCAAGAGGACATGAACGCCAACCGAGCGTAAAAAGTATGAGTAAAAAAAAACTTTAAAAAAATAAATAAAAAAAAACTAGTTAGCAATACAAGTGTTAGTAAGTTTAGCTTTGAAACAGTTGAGACTTGGTGCATGTACAATGTCTGACGGTAAAGCATTCCAATCCTTTAGTGTGTGAGGGAAGAAAGAGTGTTTATATACATTCTTTTTAGCATAGGGAACCTAAAAATTAAGGTCATGATCATTTCTTGTATTAGCTCTGGCGGTGGGGATAAGTTCATCTTTATTGATAGCGACAAGATTGTTATTGATTTTATATAGCATATGTAGCCGGGTGTTGTATCTTCTTGTTTTTAGCAGAGGCCAATCTAATTTATGAAGCATGTTTTTTACACTAGATTTATAAGAGTAGTCTGCCATACAGAACCTGGCTGCTCTCCTTTGAATAGATTCAAGTTTATCCACATCGCACTGGTGATGGGGTCCCAGACTGCTGATGCGTACTCAAGTACTGGCCTGACTAGAGCTTTATAAGCAGTGGATTTTACGTCGGTGGGACAGTTTAAGAGATTACGTTTTAATAGGCCAAGTACAGAGTTAGCTTTCTTGGTTATGTTATGTATATGTTTATTCCATTTGAGTTTATTATCAATTTCAACACCTAGGTATGGATGGGAGTTGACATGGTTTAGTGGCTGGTTGCATAAGGTATAAACAGGTGATTTAAAGCATTTCTTAGAAGAAATTGACAAGATGTAGCATTTAGAGGGGTTGAAATTCATTTGCCATTTGTTTTGCCATTGTTCAAGTTTGTTAAGATCATCTTGGAGGATTTGTTGGTCAGAGGGGTCATCAATTGTTCTGTACACAAGGCAGTCATCAGCAAACAGTCTAACTGTGATGTTTATATTATCAGGGATGTCATTTATATATAAAAGGAAAAGTAAAGGACCCAAAACAGTACCTTGTGGTACATCGGATAAAACCTGTTTAGAATCAGAGATTTCACCATCACAGACAACGCGCTGAATGCGATTGTTGAGGAATGATGCAAACCAGGCCAGGAGATTTCCACCAATGCCATAGGCGGAAAGTTTGGATAACAGGCGCTGGTGTGGGACTTTATCAAAGGCTTTTGAGAAGTCAAGAATAGCCATTGAGATGGCTATTCTACGATAGCCATTAGCACTACAATATGTACTGCTTTTATTAAACTTATCTAAAAGCTGGTATAAAATCATTAATTTGTATAGTAGTACCTTTCACATAAGACCAAAATTATACAACTTCATGAAAATTTGAGTGAATTACTGGATGATCAAAAATTATATATCGGAGACTTGAAGCTGTGTGAAATTTTTGGGACGTGACTGTGTTATGTACTATGTGCATGCAAAAAGAGATCAGCAAATCTAATATGTGGCCAGAAATAAAGACAATAACTCAAGCTTTCTAATGATACCTGAGTTTTAAGTTTTCGATGATTTTTTTCAAAGAAAAAAGTTGAAAACCATTTTCATTTTCAGTTTTAAGCATGTTTATTAAAATGCAATTGCAAAAACTCAAACTTTGTTTGAAAGAAAATTGTTTTATCTTTAAAATGAGATATAATTCTTTGCTATGCCCCATTTACACTGCAAGCGACTCGTTTATAAATTGACCCATATTGTTCGAAGTTGTAAATAATTTGAAACTAAAGCTGGAATTTCCTTATTTCGAGGGCAATTTGTATTAATTTACCTTTTCTAATCGTACGTAATGTTAAGCATAACTTACTTATATAAAGGAAAGCTTAACCAAATGATTTATCAGCTGGTTTTAGAGTAATTTTAAGCCGATGTCCGCTTGGATTTCAGCATGCATGATGCAGGTACTGTACAGTACCTTCGTAACGTAACAGTGTAGTGTACACAAGTGAATACACTTGTGTGTACTGCACTAGCAGAACTGTAGCAGCCATTTTCAACTGCAATCTGTAGTGTAGGCCTACTCTGATTAAGTAACTATTTATGTTCAGTTATTGTGTATCTTGAATTCAAATTCTTAATATTGCTAAAAGGAAATTTACTTTTACTTAGCTTAGATCAAGATTTTTTTTGGAATAAAAAAGCACAATCTCTGACGCTGTTTTAAGCTTCGCCAAGGCCCAGGGCCTGTTTTTTTTCTTCACCGATGTACCTCAAGGAACTCCTTACACCATATTCAACATGTCGCAACCTAAGGTCTGCAGACTGGCAGATAAAGGTCTTCTAGCTATTCCAGGAACTTCCACAGCTGGTAACAAGGCTTTTTCCGTAGCTGCACCTAAGCTATGGAACTATTCCTTTGAACATTCGTTGTTGTACTTCCTTACACATCTTTAAGAACAATCTCAAAACATACTTGTTCACCATTGCTTATGATTGACTTTGTTTGCATTCCTGGTGTTTGTCATATGTATATTTCACATGTTCTATGCAATTTATTCGCTATGGTCCTTTGCAGCGCCTCGGATTATGTTCGCATAGATAGATTGGCGCTTTAAAAATGCGTAATTATTATTATTAATGTTATTATTATTATTATTATTATCATCATCATCATCATCATCCTCATCCTCATCCTCATCCTCATCATCATCATCATCATCATCATTATTATTATTATTATTATTGTTATTTCATGTAGGGCAGAGGGAGGAATGACATTTGGCACATGGGTAGGAATGCCATGTGGGACAGAGATGGATGATATGTGGGATATAGGGACATTAGTTGTTCGGCTGCTGAAAGTTTCAAACAGTCAGACCCGACCTGATAAACAACCAGGTCGGGTCAGATTTTCCCTCTTTATTTTCTTTATTCTGAAAACCTTAGTTGTTGTGAAAGTTAGTGCTGAATATCATATTAGCAATGGATGAAGTCCTTATTGTGTAGTTATTTTAATTAAGATAAAGTGGTCTCACTATTAAGGACAAGTCATGGATGTATACCATGTGGGCACAGGGAAGGATACCGTGTGGTACATAGGTGTGATGGCATATGGGGAATGGGATGCCATTTGGCACATCTTTAGAATGAAACGCCATGTGGAACAAAGGGAAGATCCATGTGGGGCATAAGGAGGAATAACATGTGGCACATAGGTAGGGATACCATGTGGGACATAGAGATGGATGTCATGTGGGACAGGGGTGGGATGTCAGATGGGACATGGGTGGGGTGGATAGTAGGATGTTTTTATAATTGGACTTATGATATGTGTGTCAATTTGAATCGGTATGCGAGCCATGACGGTATTTATCGTTCTAGTTTAATTTAATATTGTTATATACATGTGGCATCCCACCTTATGTCCCACATGTCATCCCTCCTTATGTCACACATAGCGTCCCTCCTATATTCCACATCTCATTCCTCCCTACGTCCCAAATTTCGCTCCTTCTTATCTCTAAAATGGCATCCGGTTCTCCTAGATGCTCCATATGGCATCCATATCTATGTCTCACATGAACCCACCCTTTGTTACACATGGCGTCCCTCGCTATGTGCCACATGGCATCCCTTCCTATGACCCACATGGCATATCCTTATATCCTACATGACTTCCATCCATATGTCTCAATGTCATCCGCACAAGACACCTAATCCACTCAAATATTAAACGAAAAAAATCGGGAAGTAACGGTGTTATTCAACTCGTTCCAGTAATGCTTATGGCACGACATTCTCAATTGACCTCTTGACCTGCATTGCGCAATACATATAATCGTTACCGTGAACTGGCTTATTGATTTTAATCAAATTAAATGCATCTAGTTTTGAACAATGTCATAGTAAGTAAATAACCCAAAATGTGTGGAATTGCAATTAATTTCACATGATTATTAATTAGATTTTGTAATTACGTGTTTGTCTGTCATATACACATTTTAGCTAGAAACTTACAACTGTCAGCTTAATTATTTATTTGAAGCACACTGAAATAATTTTAGATTTGCACACTTCGACCCAATCAGTGAATTGTCTTACTTTTTGGCAATGTTAATTAATTATTTAGGTCATTTATTAGACTTTCCCTTTGTTTATTATGTCCTTAAATGCTAATTCTATACATGGCTAAACCATTTGCTAAAAACACAGCTTATTTAGTTTCAAAACTGCATTTAATTCAAATTTAGCAAATTGTACATTAAAACGCATTTGTCCCACTTTTCCAACTTTAGTATATGTTATGGGTTGTTTACACTTCAAGTATGTCATTAATTCTTTAACGATGTCATATTATCAATCATTTATGTTTTTAATTTGGAAGAGAATATTGTACAGAACAAGAAAATACTTGATAGCAATGGTAAAGTAACATATGCTTTTAAAATGCTTGATTCTTCAAAATTGACCAAACTTTGGCCAAATCTGGTTGTCATGGAAACGATCATCAACAACTTAGAGGTAAACAGATTTCAGCTAAAAATGAGTAGACTTAAAGAAAATCTTTAAATTAAATTACGATTGAAAAGAAAATATGACAAAAATAAAATTGCTTTTAAAATAAAACCAGTCAGTTGGTTTTTGCACTGCCATGGGTTGAACTATAACATCATTGATGTCTAGTTAAATGGTAAAGCTACCACTTATGAAAGTCTATCATGCAAAAATTATTTCCCTTTGGATACTACATTAAATATAAAATAGTGACAACCCGCCCCCTCCCTTCCCCCCTTTAAATGGTACCAACCAACCTATCTTGCTCATGGACTAGATGTGCAGTTATCAGTGTCAAACGCAAAAGCCATTTCCAAATACAACTTTAGTAAGTAAGTCTACTGTGAAAGTTGGCGTCCTCCTCATCACATTCTTAAAGTTTATTTTAATTGTTTGCTCTTTTTTTTAATTATTTTTAACATGATACTGCTTAAGTAACTTGGCCACGAGTCACTGTTCGGCATTCAGACTCTTGTTTTTTCATCCATCCGGACCATAACCTACCCCCGAGTAGGATCAAGTTCAAGCAACTGAGCTTCCGGTGAGCATTCTTACGATTATTAAAGGATTAGTTCAGTGGTCAAGCAAGTCCATCGTATATGAAAGAGGACTTTAAAAGAAACAAAATGGTGAAGAAACCATTCAAAAATCTTATTCCGTTAAGGAGATATTTAAGTTTAAAATTTGGTATCATTTCTGTAGAAACGGCTAAAATCAGACTAGTTGTGATGCCACAGCCTCAGATTCCTCAAAGTCTTTATGCATTCTATCATATTTTGTCCTGCGATTTTGTGGCTTAGAAACCATTGGATATGTCAAAAAAGTAGTAAAACTGAATCTAGGAAGTGCGTTTATATTATACCACCTGAAGAAAGTTTGAGGAAAAAAATTTCAAATAGTGAGAAAATAAAATGAACTTTCTTTAGAATACATAAAGACTTTGAGGAATCTGAGTCTGTGACATCACAACTAGTCTGATTTCAGTCGCTTTTACACATATGATACCAAACTTTAAACTGTAATATTTCCTTAACGGAATAAGATTTTTGAATGCCTTCTTCACCATGTTGTTTCTTTAAAAGTCCTCTTTTATACAAGATGGACATGAGTGGCCCCTGAACTAATCCTTTAAGAAATCGGAAGATCTGATTGCTTGAAGTGGATCTGATCGCAAGGTCGTACTTCAGTGAGAACACACCCAAATTCCTGGACCAACAGATGAACTAAAATCGCCCTTGGAATGAGTAATATATAGCAGCACTGAAGACGCATAATTAGAGGGGGTCTTATCAAGGAGCTTTTGTGTAGAAGCTCCTTGGTCTTATCAATTCTCTGGTCTAATCATGCTGCTTTACCAGTTGGGAGGATTTTTGTTACGACTAAGCAGTAATTTTCACCAAAAATACGTCACAATTTGCAAATTTCTAGTCTTTAAATTCCAGTCTGCAGTCTGCAAAAGTTGGTCTTACAATTTTGCAGACTGCAGACTGGAATTTGCAGACTAGGAATTTGCAGACTGTGACGTTGTTTGAGTGAAAATTGATCAAACTTAAGTTAAATCATCAAGATACTCTCTAAATAGTATCTTCATGGTTAAATAGACCTAGGCCTAGTTTGATTTTACATTATTTCGATGATAAAAGACTGGAATTTTATTTTAAAGGCACATGCAAAGAGAAGCTCTTTGGCACATGTTTATGGACGCTGACATAACTTAAAATTATTAAAAACAGACTGGACAAGAATCATTTCGCCTTCACTATGTTACGACTTAGGCCTTAAGCCAGGAATTCAAGTCAACTTTTAAGTTAGTAGGCGTCCACATGCCCAAATAGAGCAGATCTCCAAATCTACCAATTTGGGTATGTGCCCATGTCCATTGAAAAATTGGCGCCACACAATAATCAAGTCAATGGGATTAAACACGTCTCAAAACAACAAAAAACCCAGATTTTTTTGAGAGACTTTATTTTTAATATCAAAATCAACCCCCTTCTCACTGTAAAATTAAACACATTTACTTCAATTTGTTTCCAGTTGCAGTTGTAAAATTTGAAGAAAAATAATAACCGACGGTGAAACGCTCTTAACAATACATGTAATACCGGCGCATGTGCATGTGCGTGCACATATGAAATGTATTATTCCTCGCAATCATCGTGCGCAATATTTTGAATATCTTACCCTCGTGATGCGTACGTACGGGTACAGCGCCTATGGCGTTGAAATTGCAACACTAAAACAGTGCAATCTAATTCCTGCGCTTCATATACGCCCGTGAAAAACGCTTGTGATGAAAGTTCCTAGCCCAAATTGTCGCCTTTGGCCCTATACTTATATAGATAGATATAGACAAAAAAACTAGTCTAAATTGTCCCGATTTATTTTTTGTCGGACAAATTTGTCTAACACCTCATGCGCTCGAAGTCCAGTTATACCCCTGCGTGCAACGATAAGCAGCCTAAGACAAATTAATCCAAAACAGAATTACAACTTACGAATTGCAGGTATTCATAACACTTTAAATGGAACTAAGGCTCATTTTTCCTGTCTCAGATTCTAATTAAAAATATTACATAAAGAAAGTGTCCGTACTAGATTTTCTACCCTCATTGGTTTGAATTACTTCCACCTCCCCTGGGTATAGCTAAAAGCGCAATTTCCTCTCCCTACCGCGACTAAAATTGATTCAATTTCAATCGGCCTGAAAATTGCTGATGGCCCTTTTCTTTTAATACTAAATTTGCAATCACGACAGTTAGAAAATCAGAACAGAAATTCTTTGGACGAAACCAGGCCCGTATACGTCGAGATACGAGAAATGGATGCACTTGAAAGTCGATTCAGTGAGATCAAACTACGTTGTTAACCAGTGTTTATGCTACATCCAGAATGTTCCAAATTTGTCTGTGTGTTGACCTATTCATGTACACTTTGGAGAAACTAAACATGAAAGGAATTTGAGTTCCTTTAAACTCAATTCACCATGCAGAACTTCATTATTGAGAGTCAAAAATACTTGCCCCCAATAAGAAAAAAATAATTTAGTAATAACAACGGAAATAACTCATGTATCGTCCTCGATTTAATTTGTAATCGGGTGAGGGGATCCATAATAGAATTCGGTCGATGGTCTACCCTCTTTCCTCCCCTCCCGGGATCGATGGGCCCCTTGACTATTTCCATACAGTCCATGATTAGTTTGGTTGTGATTTATCTATCTATCAGCACGCTCAATGAAATGATAGGTGTCATGTTCCCTTCTGTTTTGAATTCCGTCTCTTTTGTTAGTTTCGCTAATTGGAATGTTTGCATCAAAGTCTTGATAAAATGTGACATCTTTGAACATGCGCTCTTGATCGCCCATCGGGCGGAAGGTCATAATTCACAACAAAAAAAGGGTTTTGTTATTAAAACTTTTTTTGTATGTTGGCTCCTCAGGCCCGTAGCCGGGGTGGGGATGGAAGGGGTGAGAGGGGATGGAAGAGAAGGGGGAAGAGGGTTGTCAGAACGAAGGAACCCCCTTTTGTTAAGAAAGTGCCCTTTTAAAATCTAAAAGAATAATAAGCATCTGGAATTTTAATGTTTGTTGTCCTGTCATACAAAAACGGACCACTTTTTTAAATTTCCCTGCTACGGGTTTTTCCCTGCTTCGGCGTAGATATTAAAAACTGTCCCCAATTTTTCTTCCAAAATCGCGTAACAGAGGAACCAGGACCCTATGTTCAACAACAGAAAACTTATTGGTGCCTTCCATGATCTACATTGCAGTTCTAACATATTACATACCCCAAATACTTTCTTGCAAAAGTGTCCTTATCTTCAGATCGTATTGTCCTACTTCTTCTAGATTAAACGTTCTTCGGAAATACTGCTTGGGAATACTGCTCCATTAACAAAACAGGTATCTATAATTAATCCATTTAGATAAAAAAAAATAACTGCAGTGCCATCTGTGGCGCGGCAGGCCTTATAAATTCATGCCGCACACCAGCGCGGCCGCGGCGGCACGTGCGTCCAGTTCGCTGGCGTTATATTTATTAGTACGCGCTATGGACAAGGCTGCCACTCGTAGGGGGAATCCCCTACGGTAGGGGATTTAAGTCAAATGTAGGGGGTAGGGGGCATATACGGAGAAAGCGGCAATACTGTGGGGAGGAGTAGGGGGATTAATATTTTTTTAACAAAATTGATTAAAATAATGCTTTTTTTATATGCTAGATAGACAGAAAACAACGTCAATATAAATATCAAATTTCCAAACGATTAATACATTTTAAGTATGAAGTCATAGTCGTTAACCAAACTTCTTAAAATTTCAAGCAAATCTTATATCCCGCACTTCTATATTTCTTGCTAAATATGAAGCTATTGTATCATACCCATACCTTCTCAGAATATATTCCCTTCAGATCCCGCGACGCGCGCTCCTAAAGTATACAGTAAGAATGGACTTCAGTGATCGGCTTTGTAAAACAGGTTATGGTTGTAGAGGTGTAAACAGAGTGTAAATACACCAGCCAAGGGGGTAGAGACACGTAAAACCAGCAAACTCTTGTTAACCTCATGCCAAAAAGTGTCCCAACTTGAAGAAAATATCACTCTTTTACTTGCGCAGAAAGGATAGATAAACGGTAAGAAATATATATTTTTTACATATAATGCATAATAGGCATAGGGGAAAAGGGACAGGGACCCCCTCTCAAAGTTGGGGTAAATACCCTTCCGCCCCTACTTTTGTTAACCATTTATTCAAACAAAATTGCAACTTTAATTGAGTAAATGTGGTTGGTGTACCCATGAAATTACACTAATCAGCTAATTGTGGTTGGAAACCTATGCAAAATGACTAAAAGAACCTTAAAGCCTCGGTCTGCAAATGTCACTAAAGGTAGATATTTTTAGTTTTTGTTTTTCACAAAAAATTTCACATTCACATTGAATTTTGACATCAACCCAAGGCTAAGCCACCTGCATGCCAACGCAAGGAAGGGAGTGGGCATATGCTGAGGCTACAAGGGAGAATTTGACTGAGTATACATCTGTAGACTTCAAAATGGCTCATGGCTTGTGACTGGCTTTGAAAATAGAAATAACTTGCTATTCCTCCCACTGCTTGGGTATTGAGTCCTCAATCGAGTCGATATTGCTTCTCTGCTCAAGCATTATATATAATACAGTTGAACTTTAATAAGTACAGACCAGCCCGTGAAGCTTTGTTGAGCTTATCATTATTGTATATGATTATTATTATCACGAAGTCCATGTAAATACTTTTTTTTTTCCCCGGCTTTGTTATAATTTAAGTTGACAAAAATTTCACACGTATTTCACATATAAAATACACATGGGAAACTTGCATTTCATATATGAAATATATGTGATTTGGGGCATTTGACATGTAAAAATTGAAATTTTACACGTATTTTTCATATGTGAATTTTATTCCTTTGGTGAAACTTATTTTTACATAAATAAAATGCTTTTGTTTCATATGTGAGAAAACAATTTTATATATGAATTTAGCATTTAATATATGAAATACATGGGTATGCGGAGCATTCCCAGGCATCTATTTGAACAGCTTTTATACTTATCATTTTCGGTGGAATTTTGGCTCATTTCTTACCAAGGTTGAGGTAAGAATGTCATGTAGACTTTGTTGCCTTCCTTCTACAGATCATAGCTTGCAGTCTTGCAGACAGATGTTTCGAACACTTCAAACACGCAGTGGGCAAGAGCCACAGTTACAGGCAGTTAGGGTTGAACTTTAACGAGTGATCATTCCAAACACATTTAGCCTTGACTTGAACTGTTAATTGATGGACTAACAAGATGATCATTCCAACTGTTCCAAGTAATGATGTTGAGAAAAGCAAAAGTAGATAGGTTGTCGTCTTATCTGTATCTGTAACAATACTGCATAACACTCCAGTGGTGGAGTCAAGCACGTAGGAACTGGTGTGCCCATGTACTGTAGTTGGTGGCGTTAATCTTTCTTGGTTGCGTTAATCTTTCTTGGTTGTGTTGCTGAGATGTTCCAGGACTTGATTCTTAGTGTTGTACTGCATCTAGTTTCTTTTTTTTTACTTCAAAATTGTTCTCATAACTGTTGTAATCCATGTACATTATAGTTTTTAGAGCTTTGTATATGCAAAGAGCTTCCACATATGCATTGAGGATTTTTTGCTTTTATAGACTGGCAGAACTCACTCTTCGTAATGTAATGTACACAACCTACATTTTTCTTTTGTTATCATTTTATTCCCCTCGAATGGCTCATCCAATTCTTGTGTGACCACTTCGGCAACATCTGTCATCACTTTGTCCATTTCTTTCAAAGGTCATAAAATTATTAGTGGGTAGGGGAAAACTTTATTTCTGTAGGTGAAAACAAAATTTTGTAGGGGAAAACCGAATTTTGTAGGTGAAAATGCACCGAAGAGTGTAGAGGGAGTGTAGGAGAAAAGCGCATGCGTGGTAGGGAAATATAAAATTTAGAGTGGCAGCCCATGTAACTTATTACCGGTACCTTAGTTAGATACATCATGCATACTGTATTACTGGTAAAAACCTGCAACTTCAAGTTCAAGTACAACGCCATGCCAAGTGAACCATTGAGGAGAAGGACCAGTGAAATAATTTCTTATTTTAACCAATTTACAACAGCCATTGAGGTTTAAAACGTAGGTAGCCATTAGGATTAAGTCTTTTTTTAATATGTTCATGCTATTTTTACATAGTAAGATGAGTTTTAAGGCAACAGCCACAAATTCGTCGCGGAAAGGCTTATTATAATATTAGCTATGCGTCGTCAATATTCGGGTTACCTACCTGACCGTGACGTTAGGTTGACACAGTGAAAAATAAGGTTTTTATATGGGTTTAAAAGTTACATGGTTGGAAAGAGCCCTTCAAAAGATGATCAACAAAAAAATTGGTTTTAAAGAATCCTATTCTCGAGGTCGGTGCCACGTAACGTGTACGAGCTCAGTACAGTTTTGCCAAGTTGAAGGGGAAACTTTATCATTACAGTCAAGTCAATGGGATATTTTTTATTAATACTGGTGTCGTCTCAACTAGACGGCGAAAATTAATGGTACTCATATATATTGGAAACTATTATCTTATACACAACATTTGTTAAGAAAAATAAATTCTGTTCAGTATTTTTAGCAAAATAACAAAAAATTAGTTTTTCTCAAGTTATTGACTGCAATGATAACTGACTGTTTGTTTTCCTCTTTGACTAAGTTTGAGATTGTCAAAAAGCATTGTTACGTCGTGGCTGTGCACCTTAACATTCCCAGATGTCTGACCTCCGATATTGAAGGTGGTAGATTCGATGTAACCATGTAGGCCTACGGGCTCAGTACGGTTTTGCTAAGTTGGAGGAGAAACTTTATCATTACAGTCAATGAGATACTTTTTATGAATACTTGTGTCACCTCAGCCAGTCAGCGAAAATTAATGGTACTCATATATGTTGGAAACTATTATCTAATACACAACATTTGTAAAGAAAAAGAAAATCTGTCCAGTATTTGTGAAATGATAACTGACTGTTTGTTTTCCCCTTTAAGTAAAGTTTTAAGATCATAAAAAAAGCATTCTTACGTCGCCGTGCACCACAGCATTCCCGTATGTCCAACCTCCAGAATTGTTGCCACGACGGCCAAAAATGCATTTTTTAAAAACCTGCACTTTTGTTTGGCACTTCAGATCATGGGTAAAGTTGCCTATCTAGCAGAATGGGCAACTTTCTCTCAAACAAAGCAAACTTTACCAACAAGAATTATATATATATATATATATATATTTAATTTTTGTATACATGTTCAAATAATGGAAAAATACATGTTAATTACACTGTCACCTACTTGATCTAAATAAGTGAAAACTGCATTTTCAATCATCTGTAACTTTAGAATCCATTACCCCATTAACTTGCAATTTTAAGAGGTTGAAGACTGTACCCCATTCTAAGCAACCATAAAATTGCAACAAAATAAAATGATTTATTAAGAAGTTCTGAGTTAATGAATTTAGCAATTTCACTATCGAGCCAAGTATACATCAAAACCTTAAATGTGGCATATATTCCAAAAATTATCATTTTAGAGTTCATTGCAGGTGTACATGACATATATTTATATAGTTTCCACTTCACTTACATTTAAAATGTAAGACCTTTTGATTTGGGTAAACTTTTAATTAAATTAGCCATGCACCCTAATTCCACAACAAGTATATATGTCGTACTAATTTCACATACACTTTTAGTGCAAACATTTCTGCTGTAACTAAAAAGATGCATTATATCTACTGTACACATGGGACAAGCACATAAGCGTTTAACCAATGATATTTACTTAGAAGTTGGAGCAAGAGTAGCATTCACAACTTCAAATATAAATGCACAGACAAAACTGTTGATATATTGCTTGTATACTGTGAAATCCTATTATGCGTCGATTTAGTACAGACATGTAATGTACATGAAATGATATTATCACCTCTACCAGCAAAAGTGTGATCATCAGTTCAGCTGTGCAGTTGCACCTTTGTAGTAGCATACCACATTCAGCCTTATCCAGTCTCGCTACGAGGAGGCTGATCACATGAGACCATCCCACTCTAAATTCTTTAAGTGATTAATTTGTGTAACCCATTAGCATTGGGAAAGAATGAAGTTTTTTTTTATGTGGAGTTAAAAGTTACATGGTTGGAAAGAGTTCTTTAAAAGATACATACCTAACATATAGCTACAGCTTGTTGCTTACTTGGCAATGGCAAGTTCTCATCAATAAGTAAACAAAATGTTTTTATCGGCAAGGCGGGTAAATATCAAGGCATATGGTAGATAAAATCAAGGTGACAATGGCAAATAAAATGTTTTTATCTCGTCAATAAGAAGAATAAAATGTTTTTAAAATGTTTTCATCAGCACCAAGGTGAGAATGGCAAGTACGTATAAGGAATAAAATGTTTTTATCGGCAAGGCGTATGGTAAATATCAAGGTGACAATGGCAAGTACTCGTCAATAAGTAGAATAAAATGTTTTTATCAGCAAGGTATATGGTAAATATCATGGTGACAATGGTAAATAAGTCAATAAAATGTTTTCATTAGAAAAAATGGCAAATGGCAAGTACTCGTCAATAAGAATGGAATAAAATGTTTTCATGGCAAGTACTCAAATATCATGGTGACAATGTCAATAAGCAGAATAAAATGTTTTTATCAAGGTGATGGTAAATATCAAGGTGACAATGTATATGGTAAATATCATTGACAATCAAATAAGTAGAATAAAATAAAACAGTAAATATCAAAAATGGCAAATTGTGAATAAGTAGAATTTTTTTTAAGGTATATGGTAAATATCAAGGTGACAATGGCAAATACTTGTCAATAAGTAGAATAAAATGTTTTCATTAGCCAGGCATATGGTAAATATCAAGGTGACAATGGCAAGTACTTGTCAATAAGTAGAATAAAACAATAAAAAAAAAAAATGTGATACACATTTGTTTTATAGTACAGTATGAATACAATATACCAAACGATAACTTTGGTTTTTTTTTTTTATAATAAAACATAAAATACTTGCATCATACTCCGGCTGGCAAAACTGGCAATGGACATGTAGATGGCAAGTATATCAATTGCATATTGATCTGGTAAGAGAATCGTATTCTTTTGAGTCAGACTGGCAAAACAAATAAAAATAAATGAATTAAAAAACAGAAATGTGTGAGCATTGTTCATCAGTAGATAAATAATGTTCACATAATTCACATTTTTCAATTTTTCTTATTTCAAAACAAGATCATCACCTCACCACTTCTGTAATCACCCAGGAGAGGCACGGAAATAACTCTAAAACTATTTGTATCATACTCCAAATCATCATCCTCATCTTCCATCCACTCAATCAGGTCATACTCAATGACACAATCACCCTTCTTATCAACATCAAGAACCCGACCGCTCCACCACATTTCTTCCCCATCCCTACTGAGCTAAAAATGCCTAATGCCCCTCTTTACAAAATCCTTTGGTTGTACAGTCTCCTCGATTAGATCACCACACTCCAAATCTTCCATAACTTCACTCTCGCTAAACTCCCATTCGTTCTCCATGTCTTCTTCGTACCTCACATAAGACTTTTCCCCCCTTTTCTGCATTACACCAACAAACCACTGTTCCTTCCCTTCACCATCATCAGTCAAATGTTTGATTAATTTCCCATCCAATGCCAACAAGGTACTTACATTAACTTTCTTCTTTTTTTTTTTTTGGGAACTCCTTTTTCCAACACAGCCCTGTAACTGTTTCTTCTTTTTCACTGGCTCAACGGCTGTGCCACTGGCTTAACAATTCCTGGCTGTGCACCCATCATCCTCCTCTGCCACTCATGCACTTATTCACTGGCTGTGCACACTCATTCACTGGCTGTGCACACTCATTTACTGTCTCACTGGTCAACACTTTCTTCACACTATTCACTTGCACACAACTCTTGCACAATTTCAATGCTTTCCACTCAGTCGGCTGTGATAAATTCAGGCATGCCATCTTCATTCTTCACTTTCACTGGCTGTGCACACATACTTCCTGAACTTCACTGGCTGTGCACTCATTCACTGGCTGTGCACACTCATTCACTGGCTGTTCATTCAAACCCTCAACCTGGACTTTCACACTCTGTGCACACTCATTCACTGGCTTCCCTAACACTTTCTTCAACTTGGCCAACTCCACATCACTAAATTCAGCATGCCATTTTATTCCTTTCAACACAATCCACCATCAGCAACCACATCTTCAGTCAGTTTCACCATCAGCAAACATCTTTAGTCTCATCTTTAGTCAGTTTCTCGTTCACGCTCCTGCAATGCCTTCTCACGTTTCTCATTCCACTGTCTCACTTTCATCTCATGGATCTTCTCACGCCTTTCATAAAACTCTCTTCTCTGTCCTGCCACTGTTTCTTGCATATTCCATATATTCTGCTCTTCTTTCTTTATCCAACTTATCTATGCACCCACTCATTCCATTCTTAGCACACATTATCATACCTTCAAGCGCAATTGTCAGAGCATTTAGTTTCTCTCGCATCAATCTATCGAGCATTCCAAAATCCCTTTCTACACACATATTCGTCAGTGGCACACTCTCAGTCTCTCTTACTACCTCATCACTCATACTGGCATACCTACCCCCCCTCCCCTGCAAGATGGTCCACAACATTCTCTTTCCAAAAATACAAAACGATTCACACAAACTCTTAAAAATAATTTGCACTGCAAATCCTTCCCGCACTCAAGAAACAAACATTCATGCACTCGCATCCTTTTGCACATCTACATCATCAAACAACTTCTCACCCTTCATTAATGCACTCGCATCCTTTGCCCACTTCTAACAGTGCTCCATAAACCTTTGATACCTCGCATTCACACTCACTACATGCACGCTCTTCCCATTCACATCCTTTAAATTTAACGCTCTCCACAGTGGTGCGGTGATGATCTTGTTGATTATGCCGAGAGCTCTACACCCTGCCTTGAAAGCTGCAACCTCAAGATCAGCATAAACGACTTTCATCAATTGGTTTTCCTTTTCGACTTGTTTGAAAAAGGCCAACAACTCAGGATATAAGTGAAATACTCCTACAGCATTGTGGAAAAATTTTTGAACCTGTTTTCTCTGAATGGAAATAGGACTAAATCCTTTTCCACTCCACTGGACCTGAGGAAGGCAAGAAAATCAATTGGTTTTCCTGACTTCTTACCTACGCCCACTGTTGCACACCCTTTTGCAAACAAGTCAAATAAGACGGACTGTCCCAGCTTCACTTCCTGAAGGCATAATGCAAGGCAGCATCTGACTTCCAACTCGATTAGAACCAAAAAGGGTTTTCTGTAATAGTTTTAAAGAACTTGCAACTTGATCTGCCAGACCTACAAGGAAGTGAAGCCCACAATAAAGTCATTCATCCTGATCAGTGGACCTTTCTCAGCATCAGTCATTTTGTCAAAGCCCTTTTAAAAAAGGGGTAGGATGAAAGTCCTATATTCCTGCAGAAGTCCCTATTTCCTTTCTTCTCTGCAGAATGCCTGTCACTCGTGGTGTCTTTGATGGCAGATATCAACTTTGCTGCAGAGAGGGAGGAGACTCTGTTGACTGGTGTTTAGAAAGATCCGAGACTACCTCTTTCAAAACAGCGAGAGTGCACTCGGCAGAACCAGACGACATGTTTGAAGTCCGACAGTTTCATCAGAGAAGCTGACATCATATGTGCCATATTTATTACCCCACTTTGTGGTGCCATCAGTACATAGAGTGACAGGTTCTCCTGCATCAGAAGCTTTCATCGAACTTCCAAGACACTGAAGCTGTACTCGTGCTTCAAGAAGCATGCACCTGGCTAATGTTTGGCGTGGACGTTTGACATCAGACACCCCGGTAAGATGCTTCAGGACAGATCTGATTACAGATTACACATTGTTTGCACCAACATTTTGTGTTATGAGGTCTTGGTACACGGCTCTTATGTCATCTGTATATTTCCCATCTTTGAAAGTGACAATGTCACTTTCTTTGAGAAATGCTGATGTCCGTTGATCCGCTTCTTCTTCAAATGTGTCATTTAGAGTGCAAAGTTCGTTCTCCAGGAACGCATTGACCTAGCGGAGGCGCTTGTTTTCCTTTTCCACCCTAGGTTTTCTTGCCCTTTAGGCCCACCTGCCTCCAATTTCTTACGCTACCGCCTGAATTTGTCTGTGAGATTTTTCTTTGTTTTTCAGTTTTTGATTTTGTTCCCGACAATACTTTCAACTCTTTTAGACATAAATTTAGTTTATCTTCAACCCCCTTTAATTTGTCTGACATCCGTTTTTATTTTCGCCTTTTATTTCTTATCTCCCTTTCCTTACTTTCACATTTTCCTTGAATCTATCTTTTTTTCCCCTAACCTCCAAAACCATCCCCATATACATTTTTCTATCCTCCGCCAATTTCCTCAATGAGTTTCTAATGAACTTTTGCAACAAGTCTCCAAACTTGCAAGTTTACTTAAATTCAGTTTGAAGAAGATGTGGATCTACAGTACTTTTCACTGAAGCTGGAAAAGATTCGGTTGGTTTGTCATTTCAAATGGAACATGCCAAAAATTGTTTAAACTCCCTTTGCCCTAGCTCCAGTTTCTTGTTTTTACTTAGTTTTAACCTTTTTGTGAACAGCCTTTCCATTTTCCCACTGATATTTCTTAATTTGATTGAATTTTGGTTATACCCACCCAACCACTCACAACAACAAAGAACAGACACTGAAATTTAAACCCCTTTCCCTTGGCCGAAAAATGTGTGTTCAAAAAGTCCCAACATTCAAAATAACCCCAATACTTAAGTCAAGTTTTCCACCCTCCCATTCCACCTTTGCATCAATACACCCCAAAACATCACTTTTACTAACCCCACCCTTTTGACAGAATGGACCCAGACCACATCTTCTGCAGCTTCAAGGAATTTATTAGCCATAACGAAACTTACCTGATGAACAATAATTTGAACAAAATCAATTTAAAATATGAATAAAACAAAAAAATGAAAAGCTAAGACTTTAGGCCTCTAGCCTGTTCAGGCTCAAGTTCTCTAGGCCTAGTACAATAGGCCTAGTTAAAATGTTTTTTAAAAAAAAAGTTTGGGTCTAAAGTTATTATTTTTTGTAACCTAAGTTATTAATTTTATATGTTAATTAATAGTACGATATTACTTGGGTTAATTCAAATGATATGATATACTACGTTCAGGCTCAAGTTCTCTAGACCTAGTACAATAGGCCTAGTTAAAATGTTTTAAAAAAAAGTTTGGGTCTAAAGTTATTATTTTTTGTAGCCTAAGTTATTAATTTTATATAATAATTAATGGTAGAATTACTTAATTCAGATGATATGATATACTACGTTTAAGTTCAAATGATATGATATTTACTTATTATTTTTGTAGCCTAAGTTAAATTTTAATAAAACTAGTATATTACTTGATTTCTTACATGACAATTTTAGTCTAAATACTTCATGACAATAGTCTAAATACTTCTGGTGATCTTTTGTCTTAGCATATCTCTGCCAACACCTCTTTTTCTTACTTATTTTTTTTTTTAGAATATCCTTGCTAAGAGGAGTGGTACCTTTCTGCTTCTTTAGACGAGTTGGATCAAAAATATTTATCAATACAATCAGACAAATTATGTTTAAAAACTTTCCAGCAAAGGTTTATATTGCTTGATGTACATGTAGGGAATAACGTATCAGACAACTCATTATTCATGTCTGCAAAATGACCTTTATCATACAGGTAACTCAAAGCAGTATTGCTATTATGATAAACACAGCAATTCAGTTGAAATGTGACTACTCCATGATCAACTCTTACCATTACCACATTGAATACCTTTGTTAGAAATTAAATGCTTGTGACTTGTAATAACAAGATCTAAAATATTTGCTCTACGCCCAACTCTGAAGTCTGGTGAGGAAGTTAATCAATTGATATAAAAAGCAGTTACGTAAACACTCGATAAATCTGTTATCATAATCATCAAGATTATCATGAGTTTACACCAGCTAGACCAATTTATATCTGGGAGGTTGAAGTCTCCTACAGTACATAGACTACTAAATTGATTAGAAACAAGAGTAAAGTAACTTGATTAAACTATCATTATTCAACTTACTAGAGCTGGGACTCTGATATATACAACCAAATAAAAGCTTGTTGTTGTCAAAACAATTTAAGGTTACCCAAATTGATTCACTAAAGTCAGAATCAATAATAACTTCAGTGTAGTTTATGGAACTATTAGTATAAACTATGTCAAGTAATGTAAACGTTTTCCACGTTGTGATTTGCACAGTGACTTCTGACTGTACAGCCAATGCATATGGCTACAGTACACAGACATATCTGACTAACTATTACTAGGCCTAGCGCTAGCCTACTGTTGTACTGACGAGTAGAGTCTGCAAGCTGTTTTGCTATTAAACTGAAACAATTAAAAGACTTAAGCATGATTTTCTTGAAGCCTATTTTTTTTTCTCCAGTTTTTATTAGATTGAAATAAAAACCCGTTTTTTTCCTGAAAATTCTTAAATTGTTGACTAAAATTGATATTTTAAGATTTTTCAATCTTTTATTGATACATTCTGAAAGTTTGAAGAAAATCTGTCACCTATAAGTATTAAAATCTTGAAATTAATTCCCATATAGTGATTTACCGCTATACTAGGATTTTTCCACTTAAACATTGTAAAAAACAGACTGAACAAGGAGCATTTTGCCTTCACTATGTTACGACTTAGACTTTAAGCCAGGGACTCAAGTCAGCTTTTAAGCGATATATCAAGATCTGGACCTTCAGGTGCAAACGCCTTTTATCCAGTATTCATCATAGATTTCATAGGTAGGCTAGATATAATCATCATAGCTTAGGTACATGAGAGTCCTCAAATAGTGTCTCAAATTCCAAGGGGAGGGGGGCTATGGAGTAGACTTTTTGCAAGGGCGTGGATTGTTAAGGAATTTTTCTTGCAATTTCATGATAAATTCTATATTACAATCCATTTCCTGAATCCCTGCAAAATATGTACAAACACTTTCTGACCTTACATGTAGGTGTATAATCGGGGAAAATTTGAAGCTATTCTAAAAGCTTTGTTAGACTTACGACTCTTATAGCCCCTAGTATCAGGGACAGATCCAGGATTTTCAAAAGGGTGGGGGAGGGGGTGGGCCAAGCTTTGGAATCCAAGGTCAAGCCATGAAAATGTATGGCTTTATTGTTAGAAGTGTATTTGTGAAATTCCAAAAGAAGGGGTGCGGACCTCCTGACATAGGGTTGGAAAAACCTCTAGCCTTTATGCACTTGTCAATTGTACATGTATGACTCACCCCTGCTTTCCCTGGCAATGTCAATAAAATGTGAGTCATTGACATTTGAAACATCGACTCACATGTGCATCAATGTACCTGATTGTCAGTCACTAGAGTGACTCTGGGATAAGTCTATTTATTTCAGACCTATTCACTTTGTACAGGGGTGAGTGATTTTCAAAGGAATTTCAGTCATGAAGCTGAGTGACTGAGGGGTGTGTCAATATATAGGTGAGGAGAGTAACACAATTGACAAGTGCTTTAGCAAAAAATAATTGTGGTGAGTAGAAATGTTATATACTGTGATACTTGCCACACTTAATTAAGCCTTGCCAAGTTTGGCGAGTGACTTTTTTTGTATTTTTCCAACTCCCCCGTCCTCTGGATCCGCCGTTGCCTATAGATCTAATTAATAAATGATTATAATAGCAGTTAACATATGTTTGAAGAATATTTTCACCCCAGGGTTATTAAACTTGATTTTGGTAATACAAAATGACTGGACTTTCTTTTTAAGGGTTCAAAACATGAAGCAAAATCTTTCCTTAGGAGAAATCACAGTTTAACGCACATTATTACCTCAGGCATTATGACACAAGGCTGTTTTCATCATCAGTTTGAAAACAAACTTCTCCCACTAAAATACCTAACAAAAGTGCCTTGATTATTCAGCTCTGGCTTTGTGTAATCTTATACACACAAATAGCCTTGGGCTACTTGCCAGATAAACAATCATTGTTTTGAGTGGAAACACAATACACTGAACAGGAAGTCCGGTTGGTAATTGTCATACCCGAGTTTTCAAGATTAATTCAGGTGTCGGGTGCAGGGTAGGCTTAAAGAGAAACTTTTTAGCATGAAAGAGTCTCAAATTTTCACTGAGTTTGCACCAAAGGAGGATAGTTTTGTAGTTTTTTACAGGGAAAGGATTGTTAAGGAAATTACCTTGCAACTTTTAATGCATTTGTCAATTCTGTGATTCACCCCTACACCCCTGGACAAGGTGAGTCATTGCACCTAAGTGGGTGACCAAGGCATGTACATTGATGCACCCTCGACAATATCTTCCATTTCTCCCCTCCAGGAGCCTACACCTTGTACACTGACATTTATTCCGTGATAGGTCATCCTGTCATGGAATAAGTGTTAGTGTACAAGGTGTAGGGTCCTATCACGGAATAAATGTCACGTGTACAAGATGTAGGCTTCTGGAGGTGAGAAATTGAAGATATTGCCCACCTCTCAGTCACTTAGGTGACTGACATTTCTTTCTGAAATGACTTACTTTAAATCATTCACCTCTGTGCAAAGTAAATAGATCTCAAGTAAATTCACTCAACCCAGAGTCACTCTGGTGACTGACAAAATGTCAAGAGACCCAAAAATTGAGTGATGCCGAACGGGCCCAACCCACTGTTAGAGAAATTTTGGACTAGTATAAGTGTCATTAGACTTGAAAATCAGCACACAAAAACTGGAATTTGTTTTATACATTTTGCATATTGCAATTACTCAATTTGCTATCGAAAAAGATTACAATTTTTTATTAAAAAATAAATGCTTGAACAAATTTTTGAAGAGCGTCTTGAAAAATAATTTGCACATCCTGCATATTACTTCCATTGAGATTAACAATTTACTAGTGTTAATCAAAAGAATTGTGTGCAACAATGTAATTGTTGCGTATTATTGCAATTGTCTACGGAAAACTGTGTCCCAACACTTTCGACCATGATTGAAGCCATGATGAAAGATTTTACACAAGTAAGGGTTCACTAGATTATACAGTTTGAAACTACAAATACAATTATTTAACAACTATTTCTATGTTATTATTACAGTATATGGTGAGTGAAATATTAATGCTGGTGAGTCTTTGTCCAAGGGTACTTGTCAAGCTGAAGAGTCACTTGAAATTTAAAAAGAAAAAAAGTGAGCAGTATAGGCCACAAAAGTTGCAACCATAAGGGCTTATAGGCTGCATAGAAAAAAACCTCAGTATTTGGGGTAAAATTCTTATAGGTATGGGACAATTTTGACAAAATTGTATTATAGATTTATTATGTGATTGAAATAACAGAAAATTTTAAGATTGTTATTTTTTGTTTAAAAAAAAAAACGAAATTATTTATGTTAAATTTTTGTGTTAAAGAAAAAATTTCAGTCCAAGAATAATAAAAAGGTAGATAGAATAAATAAGCTAAGTAAAGCGTCTATAAACTTAGCCTACTTTGTTGAATCCATATATCAATTTACTGCTGCAATAGGATTTGTTCACATTTTGATTTTTGCTTCTTTCTTGAAAAACTTTCCACTCCGGGGTCACCATAAAACGATAATTGTTTTCATTATGCACAAGTAATTTATTGTGATTATAACTGGATAGGTTCGTGAATAAAGGTAGCAAACAAATTGATTGTTATTTTGTGAACGATGTATTCTTTTGTATATCCTTACAACGAAGTATTTTACCTTGACCTTGTAAGGACAGGCTTACTGAGAAAATAGAGGGCTTAGTAGCAAAATATCATAACAACTATCTTCTTTCTTTCATCTGTAGAGATGGCTTCCTCACCGTCGGCTTTTTCTTCTCCTGAGGAGCTCTCGAAGAAAGGATACTATGTTTCAGAAGCACATGAAAATGGGCTTCTGGATCGTAGCAAAATCGTTCTCTCCTTTGGCGGACCAGGGCTGGATATTTTGAAAAGTGTCTGCACGATACTAGCAGAGGCCACGTCAAAGCGTTTGGTAAGATAGAATAATTTACTAGCCCATATCACTGGATGTTAAGCAGATTGAAAGTCAATTTTGCAGAGCATGTAATAATTATTATTTGTGCATTGGATTTATGTGTATCTTTTATGAGTTCTGTTAACATAAGGATTCTTGTGGTGAGGAAGACCTTTTTGCTGATATAAAATGTAAAAATATTGGGGGTTTTCTTTCTTTTTTTCGAGAAAGGTCATGATGGCAAATCCCATATGAGCTGAATAATTAAAAAACTAGAATGTTAGCACTCTTTAAAGTGTACACATTAGCCACCTTGAGTAACTTTCCCTGTTAAATATTTTTTTATAGATTCATATAAGAGTGAGGTCATATAAATTCCTCAACCCTGATACAATCTGAAAAAAAAATTAATCCCAGGCCCATCAAATTTCATCTCCCTAAAATCTCTTTCCCAATCTTAGATCTAGATTTCCCACATGCTGAAAAGTTTCTCTTTAAGCCTACCCACACCCGACACCTGAGTTAATCCTGAAAACTCAGGTATGACGATTACCAACCCGACTTCCTGTATAGTGTGTTGTCTTTCCACCTTAAACAATGATTGTTTATTTGCTAACCATGCACGCCACAGCCAAGTAGCCCAAGGCTGTTTTGTGTGTATAGGATTACACAAAGCCAGTGCTGAATAATCGAAGCACTTTTGTGATTGAAATTACACATCTGTGTTAGGTGTCTTAGTGGGAGAAATTTGTTTTCAAAATGATGGTAAAAATAGCTGTGTATCTGAATGTCCGAAGTAGAAATGTGCATTAACTGTGAATGATTGCAGGACCATTTCTCCTAAAGAAAGATATTTCTTCATGCACTTTTTATCAATTTTTTATATGATCTTTATTTCCCCCGCTTCAAAACAAAATAAGAAATGCCTCGGAGGCTAGGGGTGCTCCGCGAGACATTTTACCAACGTTACACATAAAATAAAGCAAAATTATGCCCAATCCTTGCTACAAATTTTCAGTCTTTCCACCAGCAAGAACCTCCATTTTGGCGGGTATAACTTTTAGACTCTGCTAGAAGCAATTATGAAACCCATCGCAGTTAGTTCAGAGATTTTACGCATCAGTAATTACACTCCCAATCATGTGTATGCATGCAATGGAACTGATTGTGACGGGCCAGGTATTGTGGATTTGGTTACTGCGGGGCCAAGTTATGTGTGTAATGTGGGGCTGAGGATTCATTTTTACTATTAAAGGATGTTTTCATCAGTGAGTTATAAACACTTTGGTGAGTTTGGATGCATCCCAGAGCTTCCCTCGCTGCCCACAACTTAATAACCGAGCTCTTCAAAAAAAAACCTTCAGGTAAAATTATCTTCTTCCTTCATCATGCTTCCCTCTACAACCATATTTAGTCCTCCTTCCCCACCCCCTCTCTCTACATTACTATTTCACCCAAACACCTCTCTCGATCCCAGCTTTTTGGCTTTTAGTTCTCCTGTTTCTCTCAATCTCCCCTTGTTTACTCTCCTTCCTACCTCTGGAATGATCTAACCTCTCAGGCACAATTTGACCTTTGCTGTTGTGGTGCCGTTAAACTCTCATCAAACAAACAAACAAACATTAGCATGAAAAATGATAAAGTTATAACAACGCATACTTTTATCTATAAAACCAAACGAAATATCCTGGAATGAAAATATTAAAGTCGGTGGACAAAAAACTTAGGAAATAGAATATCAGAATTCTTTAATCTTAGGTAGGACATGAAAAGATACTCATAGTTTTCAATGAAATGGTTGCAAAAGGTACAAAGAGGATTATTGCGAAGATTAAGCCCATACAAGAAGATGTTTGTGCCAAAATGTGATGTAGGTACTTGAACTGTAAATAGATAATCTTACTATCACTCACGGTATAGAAACAATTTAGAAAACATTTGACCAGAAGTTGTCACTCAGCTCTTGACTGCCATTTCCACTGAGTTTTGGCTAAAACTTTAGAGGGCACTCTATTATTTATCAAGTCATTGTAAGCAAACTTAGTCACCTTAAAACATTAAGCATTTTTGTGATAATAAAATCTTGACGAGAAGGACAATTAAGCAAATTTAGCTGTCATTTCCCATCCCTTAGGAATTGCATTTAATAAACCATAATGTAGTGTGAAATATACATTGGATACATTAAACTTTGTGTTAAACTCATCAAAAGTGAGAAAAGAGCCGTTAGGTGAAGTAATATCATGAAAGAAAGTAGCACCGGAATTAAACAGTTTTCTAAAAAGACAAGTTTTCCTGTCAATACGGATGTAACTATTATTCCAAATAATCTCATTCTGATATGCATTTAAAGGCTGATATGCAGTTAATTGACACATCTGTAATGCACACATCTCTAACAAATTTTGATTTAGATTGCCCACTTGCTTTCTAAATACATCAGATTTATCTGCTGACTTTTGCCATATCAAGGGTGTCCCATTAAGGCTAATTGGATGAACGTACTTTCCAATGATCTGTTTGTTTAACTGAATGTCAAATCCGCTAAGATATTAGATGTTGAAATTAATTCAAATTTGAATTTCTACTGTTAATAATATTACGAAAAGGTCAAGAGAAATTGGTTCTGTGTGATGCATCAAAGCATTTGTAATATACCTCATGGTTGTCTACTAACTGTGGTGTAGCGGTTATCATACTATCTACAGACCACAAGGCAATGGGTTCAAACCTGGGTTGGGTAGACACGCCAGTGCACCACAACTGGTTATCAAAGGCAGTGGACATTGACTTGGTTGTCAATGTTATGTCTGTCCGTACGTCGTACCTGTGTTCTCATCCGGGTCATATTAAGCGTTTCGTGATAGCATTGTTACTATCATAACCAAATACGCAGGCGACGACCCCGTCATTGTAATTGTGTGTTCATTCGTCGTCGTCACCTCGTGATGAATAATCCAAATTCACAATTTGTGTTTTGTTACCTGTTTGGTCAGGTACTTCTCTTATGAGTAGTAATAAACTTTTTAATTATAAAAAAAAAAAGCTAAGAATGATTAGTATTAATGTTAAATGGGACAAGCCTTCCAGTGATCTGTTTATGTCACTGAATTACGTTCCGTCACCTCAAAAATATTTTCATAATGATTGTTTAATATATATAAAAGAAGTGGCACCACACTACCTTTGTAACAGCTTTAACCATTTTGTTTCAGCTGTTCGGTCGACAAGACAAACCAAACCGATGGTCGAAATCTTAGATTTGAAACTTCTGAAGTTTGTCCGATTAATGCTATTGGGACGGTCTATGAGACTCGTCTACTCATAAGTTTGTAGTCTTTTTGGTACAGTAGGCCATTAAGGTGTGGGCATCGTAGGCCATTAAAGGATCACATTGATTCCTTCATCAGAATCTGTATGTCTCAGACTATTTTAAGTGCTTTCTAAACAAACACCTCTGCCGCAAGATGACCCAAAACAATTTTGTCTATTTCGAAATATTGCAATGATCTTTAATTTCATTTAAATATTTAGCTTGTACGCAAAAGAGGTGTTTTGATAATTTATATATATGGAACATTTTTCGAACATCATACTTGGTTTGTTTGTATCCAGGCAGATGAACAAAGTCATCCAGATGGGTGTTCACTGTTACAATATGGCAGCCTTAAAGGAGACCCTTTGTTTCTCATTCAGTTGGCGCAATTTCTGTCTGAACGTTATGGAGATCCCGTTGATGGGTAAGTTGTAATGGATGATTTCAGTGGTCAAGCTTTTTCACTTTATACAAAACAGGTACAAAATAAAGTAGTGAAAAAAGTAGTCAAAATGTTCAAGGTACAGTATACAGACATGTACGGATTATGGACCTTATAATATTCTGATGATTTTTGTAATATATTATATAACCCATCAAAATTGATCAATTTTTGTTTAGCAAAAGTGAACGTTTACAAACGGCCTGAAGTCCATTTTTAAGTTATGTGTCCTTGAAATGGTGTGACTTAGGCTCGCGAACGATTTGGAGCATGCGTAGACCAAAACTTATATTACTGTATGGTGTACCATTTTGTCTACACCAACCAGTGTTTTTTTTTTTTAAATTAATGTTTACAGTCAAAAGTGGGGGACAGATAAAAGTGTTGTCAAAATTTCATAGATTAATGGAGAACAGGAGATATGTATCACATTGTGTGGGTGACAAGGCCCAGGTTGATACCTTGGTGTTATGTGATACCAGAGTTGGAATGAATTGTACAATTTTCCACGGTTCTGAAATATTGTCGAAAATCTTCCCAGGAAAAATTGTGACAGAAATATTAGTAATATGGTGAATACATCTTTACGTGTATATACTTCCTTCTTTAACAGTTATTGTACTTTTCATCGACAGGAGGGATGTTTTTAGAGCACATTGTTGTTTACTCAAATCTTTTTATAAAAAAAAAAAATCTTTCTGCGAATTCCTGATTTTCCTGCGATTAGAACTGCCGGAACCATATAATTTTTTACCAGCCACGTATGATACTCTGCATGTGTTGATGATTTGTGGAATTACTGTTACAATCCATCACGTTCTCCTTGCTTTCTCCCTGTACAACCTTCCCAGAGCTTCCCTTGCTCCCCACAACTCAATTGCCGAGTTCTTCCAGAAAAATTCTCCGCATAAAATTATCTCCTTCCTTCATCATGCCTCCCTCTACAACCATATTTAATTCTCCTCTTCCACCCCCTCTGTACTTTGTTTTTGTTTTAAATATGCACCTCCCCTCTCAATCACAGCTTTCTGACCTTTTGTTCTTGAATTTCTCTCATTCTCCCCCTGTTTCCTTTCCTTCCTACCTCTAGAATGATCTGACCTCTCAGGCACAATTTGACCCTCGTTGTTGTGGTGCCGTTAAGCCCTCATCAAACAAACAAACAAACAAGAATATAATATTCATGAAAAACATGAATGTCATTAGCTGCATATCAGCATATCTCATGAAGTTATACATGGATTTTGAACAACTTTTGGGTGTGCAAAGAAGAAGTGATGAGAAGTTAGTGGTTGTCTGTTTGTTGTGTGTAAGGAGAGGAGAAATTTGTAAGAGTTTGTAAGACATCGCTTGGCAGAGGCATGCACTGCACAGAGTGCACTAATGTTGTAAATAAGATTAGCTATTGTTGATGGGAATCTGCATCCTGTGGTGACAATGCCGTGGTCTTCCAAAGTTCAGAATCACAAATCTTAATTAAAATGTTA
Source organism: Chiridota heheva (assembly GCA_020152595.1). Lineage (NCBI taxonomy): Eukaryota > Metazoa > Echinodermata > Holothuroidea > Apodida > Chiridotidae > Chiridota > Chiridota heheva. Next base: position 1,459,275 of record JAIGNY010000111.1, on the reverse strand, counting down.
CTATGCACATCAATGGGCAGGACAAGGAAATCACATCTCTCAGGAGTAAGGTAAGGTAAAGCGTACAGATATGCTGAACATCAAAGCGGAAGTACTTCTTTTGCAGCTCCTGCTCTCCCCCCCTCCTCCATTCAGCTGTTGAGAGAAGTGGCAATGGTTGAATGGTGTTCACCCCCCTTCTGAGGGGACGTTAAGCAATGGTCCCAATGGTAGGACAGTCATACCCTTCCTAGTTCTCTGAACACTATTCGAGAAGAGAAGCGTGAAAACGTGGTGTTCATTCACTTCCCGCCTGTCCCATCCTGGCCCAGTCAAGCCCAAGTTCTTGGTGCGCTGATTCGTCTTGCTGCAAGAGAACTTATTAAGTGGCTAATTGGGTCCAGCGCTTTGAGGACCTGGCAAAAGGCTCTATATAAATCTATTGATTGATTGATTGATTTAATCTGTTTAGGTACAGTGTTTGACTCCTATCGCAATCGCTCTATTGCGGTTTGGGGCAAGATGTTTACTTGCTCCAGTATATTTAGTTGACCTGTGATGGACTAGCGTCCTGTACCATCACTTGCTGTCGTGAAGGGAACAGGCCCAAAACCCTAACTTGAACCAGAACGGGCAGGGTGGCAAGGACAAAAAGGGGCATTTACATGGTAGCAAGGGCTATTATACAGCATGAATTTGGGGCACTTGAAACATAAACTAGAGAGGAATCAAACAAATGAGTAGTGTATCTGCATATTTTGTAGTGGGGAACTGTAAACAGCATCAAAGGAAGGTAAAGCAATTATCAAAGTAAAACTTACTTGAGAAAATGTAGATGATTTGGGAAAAGGGGCAGAGTGGAAGAAAGTAGAGGCAGGGTGTGTGAAATAGGGGCAGGGTGGACAAAAATAGGGGCAGGGTGGACAAAAATAGGGGCAGGGTAGAGGAAAATAGGTGCAGGGTGGATGAAAATTGGGGCAGGATTGATGAAAATAAGGGCAGGGTGGATGAAAATAGGGGCAGGGTGGATGAAAATAGGGGCAGGGTGGATAAAAATAGGGGCAGGATAGAGGGAAATAGGGGCAGGGTGGAGGAAAATTGGGGCAGGGTAGATGAAAATAGGGGCAGGGTGGAGGAAAATAGAGGCAGGGTGGAGGAAAATAGGGGCAGTGTGGAGGAAAATAGGGGCAGGGTGGAGGAAAATAGGGGAGGGTGGACAAAAATAGGGGCAGGGTAGAGAAAATAGGTGCAGGGGGATGAAAATAGGGGCAGGATTGATGAAAATAGGGCAGGGTGGATGAAAATAGGGGCAGGGTGGATGAAAATAGGGGCAGGATGGATGGGAAATAGGGGCAGGATGGAGGAAAATTGGGGTAGGGTAGATGAAAATAGGGGCAGGGTAGATAAAATAGGGGCAGGGTGGATGAAAATAGGGGCAGGGTGGATGAAAATAGGGGCAGGGTGGAGGGAAAATAGGGGCAGGGTGGAGGAAAATAGGGGCAGGGTGGAGGAAAATAGGGGCAGGGTGGAGGAAAATAGGGGAAGGGTGGAGGAAAATTGGGGCAAGGTAGATGAAAATTGGGGCAGGGTAGATGAAAATAGGGGCAGGGTGGAGGAAAATAGGGGCAGGGTGGAGGAATATAGGGGAAAAAATAGGTGGAGCACCCATCTGAAAAAGCCTAACTAGGGGCCAGCCAGCATGATGGGTCATCATGGTCTGAGTATGAATTTAAAGGAAAGGTATCGTCCCATAAATACACTCAGAAAGAAGTGAACACCTCCATGCTGGTAATGTCCCTTCCCATTTTCAATTTTCCCTATTGATCGCGAGAAATCTACGATGTTTTTGATCACACATCCACCGGAAAGAACATAGGGGCCTACATGTGTTATTGTTGACATCTTTCACGCAATCAATAAGGAAAATTGAAAACCGGAAGTGACGTGACCAGCACAGCAACATTCAATTCTGAATTTATTTATGGGACGATACCTTTCCTTTAACTTTTAATTGATTCAACAGAATTGTTGATTCTCTTTATACAGGCTGAATCTCATGGTTACAGCAGGAGCTACTGTGGGAATTGACCTCACAGCTTCCATTTTCTTCAATGAGGGTGATCTTGTATTCATGGAAGATCCAACGTTCTTCATTGCAAATCAAATGTTTTTGGAAATGAAAAGAAAGTGTGTTCCAGGTACAATAATTATCTTTCATTTTGGTTTTATTTCTGCGGATAAAATTATCTCCTTCCTTCATCATGCTTTCCTCTACATCCATATTTAATTCTCCTCTTCCACCCCCTCCCTACTTTGTTTTTGTTTCACCCATGCACCCCCTCTCTCGATCACAGCTTTCTGACTTTTGTTCTTGAATTTCTCTCATTCTCCCCCTGTTTTCTTTCCTTCCTACCTCCAAAATGATCTGACCTCTCAGGCACAATTTGACCCTCGTTGTCGCGGTGCTGTTAAGACCTCATCAAACAAACAAACAAACATGTTTCTTTTTATAGGATTAAATTGAAGACTGAAGGTGTGTTTTTTGTGAGTTTTTAATACATTCCGTATTTTATTTTGCAGCTTGTGGCTGCTACTGTGCTTTGTATATTTAATACTAATTGTAGTTGAATATTATTATTTCAAATAACATTTATCTTTAATGTGAGTTAAGTTAATTAAATCCCTTCAAGCCTCGAGGGCTTATAGAACCGGTGCTTATACCTGGTTTCCATAGTGCTAAGCGGATGAGAGTACTTGACTCCCTTGGAGGGGCCACCAGACCACCCCAGGTTAATTCCCCAGCCCAAACTGGTACCCATTTCACAGCTAAGTGAACTGGAGCAAATGGAATAAAGTGTCTTGTTCAAGGACACAACAAAGCGCCCTAGCTGACATTCTGTCCCAGTACCTTTTGAATACGAGATCGACACCACTCCCTCACTTTTAATGTAATAATTCCATCATAGAAACAGTTTTGTGTTGTTAAAACTTGTGAAATAAGACATAGAATAATGATAAAGCTAAAAGATGCACTTATTTGTGGATATAACACCTTGAATATTTTTCATTGGTAATGATGCTGATGTAAGGTATATGGATAGGCACAACAATAGTATTCTGTTCAACCACTGACTGAAAAGAGCATTAAATTCTGAGTTTAAAATAGTTGTTAAATTTTGAAAATAGCACGTGTAGTTTTCAAGTTATTAGTAATCAAAGTTTGAAAATGTTTTAATATATGGAAACGTGTGATGGATTAACAGGGAAGAACCACAGAATGCTTTTTTTTCTTTTAATTTCTTAACTTAATTTAAACCTTAAAAATGTTGGCGATGCTTTTTCCAGCTGGAGACTGGTTGGGGGGTATGGTAAAGATTGAATCGTTTTCATTAGAATTATCTTCCCTTTTTTTAAAGAGAAATAGTAGACAGTTAAAAAACAATAGATTTACATAGGAAGATAGCGCCTATGTTCCATTCATATATCAAAAGAGTGACACAAAAATTTGCATATTTGCACAAAAATCTTCAAAAAGCTGTAAAATGGTCCATTTGTAATCAATCTCAGAGTCGATGTAACCGTGTATGGGCTCAGTGCAGTTTTGCCATGTTGGAGGGGAAACTTTATCATTACAGTCAATGGGATATTTTTTATAAATACTTTTTGTCGCCTCAGCCAGTCAGCAAAAATTAATGGTACTCATATATGTTGGAAGCTATTATCTAATACACAACATGTGTAAAGAAAAATAAATTCTGTCCAGTATTTGTTGAAAAATGACAAAAATAAACTTTCTTCCTTTGACTGCAATGATAACTGACTGTTTGTTTTCCCCTTTGACTGCAGTTTGAGATCATAGAAAAAGCATTGTTACGTCGCCATACACCACAACATTCCCGGATGTCCGACCTCGAGAATGTTTTTTAGTGAAGTTTAAATCCATTTAGCTAATGCTGCCGCTACCTGTCCATAATATACGGTTAAACCTAAGTAGTCCTAAACGAAGGTAGTCATGAATTCATACTCACTTGTATATTTACAATACTGTACTGGTAACGTCACTTTCATTTATTTCTCAATTTTCCTTATTGACTGCGAGAAATCTGGGATGTTGAATTGAATCGAAAACTGGACATGACGTTACCAGCACGGCGGCGTTCACTTCTGAATGTATTTATGGGACAATACCTTTCCTTTAAATTGTGTAGATATCAATAATGCTGGCGAATGAGCACCATCTAAGTCACTGTCTTTCTTTTTCTGCAGTCACACTTGATAATGATGGAATCCAAGTGGACCAATTAGAGAGAAGTTTAGAGGAGCACTGGTCAAAGGCCAATTTCAAACCATCCAATGAGAAGCCCTTCTGGGCCATGCTCTACATCATCCCACATTTTCAGAATCCTAGCGGAGTTTGTCTTTCTGAGGGTAAGTTTGAAGTTGCACCGGAGAGGAAACTGTTAGGTGGGTTATAAGCCTTCTCAAGGTCGGAGAGACGTAACCGTGTATGGGCTCAGTACGGTTTTGCTAAGTTGGAGGGGAAACTTTATCATTACAGTCAATGGATATTTTTTATGAATACTTGTGCCGCCTCAAAAAGCATTGTTAAGTCGCCGTGCACCACAACATTCCCGGATGTCCGACCTCCAAAATGGGTACTAAAAGTGCTTAACTGATTTGATTAAATTGTGAAGCCGTGAAACATATGTACTTCCAGTAAGGCACACCTTGTTTGACTGATTGTGAAACAAGAGGAGATCTGGAAATGGCTCATATTGAATTTATTGGATTAGTTCAGTGGTCAAGCATGTCCATTTTATATGAAAGAAGACTTCAAAAGAAACAAGATGGTGAAGAAGGCATTCAAATATCTTATTCTGTTAAGGCGATATTAAAGGATTAGTTTAGTGGTCAAGCAAGTCCATTTTATATGAAAGAAGACTTCAAAATAAACAAAATATGAAAGAAAACATTAAAAATTCTTATTCCATTAAGGGAGTATCTAAGTTTAAAGTTTGGTATCATTTGTGTAGAAACAGCTGGAATCAAGACTTAGTTGTGATGTCATGGCCTTAGATTCCTGAAAGTCTTTATGTATTCTATCATATTTTGTTCTGCGGTTCGTGGCTTAAAAACCATGGGGTATGTCAGGAAAGTAGCAAAACGGAATCTAGTAAAGGTTATTATAATTTATCACCAGAGAAAAGTTGAGGGAAAATAATTTAAATGGTAAAAAAAGTTAAAAAATTTTCTTTAATATACATTAACAATTGTTAAGACTGAGGATTAGGGCACCAACCTTCCATAGTAGACTTACTACACCAGTCATTTCACACAGATAAGACCAGAGTTTTAAACTTGAATATCTCCTTAACAGAATAAGATATTTTAACGCTTTCTTTTCCATTTTGTTTCTTTTGAAGTCCTCTTTCATATAAGATGGACATGCTTGACCACTGAAGTAATCCTTAAATATCTCCTTAAAAGAATAAGATATTTGAAAGCTTTCTTTACAATTTTGTTTCTTTTAATGTCCTTTTTCATGTCAGATGAACTTGCTTGACCACTGAACTATTCTTGTCATTATTTTTCTTTTAGAACGCTGCAAATATGTCATCAAACTAGCTCGCAAATATCACATATTAGTATTATGTGACGATGTATACAACTTAATTCACTGGTGTCCTTCTAGCCACCCACCCAAGAGGCTCTTTGCATATGACAGTGTGGACGACCCGGACTATAGCGGAAATGTGCTTTCAAATGGATCATTTTCCAAGATTTTTAGCCCTGGTATTCGGGTTGGCTGGATTGAAGGTCCACCGAAGATACTCAAGAGATTGCACAACAGGTATATGAAGAAATATCTTTCCTCAGGGGAAATGGTCTGTCAATCATTTACAGTTAATTCACATTATTACCTCAGGCATTATAATACGCAGCAATTTTCCCACTAAGACACCTAAGATGGATGAGTGATTTCAATCACAAAAGTGCCCTGATTACTCAGCACTGGCTTTCTGTAATCTTATACACACACAAATAACCTTGGGCTACTTGGCTGTGGCTTGCATGGGAATGGTAGATATCATTGTTTTAAGTGAAACACAATACACTGAACAGGAAGTCGGGTTGGTAATTGTCATACCTGTGTTCCCAAGATTAACCCAGGTGTTAGGTGCGGGTAGGCTTAAAGAGAAACTTTTTGGCATGTAGATTCATTCCCTTCAAGAATCGTTTCTTTATTCCAAAGCATTAGCATTGATAGTATGTGAAACGGGGATGGGAGTTACTCTTGAAATCAGTAATAATGTTGGTAAACAATGAAATATGTGTTCTACCCCTTCCTTATCCTCCCCAGGATGAATTTCACATACCGTCTTCAACATATTAAGCACCCTTGCTCTAATAATCGCCCACCCAACATATTTTGACTGATAACAATTCATTTGATTAATTTGAAGACTTGGAATAAGTTTTGTTACATTCTTTGCTTATTTTGCATGTGACGCTTGCAATGGTGGTGGTTATTGTGGGGCTAGTATAGAACCAGTTTACAAAATGCAGTTCAAATAGCAAACTGTATGCGGCCTCGGAGCATAGGCGCTTATCGGGAAGAAACTCCGGGCCTAAAACGTGGTGCAATTCACCCCAGGCGTTTATTCAATGGATACGGTATATTAATATAATTAATATTCTTGGAATTTGATCAAGTGTAACTCAGAAATAAAAAAAGCTTTTGATGAAAATAAAAAGGAATCTTGGCTTTTTAGATACTTCATCCACAGTATGGGAAGAAACAAAAAAAGATTTAACAAATGCTCATTATACATGCTTTATACATGAAGGTAGTATGCATGTGCATTGGGGCCTACATTTTGTCCTCCTGCAAAAAGGGAATCCCCTCCCCCCCCCTAACAGTTGATTGTTTGAGATACTAAAGTTTTCATGTAAAGCTTGATGCTGGGGGAAAGAGGGGCAGTTTTGTCTCATGGGGGGCAAAAGCCTAATAAATTGGACAAAATGTCACTTTACAAAATTTTGTAGTGCCACCACTGATCCTGTGGGGTTAAAAGTGGTTTGAACAGGTCTCTTGCATGCCTAACAATAAGTCTTGCTGCTTTTTTTATTTCAAGTTCGTATGTGATGAGCGGGGGAAGCCTTAACCATCTTACGTCTGGGATTATTGGAAAGGCGATACAGCTTGATCTGCTTGGTCATCATCTTGATAACACCTGCAGGCTACTCAAGGTGGGTGTAAGGAATTTATCGACATACTATGCTTGTAAGAAAGAAAGTGAAACGTTTTGTTTCTGTGCTTATACAGTTCACCATTTCAATTTATAATAATAATTGATAAGGATTCTTACGATGATTATTAATGTTGCTTCTCACTGTTGCAAGATGTTTAAAATATATATTTCCTGAACACCAAGTTATGTGACCTCTGTGCTAAATATGGTTTACTGCATGTAAAGATTATAAAAGTCCTATAAATATTGATCCAAGAGCACAGATAAGTTATAGATGTTCAGTGGACTCTTATGGCTTTAGAAAAGTATTGGTTCGGAGAGTTGTGTGTGTGGGGGTGGAAGGGGTGTGCGCTGGATTGTATCAGACCCATGACTTCTTCCAGAAAAATCCTCCGGATAAAATGATCTACTTCATCATGCTTCCTTTTACAACCATATTTAATTCTCCTCTTCCACCCCCTCTCTACTTTGTTTTTGTTTCAACCATGCACCTCCCCTCTCCAACAGCTTTCTGACCTTTTGATCTTTAATTTCTTTTATTCTCCCCCTGTTTCCTTTCCTTCCTACCTCTAAAATGATCTGACCGCTCAGGCACAATTTGACCCTCGTTGTCATGGTGCCGTTAAGACCTCATCAAACAAACAAACAAACTGACCCATGGCCTATTTGTTTTAGCACATTTCAATTGTTTAAGCCACAATAAAAAATATAATTTTGGGCAGATGCCAATTGACATCAAACATTTAGATCATTGAATGAAATCTTAATGTTCTCTGGGAAATATTTGCACAAAATTACATTTTTCAAGGTTTAAGGGAAGTTTATTGAATATAACAAAGTCTGTGAGTTGACCTACTATATCACAAAATTTTAAAAGTAGCATTTTGATTTTGAGAGTTTTTGCTAATCAAGGTTTAAAGATCTTAATGATATGCAAATTTGTTTTATGTATCCAAAGGCAGGCATCTCATATCTCATACATATTTAATTGTTTAAAGCATAAAAAGGGTCATGACCACATTATTTGAGTAAAAATCAACCTTTTAAACTGCTCTGAGGGACCTTCATAGTTACCATTTGTACCCTGGGATTTTGTTTTTTACATATGATGTGCACTTCCCTGGGTACCTTACTCTAAATCTACCACTGTCTGAGTCCTCTATGTTTTATAGGATTGTATCAAGGTATGATGCATCATGTCCACATTACCCACTTCAAGTTTGGCCACACCCACTTCACGCTCCCCCATAGCAGCTTCCCGACCCCTTCACAATAACTGCCACTGCCCCCTCACTGTCCTTCATATCCTCATTGACTGCCCTCTGTACAACCTCCCCAGAGATTCCTTCACTCCCTTCAATTCCATCGCCAAGCTCTTCTGCAAAAACTCCCCGGATCAAATTCCCCTTTCTTCGTCATACCCTCCTCTATATCTATATTTATTCTTCCTTTCCCATCGCCCCCTGCTCCCTTACTTTTTTGCTAATTGCACTTCTTCTATTCCGCTAACCTTTTTCTACCCCTGATGTAATCTAACCTCTCAGGCACAAATTGACCTTTTGATGTCCTGGTGCCATTAAACCTCACCAAACAAGCATCAAGGTATTCACTTGGTCGAAAATGTGACCCGAGGTCATCAGATCGCATAGCAACCGTGCGCATTTACCCTGCATTGGTGTGAAAACAAAGCGATCAGCTGTGTTTGTTTACATGCCATATGTACAGCACACAGTAATCGCATACAGACTTGCCCACGTGTATCGCGCAAAGGTTAGTTTTCACTCCAGAAAATGAAATGATGTCATCTCCCGGATGTGACGTGCACCGACCAAGTGAATATCTTATGACTGCTCCCAGGTAGTGGTTCCATAAGGATTCAAATATTTATTTTTTGGGGTGTTTCATGATGCATGTTACTGGACCACTTGATTTTTATGTCTTTCGTAATTTTCATTTACAGGAAAAAAATAAACTTGTTGCAGACACATTAACAAAAAACTGCAAGGAATAGTCAAATTTCATACTCCACAGGTAAGTGAGAAAGCAAGGAATTAATAAACAGGATAAATGCATGTACCATTTAACACACAGAGAGATACTACTGACCCGAGGTCAGAAGTATGTTGTCTGCTTTGCCTGCTGTTCATCCACCCTGTGGGAGAAGTAGACCATGTTCTGATGATGGTCACCATTTACGGATGAAGAAGTTCCTGTGGGAGAAGTAGGCCATGGCCTGATGATAGTCACCATCCATCGGATGAAGACGTTCCTGTGGGAGAAGTAGACAATGGCCTGATGATGGTCACCATCCATCGGATGAAGACATTCCTGTGGGAGAAGTAGGCCATGGCCTGATGATGGTCACCATCCATTGGATGAAGAAGTTCCTGTGGGAGAAGTAGGCCATGGCCTGATGATGGTCACCATCCATCGGATGAAGATGTTTCTTTGGAAGAAGTAGGCCATGGCCTGATGATGGTCACCAACCATCGGTTGAAGACGTTCCTGTGGGAGAAGTAGGCCATGGCCTGATGATGGTCACCATCCATCGGTTGAAGAAGTTTCTGTGGGAGAAGTAGGCCATGGCCTGATGATGGTCACCATCTATCGGATGAAGAAGTTTTTGTGGGAGAAGTAGGCCATGGCCTGATGATGGTCACCATCCATCGGTTGAAGAAGTTCCTGTGGGAGAAGTAGGACATGGCCTGATGATGGTCACTATCCATCGGATGAAGAAGTTTCTATGGGAGAAGTAGGCCATGGCCTGATGATGGTCACCATCTATCGGATGAAGAAGTTTCTGTGGGAGAAGTAGGCCATGGCCTGATGATGGTCACCATCTATCGGATGAAGAAGTTTCTGTGGGAGAAGTAGGCCATGGCCTGATGATGGTCACCATCCATCGGATGAAGATGTTCTTGTGGGAGAAGTAGGCCATGGCCCGATGATGGTCACCATCCATCGGATGAAGACGTTCCTGTGGCAGAAGTAGGCCATGGCCCGATGATGGTCACCATCCATCGGATGAAGACGCCTGTGGGAGAAGTAGGCCATGGCCACCATCCATGGTCACCATCCATCGGATGAAGAAGTTTCTGTGGGAGAAGTAGGCCATGGCCTGATGATGGTCACCATCCATCGGTTGAAGAAGTTCCTGTGGGAGAAGTAGACAATGGCCTGATGATGGTCACCATCCATCGGATGAAGAAGTTTCTGTGGGAGAAGTAGGCCATGGCCTGATAATGGTTACCATCCATCGGTTGAAGAAGTTCCTGTGGGAGAAGTAGGCCATGGCCTGATGATGGTCACCATCCATCGGTTGAAGAAGTTTCTGTGGGAGAAGTAGGCCATGGCCTGATGATGGTCACCATCCATCGGATGAAGAAGTTTCTGTGGGAGAAGTAGGCCATGGCCTGATGATGGTCACCTTCCATCGGATGAAGATGTTCCTGTGGGAGAAGTAGGCCATGGCCTGATGATGGTCACCATCCATCGGATGAAGACGTTCCTGTGGGAGAAGTAGGCCATGGCCTGATGATGGTTACCATCCATCGGTTGAAGAAGTTCCTGTGGGAGAAGTAGACCATGGCCTGATGATGGTCACCATCCACCGGATGAAGAAGTTCCCGGGGAGAAGTAGGCCATGGCCTGATGATGGTCACCATCCATCGGATGAAGAAGTTGAATGCTGATCCCAATGGCAGGACAGTCACCCCCTGCTTACTTTTCTGAACTTTATTCCAGAAGAGAAGATTGAAAACACATGCACTGTTCATTCGTGACTCACATACCCAAACAGACCTCACCTGGCTCTTCTTATCCAGTCCTAAGCCCATCACCATTGCCAACAACCCAACCACACCCATTACCCAAACCACCTCCACCACTTCTCTCCCCAACCTTCCTGCCTCCTCTAAGACTCCCGCTGTCCCCTATCCCAACACCTCTAATGCCATCAAACTCAAGCCAACCTGGCTAACAATCATCCAATCAACAAACAACAAACCAAAAACAACCAATCAACAAACAGCCCACCATCCAAACCCACACATATGACATGGAAGAGAACATGGTTCGTTCGATTACCGAACATACTTCTTGTCCAACTTTCAAAATCAACCACTCCCAAAGAAACAGGGACAGATCCAAAGAAAAAATAAGCTAACTCAGACCCAACAGATCTTCCTCAAGATAACCCCCTGCCTCCTTATGGCATGCAACATAAACAATTACAGTAACATTCACAACATCATACAATGGAACACCAGGAGCCTTAAGGCCAACTCGGAAGAAATTGACCTTCTGGCCACCACCTTCAACCCGGTCATCATCTGCCTACAAGAAACCTTTTGAAAACCACTGACCATTATTTCCTCAACAACTTCGCTTGCTATCACAAACATCAAGTGGACACTGACAGGGCCTGTTGGGGCATCTCCATTCTCGTTAGACACAATATCCCACACAGCTCTATTCTACTGACCTTCAGGCCATCTGTATGTCTATCTCCCTCCACACAAAACCTTCACACTTTGCAATATCTATTTTTCCCACCCCTTCAATACCAACATTCAGCCAACCTCATCTTTGCTCCCCCTTCATCCTCCTTGGTGACTTAAACGTCCACAACCCTCTGTGGGGCTCTAATGCCACCACCCCAGAGGTACCACTACCCCCAAAGGCAAGCTCATCAAAAACGCTCTTCGACAGCACAGCCTCTCCTTGCTCAACACTAACTCCCCAACCTACCACAGGCTCCCTTGCCTGTATTGACCTGTCTGTCTGTTCCCCCAATCTCCTTGATTTTAGCTGGAAGGTCACTGCTGATCTCTGTGATAGTGACCATTACCCTCTTATACACTCCAACCTTCAAACCCTTACTGACCACACCCCCAATTGGAACCTCAAGAAGGTTGACTGGCCCCTTTTCGAAACCCTCTGTGACTCACACCTCTCCCCCCATCTCCTCGTGGTAAGAATCCCATGTCAAACTTCAGTAATATCCTTATCAACATCGCCACCTGCTCTATTCCCAAAACCCCCTAATCACCCCCCAACCTCTGGTTCTCTGATGACTGTGAAACCGCCATCAAGAATAGGAAAAGGGCCCTCAGGAACTTCAAAATAACTCAACCACCCACAACCTCAACCTCTTTCGCATCAGCCGTGCCAAAGCCAGGTGCACTATGAATGATAGTAAAACAACTTTATCTCTTCTCTCACCACCAACACCCCCACTAAGAAGATTTGGAGAATGGTTAACAGCTTCCACAACAGGGTGGGCAAGTCTACCATCTTTCCTGGAATGGTAACCTTCGCCACGAAAAAGGGTATCGTTAACCACCTCGCCGCCTCTTTCAGCAACATCCAGTCCTCGGCCAACTACCCCAATACTTTCAAAAGCAAAAAAGCTTGCGATGAAGCTCGGAGTATTACCTTTCCCCTTCGACAACTCCGAGAGCTACAACACCCCTCTCACCCTTTCTGAATTAAACCAAGCCATCCACGACGCTGGCTGCACCTCCAAGGGCCCAGATAACATCCCCTACCAATTCCTGAAACACCTCCCCAACAAGACCACCACTATCCTACTCACCATCCTCAACCACATTTGGTCCTCACACTCCTTTCCCCATATCTGGCGAACAGCTATTGTCACCCCTGTCCCTAAACCAGGGAAGGACAGTACCGAGCCCTCCAGCTACCGCCCCATTGCCCTCACCTGCTGTCTCTGTTTAATTATGGAAAGGGTCATTAACCAGAGACTAAACTGGCTTTTTGAGACCAACAGAATCCTCTCCCCTCACCAAAGCGGATTCTGGAAACGTCGCAATACCCTAGACCAGTTAATTCCGCTCGACACCGTTATCTGGGAATCCTTTGCAAAAAAAGAACACCTCATTGCCATCTTTTTCGACCTCGAGAAAGCTTTCGACACTACTTGGATATACAGCATTATCCGCAAACTTTACACCATCGGCCTCAGAGGCCACCTCCCCATTTTTTTTCAAAACTTCCTCTCACCCACTTAGTTCCAAATTCGTTTTGGCCACACTCTCTCCAACCCCTACCCCCAAGAATAGGGCATCCCCCAAGGCAGCATCCTCTCCCCCACTCTCTTCAACCTAAGCATTAATGACATGGCGGACAACCTTGGCCCCAACATCAAACGTACCCTCTTCGTGGACGACTTCACCTTTTTCTACTCCTCCCATAGCTTTCCTCTTGTCGAAAATAAACTCCTAATTCAGCCTCAACCAGCTGCAAGTCTGGATGTACTTCTGTCATTTCAACAACCTCCACCCCAACCCGAACCTCGTGCTCAATGGTAATCGCATCCCTAAAGTTGAACACATGAAGTTCCTGGGTTTAAGTTTAGACCCCAAGCTCTCCTACAAACAACACATCACCAACTTGAAACAGAAATGCAGCAGCTTCTTTAACCTTCTCCTCCTTCTCTCCAACACCACTTGGGGTGCGAGTCGCCATGCTCTCCTCAAAATCTTCAGGCTCACCATATGTGCCAATCTTGATTACTGCAATATTGTCTACTGTGTCGCTCACAACTCATACCTCAACCACATCAATACCATCCAAAATGAAGCCCTCAGGCTTTGTGTGGGTGCCTACAGGACCTCCCCAACCACCAGCCTTCATGTTGAAGCCAACGAACCCCCCTTTCTACTTAGATGTAGAAAGCTTAGCCTCTCCTATGCTTTTAAGAGTACTCACCAACACCTAGAACCCTGTTTACAACATCATTAGGTACCCCAATTTCTCCACCCTTTTCGATAGGAATAAAACCTTATCCCCTCCCTTTAATTTACGCATTAAATCAGACCTCTATCTCGGCATCAACCCCGCCACTCTCGGCCCCTTCTTCTGGCCCACTTTTCCTCCTTGGGTCACCCCCTCCCTTCTATCCACCTAGGCCGCTCCACTCATCACAACACCCAAACCCACCCTAACCTCTTCATCAGTCTCCACAACCAAATCAAAGACCAACTCTCAAACTACAGCTCCATCTATACAAGGAAGGCAACAAGACAGCTGCTGCTACCATCATCCAAGACATCACCCTCAGTAGCAGACTTTCTGACTGCTCGTCCATCTTTTCAGCCGAGGAAAAGGCCATCCTCCTTGCCCTCAACTTTATTGAATACTATCTGCTCAGCCACTTTGCCATCTTCTCCGACTCCAAGGCTGTTCTTACTTCTTTACTCAATCTTAAATGGAATAACTTCACATCCCACGTCCTCCTCCCAGAAACTCCTTTCGCCCACCCTTCGCAGGAAAAGTATTTTTTTCTTCTGGATACCCAGCCATGGTGGCATCCCTGACAATGATAGGGCAGATGCAGCCGCTAAGCTTGCCCTCAACCTCCCCCACCCCATTTCCCAAAACCCATTCTGACATCAAACCGCTTATCGCTTCCCTTGTTCGTGACCGCTGGCAAACCTCATGGGACTCCCAAATTGATAACAAACTCCACGTCATCCAGCCCACCATTCCGATCGAGCCCACTATCAACAACCTCTCTCACGTCGACAACGTTCATGTTACCCATCTTCGAATAGGTCACACTCACCTCACTCACTCCCACCTCCATATTGGCTCCCCCAAACCCCTCTGCAACAATTGCCATTGCACCCTCACAGCCCATCACGTTCTCCTTGCTTGTCCCCTGTACAACCTTCCCAGAGCTTCCCTCGCTCCCCACAACTCAATTGCCGAGTTCTTCCAGAAAAACCCTCCGGATAAAATTATCTCCTTCCTTCATCTTGCTTCCCTCTACAACCATATTTAGTCCTCCTCTTCTACCCCCCTCTCTTTACTTTGTTTTTTTCACCCATGCACCACCTCTCTCGATCCCAGCTTTCTGGCTTTTAGTTCTTGTTTTTCTCTCATTCTCCCAGTTTTCTTTCCTTCCTACCTCTAGAATGATCTAACTCTCAGGCACAATTTGACCCTCATTGTCGTGGTGCCGTTAAGCCCTCATCAAACAAACAAACAATCATTCGCTTCCCACCCAGACCTAGTAAAGTTCCTCTGACACGTTCTGGGGCCGCGTTCAGTTTGCTATTCGAACTGCATTGTGTGAGCTGGTTCTATACTAGCCCCACAATAACCAACACATAAACATTGTGAGTGTCAGATGCAAAATAAGCAAATTATGTAACAAATTTATTTTAAGTCTTCAAATTAATCAAATAAATTTTGCTGTCAGTCAGAAAATGTTGGGCGGGCACTTAATAGAGCAGGGGCGCTTAATACGTCAAATACAGCATGCTGTTTTAAAAATTCAAATACTGTTCTATGAGTATGTTCTTTGTAATGAGATATGAAAGAGGAAGGTTCCTTTAAAAGATCACGTATGTGGCAAAAATTTCAAACAAAAATGAAAGTACATGATGGATATACACTGGTCTTATAGAGGGATTTCATCATGTGACTCTAACTCAACTGGACTCCATTTTGCAGGGCAGCGGTGTCGTTGCGTTTCACCCGTCTTCACACAGCTCAGTCACATCACACGCACAACAAACATGCTATGCTACATCTTCAGCGAATTTTAGTAATTGCAGTTTTTTGTTCGCTTCCGATTTTACTTCATATTTTCCTCAAGTTTGATATATTCACCAGGTATACGAAGAGTAACTTTAATGTTAATGCCAGTTGATTGTTTGTTATACTCCAGCCAAAGCCTACATACCTAATATAAAGTGCTCGCTGCAAATCCTAGTGTAAACCGTAGGTTGAAAGCCATCGCGTCATACAGCAGAAACCTTCGAACGTCGATCAGGATCAGATGGAAATCGATCAAATGTTTTTATATTCCCCCCCCCCCCCCACTCCCCCACACATCTATTAGTGCAACCAATGGCACAGCAAGATTCTGGCATAATCATCTTACAAAAATAATCTTATATAACAATATACAAAAGTATGTAGGTCTAATTAAGTGTACAGCAGACGACAGTGTTCCTGCCCGACAAAATGGCGATGTAAACAAAATCTTATGACATCAGCTGAAACACCCTTATACATGTTGCATTGTGTTTGTATTGAAATACTATCAAGGACACCGAACCTGACAATACATCGAACAACCAAGAATTTCATGGACGACCAAAGACTTAAAATGGGTCCTTGGAAGAAAATATCTGCAAATGATCAAATTCATTGAATAGGTTCATCTTACGTCATTTGAGAAGGATCCTCGGTTATGCAAAAATTTATGATTCTGTGTTAGCATGATAACACGTGTGTTTGGTCAAGCCCTTAACAACCACCATAAATTTCCAACTGTTTAGATGCGTTGAAATATATTTTCTTTTATGGAATACAAGTAGTTGATACTAAAATGATGCATCCGCGCTTGATAAATGCAAGTCCCTGTTAAATATGTTTTTGTCAAAGTCTTAGGTACATATAATATAGTAATGTACACATCTACAGAACAAAAAGAAAAATGAGAGTTGATTTATTTTCTCGTTTACAGGGTGGATTCTATTTCTGGGTTGAGCTCCCCGAGAAGATTAATGCTGTGAAATTGGTTGAATATTGTAAATCTAAGTACGGGGTCGAATTCCATGCTGGCTATAAGTAAGTCTTTATAAACTTACTTCAAATAACATTTCTTTTAAATCTGAACGTTGTATTTGATTGCTTTAATATGAGAGCTGATGCACGCATGAAATTAGAGAACAGGAGAGTATTTGAAATAGACCAATCAGGGGTTCAGGAGAGAATGTAGTCAACCAATTTTTAGCTCGACTATTTGAAGAATTCTACAGCTATCCCTTGGCGTCGGTGTCAGAGTCCAGTTAAAGTTTTGGTTAAACTTTTCGTAACTTAAGTTATGAATGGTATACATTCATGTAACTGCGCATAGGGTAGATGACATGGGTACTGTTCAAATGAGCATGATTGGGGGTTGTGTGTGCATACTAATTAGCTTATTTGCATAAGAATAAAAAATATGTGTATCTATGATATCTTTTAAACTAAAGTGGATGTAGGGATTTTGTTTGCACAAATGATCATATATGTGAAGAGCATTGTCTACACTTAATGGTGAGGTGAAGTGTACATATTAATTAGGTTATTTGCATAACAATAGACTTTCGTACAAAATGTTTAACATGAGCGCATAACTTAAGGTGTACATTCATGAAACACCGTAATGGTGTACATTCATGTAACTTAGCACAGGGGTAGAGGACATGGGTACTGTTCAAATAAACATGATTGGGAGCTTGTGTGTGCATACTAATTAGCTTATTTGCATAATGAAATTATTTGTATCTATGATATCTCTTAAATTAAATTGGGACTGGGGATTTTGCTTATACAAATGATCATATATGTGAAGAGTATTGTCTATACTCAATGGTGAGGTGTAGTGTGCATATTAATTAGGTTATTTGCATCACAATAGACTCATACAAAATATTTAACGTGAGATAATAGCTTGGTACAGTAGTAAAAGTCATTGGTACTTTTCAGTTGAGCATGATTGTGGGGTTGTATGTGCATACTAATTAGCTTATTTGCATAGTAATGAAATATTTATATCTGTGGTATCTCTTGAATTAAAGTGGGTGTGGTGATTTTGCTTACACAAATGATCATACAGTATATGTGAAGAGCATTGTTCACACTTAATGGTGAGGTATAGTGTGCATATTGATTAGGTTATTTGCATAAAAATAGACTTTGCTAAAAAGTGTTTTGACCCTAGATCAAAATTATATGGCACACAAGACTTTTGTTATGATATTGACATTCCTGACATGAATAGCAATAAAAATGTTTGTCTTGCCATGAATAAAGAAGCAAATAAAATTTTCCTCGCTTGTGAAGAATTTTAGATAAAAGGTTTGGGAAATATAGACAATAAGTGGAATGTGAGGTAGAAGATGACATGATGATAAAGTAGCTGAAGGAATTAGGATGAGGGTGGGATTTCATGTGGGACAGGGTGGAAATATATGTATGGCAGGGTGGGGTGGGATGTTGGTCAGGATGCATTAGCATGTAGGACAGGTTGGGTTGGCATGTAGAACAGGTGGGTTGGCATGTAGAACAGGTGGGTTGGCATGTGGAAGAGGGTGAGTTGGCATGTGGAACAGGTTGGGTTGGCATGTGGAACAGGTGGGTCGACATGTGGGACAGGGTGGAATGGCATGTGGTGGGGTGTCATCTGGATTTCAGTTCTGATGGCATGTGGGTGATGCAAGTGGTGGAATGACATACAGTATCTGGTTTTCAGGTGTGATTGCATGGAGTATGGGCTTGGGATGGAATGTGGAACAGTCTGGAATATGCGTTATTAGCGGTGAGGGGATTTGTATCCTCTCCAATGTCCAGTTTGTCATAGGTTAAGCAATATTGTTACGCATAATTTTGCTTTAATGTTATTGTACACTTTTCATGCTGCTTGACTTTGCTTGACACACATATTTTCTTAAATTGGAAGTTGTATTACAATGCAGGATGTAGTTCTGGGAATGTGTAGGGGTTTGGGGAGGGTACAGGTTGTAAAGGGGGCCTAATGACATTGGTCCTTTCTTTGTTGTTCAAGTGATAGAACTAAAAGAGGCGTTATAGTTATAAAGACTGCTAACTGCATGGGTGAGGTAACCTTGAGCTTTTTTTTTGTCTTAGAATATCTGGGAAATCTCAAAAGATTTAAAATAGTAGTTTTTATTCTCAAACACCTTTTTCATATTACTTTCGTACAACTGCAATAAGCTGCTCTTTGATTTTCGAACAATAATAAAGAAATACATTTAAGATTCGCAGGTCATAGGTTATCAAGTTTTGGCAGACAGTTAAAACTGAATCGCAAATCTGGCTAGCACTCTGAACATTTAAAATGAAGTTGAAAACAAGGCCTTGGAAGGCTTGGAAAAGTATGAAGAGGTAAACTAGAGATCAATATGTAACAGTCATAAACGTAGGTTTATTCTTAGGCCTCTTTTAAAGCAATTTAGAAGATATGCGAACGTCGAGTTTAGGCTTAATTGGACTAACTTAGTTGACTGCTCATTTGTTTTGTGACCAAAATCGGCTACACATAAATGATCATTATGCGAAATTGCATTCTGTATCGTTACACATGTACAGTACGTACTTAGCTGACATGGCGGACTGTAAATCCAATGCCTAGTGTTGCATCTACTTTGAGGTATTAATGTAGTCACGTATAGGCAAAGAACTGCCTGTACCTCTTACATTACATGGCCACCCCTTGATATTAGGGGGCTGGTGGGGCCCACTAATGTCTCATATGATGACCTCATATTAGGGGTTAGGGGTCATAAGTTTTTAATTGTGGATTGCTTTCTTGTTGTTATTTTAACTTTCATAAATTAAGAACGGTTGCTGTAAAGGATTGTTCTTGAATCAAAGTCAGTTGTTGATTGAGAGCCGTGATTATCAAAGTCAGCTGTTGATTGAGAGTCGTGATCGAGAATGTTGCGGTTGGTTCATTTTTCACATATATTTTTGTCGGTTCCGATGCAATAGCATCAGGAACCTATGTGGTCATGATGGCGTATGTTTGTGTGCATGTGTGTGTGACATTAGAGCTCGTAAACACAATATCTCAAAAAAGGCACAGTGGATTCATATCATATAGCCCATGGTCTGTAGATGTGCCCTGATATTTTTGGTGTAAAACAAATTGGCATAAAAAACATGTTGATATTTTATTCCGTATAACGAGATCGTATTTCAAAGGTTTCACCTGTTGTGTTGCAACGTGACCATGCAGTGTACAATGTGATGCCATATGCAGATCCGCAAGACAAGTTTTGGGGTATTTCTATAAAACAAAACCAAGCTTTTACTTTTGATTTTAAGGTACATGAGCAAATCAAGTTCTTGTAAATTGCATGTTCCCCCATCTCAATAGTTCAACAAAATTTGCTGCAAATAATTTAGAAAGAGGCTTCTAGTAATTAAGGAAAAGGCCATTTATTTTGCAAAGAAATACACAAACATTGTTTTGGATCTGCCTTTATGACATCACAGCGTACACTGCGAGGTTGCACTGGTAAATTCTTTAAAATGCAACAACTCCAAAACGGAATAAGATATTAACACAGTAGGATATGTGGTGGAATGCCATGCAGGACATAGGGTGGATTGCCATGGGATGGAATGTCATGTGGGACATGGGATGGAATGTGGGACATGGCGTCCCACCCCATTTCAACAAGTCATTTGCATATAAGTTATATGAACTGACACTTCCATACATAGTATGCTCAATCAGGGACTGATAGCTAGGATGAGACTTCTTATGGAGCCTATGGGATGTCATGTGGGACATGGGGTGGGATGCCATGTGGGACATGGGGTGGGATGCCATGTGGGACATGGGGTGGGATGCCATGTGGAACAGGGTAGAATGCCATGTGGGACATGGTGGGATGCCACGAGTAACACAGAGTGTGACATAGGTTGGGATGCCATGTGTGACATAAGGTAGGATGCCATGTGTGACATAGGGTAGGAGGCTATGTGGGACATTGGGTATGGGGACATGGGATGTGATGCCATGTGGGACATAAAGTAGGATGACATTGGGAGGGATACCATGTGGAACACATGGTGGGATGCCATGTGGGACATCGGTGGAAAGCCACTGATGCGGGACACAGGGAGGGATGCTATTTGGGACATGGGGTGGGATGCCATGTGGGACATGGGATGCCATATGGGACTAGTGTGAGATGCCATTTTTATAATTGGCCGGGTCATATGATATGGGTGTCAATTTGCATGGGCATGCGAACCATGACGGTATTTACCGTTCTAGTTTCATATATTCTCGAGGTCGGAGTCACCTAACCGTGTACGGATTCAGTACGGTTTTGCCAAGTTGGAGGGGAAACTTTATCATTACAGTCAATAGGATATTTTTTATGAATACTTGTGTCGCCTTAGCCAGTCAGCGAAAATTAATGGTACGCATATATATTGGAAACTAGTATCTAATACACAGCATTCGTGAAGAAAAATAAATTATGTCAAGTATTTGTTGAAAAATGACAAAAAATAGGTTTTTCTCCCATTGACTGCAATGATAACTGACTGTTTGTTTTCCCCTTTGACTGAAGTTTGAGATCTTTAAAAAGCATTGTTACGTTGCCGTGCACCGCAACATTCCCGGATGTCTGACCTCGAGAATGATAGAGAAAATTTGTAGAAACAAAAGTGGTGAAAAAACTATGTTAATATCTTATTCCGTGTAGAAGTTATTAACAATTTAAAGAGTAGAAAAAATGTTCTTAAAACATCTCGTACAGTCTTATGTCCTTTAGCTTGGTGATGTCATCAAGGCAAACCCAGCACACTTATGTATTTCTTATAAAATTTATCACTTTTTTTACATTATTGAACAGCAGTTTTGGTACATTATAGAGATAGGGTGGAAAATAAAATTTACAACAAAAAATATTTTGGTTTTTTTCTTGGTGTACGTCACATTTGCAATAAAAAAAATCTTAATCATTTTGAAAGAAATTACAAAAGACATATTGTTAAAATTGTCTCTATGACATCACAGATGTTGCTAATCAGTTACTTTTGTCCAAA
Organism: Chiridota heheva; assembly: GCA_020152595.1. Taxonomy (NCBI): domain Eukaryota; kingdom Metazoa; phylum Echinodermata; class Holothuroidea; order Apodida; family Chiridotidae; genus Chiridota; species Chiridota heheva. Next base: position 1,437,433 of record JAIGNY010000111.1, on the reverse strand, counting down.
TTAAAAAATACTTTGAAAATTTTGTAACTTCTAAACAGAATAAGATATTAACATAGTTTTTTACCACCTTGTTTCTAAAAAATTTCTCTATCACATATAAAAAAATGGAAATCTATGGGAATATTCCTTTAAGCTGATATGACATCTGGCATTATGGTAGAGGCCTTGAACTATCGAGTAGGCTTCCCGTGGTCAATTCCCAGTGCATGCAGGTTTATTGAACGTAGGGAAAATAATTGAATGTTTTGTATATTAATGTGTGTTGAGCAATACATCATTGACGTGTTGGTTTTTCTTATCCATAGATTCTCTGCGACTCCTGGAAGTTTCCCAAACTTTATTCGTATCGCCATCTGCTATTACGGGCTGGAGGACATCAGCAAAGGTTTAAGAGCTCTTTGTGACTCCGTCAAGGCTTTTATGGAATAGGTAGCACACAACTATTATGATTGATATGGGTGCTGGATTACTAGACATAACAGGTGCTGGGTTACTAGACATAACAGATGCTGATTTTATCCTTGAATAATGATATTTCTGTAAAGTTTCAAAACTTTTTTGTAACAACTAAAGATTTTATTTATTTTTTATGGAATAGGTAGCACACAACTATTTTGATTAAATAGAGATAGATAAGAGATAGATAGATGATAGAGATAGATGATAGAGATAGATGATAGAGATAGATATAGAGATAGATACTAGAGATAGATACTAGAGATAGATAATAGAGATAGATAATAGAGATAAATAATAGAGATAGATAATGGAGATAGATCAAATGGAGATAGATAAAATGGAGATAGATAAAATGGAGATAGATAATAGAGATAGATAATGGAAATAGATAATGGAGATAGATAAAATGGAGATAGATAATGGAGATAGATAATGGAGATTGATAATGGAGATTGATTATGGAGATTGATTATGGAGATTGATTATGGAGATTGATAATGGAGATAGATAATGGAGATAGATAATGGAGATAGATAATAGAGATAGGAATAGATAGATAGCTAGAGAGAAGAGAAAGAGATAGATAGATTGAGAGAGAGAGGGAGATATATATATATATACATACATAAATACATACATATAAATAAATAGTTAGTTTAGGGAGGCAGGTAGCTCAGTTGGCTGAACATATAACTGAGATGCTGGAAGTCCCATGTTAAGAGCCCAAGGGTGATTTAACCAGTGATTTTTTCACAGATATGCAGAACAATATATGCCGACATCAAGCACAGAGGTTTGTTTGCTGCATCACACCTCCCATATGGTTGGGTGGCGCTCACCGTCCTTCAGAGGGGACATTAAATCGTCAGTCCTGATGGCAGAAGAATTCCCCCTGCCTGATTCTTTGAACACTTCTCGAAAAGAGCAGGGTATTAGCCTGATGTTTATCCACCTCCCATTGTGGCAAAATTCCTTGGGTCCAGACTGAAAACAGGTCAAAGGTGACTTGCATGAGCTTTCCCCAAAGAGTGTTAAATCAGTTAACCTTTCCAGGTTTCCAAATAGGCCACGACCACCATAGCAACGCAGTAACTATGTGGAGCAAACAAACCTCAAATCCGCAATCGTGCATTACCAATGCGTTGACTTTAGATGTTCGCAAGGCCTGCCGCAAGCTTCATTTATGGCACTTCTGCAAGATTTTTAGAGTTTTTAGCAAATAGGATAATGAAAATTCAGTTTGCTAACTGTTCTGGGTAAGAGCAATCACATTTACAAAGCCCGCAGCGGGCCCGGCCCGTGTAAGCGCAAATTTTGTTCACCATTTTGCCATCACTCAAGTCTGTGACTGCAGAAATTTGTTTTGCACAGTAACTTGCATTGACTACATGAGCGCCGTACGTGTTAGCTAGTTGTACTGTACCAGTACCGCGTAGGATATTTGCCCCCCACTTAGTTATGCAGATTTTGTTGCTAGGCAAATTCGTGCAGTGATTGGTTAAAACAAGCTGTCAATTATTAAACCCAGAAAAGTTAATTTTATTGCTTCAATCTGAAATGCTGATAGGACAAAACATTAAGTATTGGTATATAACCGATCGTTTTTATGTTGTTAATTCATATATCTTTAATTTTTATTCATTTCACTTTGAATTATTTTTACTAATAAACTTTGTAATTTTCTTGTAATCATTTAAACTATTCACACATGATATATTTGTCTATATTTTGTAAATAAAAACAAAGATGCTGCTGTAACAAAAAGTAGAAAGTTTTAGAACTGTTGACCACTGGATAAAGGCAATAGTCACACGGAGAGTATGCTATTGGAAAAATAAAGATTCTTTAAGTCCTTTAAGTCTACTAATATCAGGGAAAATAACAGCCATGAAAATGGGGAAACATTACATTTAAAAGAACATTCCCATGGATTTTTTTATATTTTTTTATATATGATAGAGAAAAAAAAACAGAAACAAAAGTGGTTAAAAAACTGTGTTTGATATCTTACTCCATTTAGAATTTACAAAATTTTAAAGTATTTTTGAATTTGGACAAAAGTGACTAGATTGGCAACATCTGTGATGTCATAGAGACACTTTTAACAAAATGTCTTTTGTATTTCTTCAAAAATGATTTGGATATATTTCTCATTGTAAATGTAATGTGCACCAAAACAAAAAAAAAATGTTTTCTTGTAAATTATATATTTCATCCTATGTCTATGATGAATCAAAAATGCAGTTCAATAATGTAAAAAAAAAAAAAGTGTGATTAAATTGATAAGAAATACATAAGAACTGCTGTAATTGCCTTGATGACATCACCAAGCTAAAGGACATATACTGTACGAGGTGTTTTTAAGAACATTTTTATACTCTTTAAATTGTTGATAAGTTATTAACATAGTTTTTTTATCACTTTTGTTTCTACAACTTTTCTCTATCATATATGAAATAATGAAAATCCATGGGAATAATCCTTTAACAGTTTTTTAAAATTTTATTTTGTAATTGTATTATTTTTTAATGTTACTAAGCACTATGTAATTACTTTGCACTATGCAATACTTTGCACTATGTAATTACTTTGCACTATGTAATTACTGTGCACTATGTAATTACTTTGCATCATGTAATTACTTTGCACTATGCATTACTTTGCACTATGCATTACTGTGCACTATGCAATGACTTTGCACTATGCAATTACTTTGCATTATGCAATGACTTTGCACTATGCAATGACTTTGCAATATGCAATGACTTTGCACTATGTAATTACTTTGCACTGTGTAAATACTTTGCACTGTGCAATTACTTTGCACTATGCAATTACTTTGCACTATGCAATTACTTTGCACTATGCAATTACCTTGCACTATGCAACTACTTTGCACTATGCAATTACTTATGCAATTGCTTTGCACTATGCAATTGCTTTGCACTATGCAATTGCTTTGCACTATGCAATTGCTTTGCACTATGCAATTGCATAGCACTATGCAATTGCGTAGCACTATGCAATTGCGTAGCACTTTGCAATTACTTAGCACTATGTAATTACTTAGCACTATATAGAGCACTTATGTGTTTCATATATTTGGAGTTGTTAGTAATATTCTAATGAAATATACCTTTACAAGTATTTTTATCAGTAATCCTTACTCAACCTTTAATTGTTGTAAGAGGAAAAGGATTTAATGGCTTAAGGAACTTATGCGCAATTAATATTCATCAATCATTGTGAAATAGCACTTGTCAACTTTTTATTGTGAAGATTTTGTTTCATGTTGCAAAATACAATTAATGTACCAGGTGCTGAATCTATCTATCTTTTATTATGTTATGTAAGTTACCTATAATATAAATCAGATTTGAATTGACATAAAATTTGCCACGCTTCTGAATAAAAGTGTCAAAATCTTCCCTGGAAAAATCGCAACAGAAATTATATTAATGTAGTAAATATATCTTTATATGCTTCCCTCCTTCGCAATTTAACGTACTTTTCATTGCACAATTACATAGGAAACATTTTTAGAGCACATATTTACCACATGTGCTGTTGTTTAGCTCAAGAAATTTAGATAAACAAATTTTTCTTGCGAAATCCCTATTTTTGATGGGGTTTGCTTTCTTATAGTGGCAGTGCTGCAGTGCTCCCTTCCCCCTTGAGATCACTTTTCCATCCCCACTTCCCTGGAAAATTTGTGTAAAGTGACATATTTTGTCCGATTTATAGGCTTTCCCCATTACACAAAATTTATCCTCCCCCTCCCCAATCCTTCCTTTATGACCAAAATCCTGCCACCACTGCTTTCTTACCATTGTGTTTGTAAACAGTTGATGTATACGAAGATTGTTTGAAGAGAGGTGAACTTTGGTATTGAACAGTTGTATGTTGTGTTTCTCTTTTATGAATTAAAAACCTATTCTGCCCCTCATTAAACCAACAGCAAGTGCTTTGATTGATATTTAGAAGTATTCAAACAGTTTTGGTGCATTCGTGAAATAATTGGTAACTCGGGATCACTGCCACCAACACACAGAAGAAATTTGCTTGATGCACCTCCCTTATAAATTACCTTCTAAATATATGCACTTTAACCAATATTAGTGGTGGTGCCAGGATTTTATGCTGGGGGCAGCAAGAGAGGGGCAGTGTTGTCTAATGAGGATAGGGGAGCCTATAAATTGGACAAAAGACGTTACTTTGCAATATTTTCTGGGGGATAAACCAATCTAACGGGGGAAAATGCTGGGGATAAATTGAAGAGCAGACAATACTGTCACTTCTAAGATTGGGTGCCTTAGTAGTAGATGAGAGTCAAATTAAAAATGTGCAGGACTTGATTCTTAGAGCTGCAAGTCTTGTTGTATCCTTGCACAACTGAGATACTATATTTCACATGCTTCAGTCTAATCGGTTTTAGTCCAGGCCCAGCTCTGGATAGTCTTACCTGCAATGGATCCAGGGAGAAAGATGCATTTTCACCATGGAAACCAAGGATAGGACCTGGGAAAGGATTGAACCTTTTGACCCTTTTCTTAACCATTACATAACAATACAGTGGAAGATGCATTTGCAGGGAAATAAGTAATAGCCTTTAACCCTGTAATGACCAGTTGCCCGTGGCATGACCAATTTGGATACCCTATCTTTGACTTTGCCTCCCAAGCCTGTTTTCAAAAGAGCGCCAGTCCTTTTAAGGGTTAACGAACCCGCGGAAAGTGCCAACTCAAAAATATATATCCCGGTGAGCAGCCCATTGGCTAATGGAAACGGAACAAATCCGACTATGCTGCTCAGAAAGCAAGAAGACCCTTCAATAATCAGCCTGTGCTTAACCCTTTAAGGACCGGGCGCAATGGGGTTTGGTAAATGAGGTATATTTTCTTAATGTTTCTTTTAATACTGCCACCATTTTCTATTTCTGTTTAGGCCGTAGCTGTGGGTAGCACGGAAGTAATTAAGTATTAATCTGCAATGTCAAAATAAGAGCCGCCTGCAAAGAAGCTGCATAAACATTTCTGAGGGGCTGTCATTTACAAAGGAACAAACTTATGACATGTTTATTTCAGTAGGTATAACAGGATCCGAATATGACAGTAAATACAAAATTTGGTTTGAATCTTATCATCAAAAGTTTTTGTACGGGACTATTTTATCAATAGTGTTGCCAGATCAGAGTATTTACTGTCTGTTGACTTTGAAGCCCAAAAAGGGTTAATACCTCAGGTGAACCCTGGTGATATTACCCTCATCTGTAACACCCCAAACGTTCCCTTCCTGATGCAAAAAAACACAAATTTTATGCATATTTAGTCCCCCTCTCCCACCCCCTCTTTCCACATGTTTTTTCTCCCATGCACCTCCTCTCTCGATCCCAGCTTTCTGGCACTTTGTTTTTGTGTTACTCTCAATCTCCCCCTGTTTTCTTTGCTTCTTTCCTCTGGAATGATTTAACCTCTCAGGCACAAGTTGACCCTCGCTGTGTGGTGCCGTTAAGCCCTCATCAAACAAACAAACTTGTATGCTTTATTAATATGCTTTGGTGGAGGGGGGGGGTGGGGGCAGGGGGAAAATGATTAGTTCCGTGCTACTCCTTTAATCATTGCTTCTATTTCCTTATAAACCAAATTCACTTGTTTATTCACACGTTATAATCAATTTGACATGAAATCCCTGTTAATTCATCAATATAATATCTAACATACCCTAGAAATAGTTCATCACCATTAATTCAGATATCATAAACTCTGTATTTATTCATATAATGCTATAGCTTTACAAACAGTATTTATATACCCAGACAAATAGGACCCTTCTATCCTACCTACATACGATAAAACACGTTTGCAACAATCATGTCCTTTCGTAAGGTAACCTAAAAGAGGACACTGAGTAATGCCCTTAAAATAATAATATTCAACTTACAGGAACTTCCTGGTAATATATAGCAATTTCTGCACACAGCTCATGGAATAAGGTCGTCCTTGTCACCTATATTTGACAACGCCCCAAACATTCCGTCTTGAATTGCAAAGAAAACTAGAAACACCTTATCCCTGAAGATACAACTTTGCAACTGCACTTTCCTGTGCACCATGCACCACACCTATAAGTTCCCTGAATTGTTGGCTACATAACACCTGAACACCACTGACCAACTGGTCAACTTTGTGGCGACGACGATGACGAGTGAACACACAATTACAACGACGGGGTCGTCACCTGCGTAATCGGTTATGATAGTAACAATGCTATTACGAAACGCTTAATACGACCCGGACGAGAACACAGGTACGACGTACGGACAGACATAACATCGACAACCAAGTCAATGTTCACGGCCTTTGATAACCAGTTGTGGTGCACTGGCGTGTCTACCCAACCTAGGCTTGAACCCAGGGCCTCGTGGTCTGTAGACATGTATGATAACCGCTATACCACAGTAGGTAGATGTTTGTGGCGAAGTCTGTGCATGCTTTAAATATCTCTTGTCTAAGCTTGATTATGGTGGAGGATATGCAAATTACCTCACATTTGAAGTACACAATACAGTATATGTTAAGACTAAAGCTAAACAGTTCAAATTTGGGAGGGAAGGGGGGGGGGGGGGTTCTGTGACATTCAGGATCATATTATTCTGAAAAAAGTTAATATATACAGTATAACAATTTTTCTTTTCCTTTTCTGTCCAAATATCGGACCGACGTTTATATATTCTTTGACCACCATTCAGAGGTGGTGGCACCCGGTCTCCCCCGCCTTCCCACTTTTCTCAAAAGTTGAAATAAAAAACACTTAGAGGGAAAGGGCCATTTTCAGAGTGCCATTTTTCAGATAATTTGCATGCCATTTCAAACATTGAAAAACTTTCTGCTTTAAATTATATATTTGATCATTTAAATGAGAAAGTAACACAAATATTGCACTAAAAGAGACTAAAAATGTGAAATCAAGTTACGTGCATTACATGCATATTCAGTAATCTACATTCAATTTTACCTATTACAATCTTTTAGCCAAACAGCCCTTTACATTATTACATTGAACTTTTGTTTTCTGTTGAAAAATCACATATGCCCACCTTTATATTCCCCGCTTACTGGCTTATAAATTGTGAAAATACTTTAAGAAAGAATCTTTGAAATGGGGTATAGAGAAAAACCAACCCAAACTTACCATGCTCTTGTCATATACTAATGTGCTCTCTCCCACCTTTTCAAAGTTACAAAAGTACCCCTTTATAAAAAGCTGGGTGCTCAGACATTGCAGTGTTAAAGACCATCCCCCGATTATAACTGAAAATCTACCTATTGTGGTGTAGCAATTATCATACCTGTCTACAGACCACGAGGCCCTGGGTTCAAGCCTGGGTTGGGTAGACACGCCAGTGCACCACAACTGGTTATCAAAGGCCGTGGACATTGACTTGGTTGTCGATGTTATGTCTGTCCGTACGTCGTACTTGTGTTCTCGTCCGGGTCGTATTAAGCGTTTCGTGATAGCATTGTCACTATCATAACCGAATACGCAGGCGACAACCCCGTCATTGTAATTGTGTGTTCAACTCCCCCTTCAGCTTACGCATTCAATCAGACCTCTTTCAACTTGGCATCAACCCCGCCACTCTCGGCACCTATTCCTGGCCCACTTTTCCGCCTTGGGCCACCCCCCTTCCTTCTGTCCACCTAGACCTCTCCACTTATAACAAAAATCAAACTCACCCTAATCTCTTCATCAATCTCCACAACCAAATCAAAGACCAACTCTCAAATTACACCTCCATCTATACTGATGGCTCCAAGGAAGGCAACAAGACAGCTGCTGCTGCCATCATCCAAGACATCACCCTCAGTAGCAGACTTCCTGACCACTCATCCATCTTTTCAGCCGAGGCTAATGCCATTCTCCTCGCCCTCAACTTTATTGAGTACTCTCCTCTTAGTCACTTTGCCATTTTCTCTGACTCAAAGGCTGTTCTTACTTCATTACTCAATCTTAAATGGGATAACCTCACCTGCCACCTCCTCCTCCGGAAACTCTTTTCTCCCACCCTCTGCAGGAAAAGTGTTCTTTTCTTCTGGATACCCAGCCATGTTGGCATCCCTGGCAATGACAGGGCTGATACAGCCGCTAAGCTTGCCCTTAACCTCCTCCCTTCCCCTTTTCCCAAAACCCTCTCTGACATCAAACCGCTTATCGCTTCTCTTGTTCGTGACCGCTGGCAAACCTTATGGAACTTCCAAATTGATAACAAACTCCATGTTATCCAGCCCACAATCCCGATCAAATCCACCATCAACAACCTTTCTCGTATCGACAACGTTCATATTACCCGTCTTAGAATTGGTCACACCCACCTCACTCACTCCCACCTCCTTATTGGTTCCCCAACCCCCTCTGTAACAATTGCCACTGCATCCTTACAATCCAACACGTTCTCCTTGCTTGCCCCTGTACAACCTTCCCAGAGCTTCTCTCGCTCCCCACAACTCAATTGCTGAGTTCTTCCAAAAATCCTCCAGATAAAATAGTCTCCTTCCTTCAGCATGCATCCCTCTACAACCTTATTTAATCCTCCTCTTCCACCCCCTCTCTACTCTGTTTTTAGTTTTACCCATGCACCTCCTCTCTCGGTCACAGCTTTCTGGCTTTTGTTCTTGAATTTCTCTCATTCTTCCCCTGGTCTCTTTCCTTACTACCTCTAAAATGATCTGACCTCTCAGGCACAATTTGACCTTCGTTGTCGTGGTGCCGTTAAGACCTCATCAAACAAACAAACAAACTCTTATAACTGATATTTTTACTGAAGAAAGTAACACAAACATTTGCTATGTGAAATTCAAAATTACTTTACTTTGGGAAATTGCTAGGGTAAAAAGTGTAGGGTAAATGTTTACCACCCCGTCACAAAAAATCAGGCAGGAAATGTGGGGTTAAAAAACAGAAAATTTGAATCAGGAATGATTTCCTCCTGAAGAAAGCGAGCCCTCGAGCGTGGGATCCAAGAGCCCACTTTAGGTCCCTGTTGGGGTCCAGGGAAAAAGCCCTGGCGGGTCCAGGGGGAAGCGCCTCATTTAAGCTCCTGGGTTTAGCCATTTTGTCAGCCTATTTTGACACCCTTTGACATACAATTTTTTTTTAAAGGAAGCAGTACCCTTTATAGAAAATTAACATTGCTGACACTCATTTTCAATGCAAAATTAGTTCATTGTCAGATAATTCATTCTTGTAAATGTTATGTATCACATTGACTTGACAAGGATACCTTAATTCTATATACATATATTAGGCCTATAGCTACTGACAGGTCTTCGTTTACCTATTTTAAAATCACACGATACAAATTTGGCTAAATTGTACATTGTGCTTCTTTAAACTTCAGTACAATTATACTGTAAACATATTTAAATAAAACAAACAAAGCACAACATCTGAGAATTATTGCCATTTAATACATTACATGCTTGTAACAAAAGTTATGAGCTGTTTTGTATAAATTATAATGTGTGTGCCAATGGGTAATTCTAACCTCTTCCGCGCGCGCGGCCAATTATCAAAGTTATACGAGAAACACGCTCAATTTGACCACACAGTGTGTTGGGAAATTATACTTTGCCCCCCAAAAAATAATAAAACAAAACTGGGTTAACACACAAAGTTCATCTTAATGAGGTCATGCATCTCATTACATTAATTTGGCAGGTCATGTACAATGTAACCAAATTTACAAGGGGCGTAGACTAGAACAGACGTATCATCAAATAGCCAACGATATAGCAATGAAATAGCAAGCGAAATAGCAAAGAAGTAGCAAGCGAAATAGCAAAGAAGTAGCAAGCGAAATAGCAATGAAGTAGCAAGCGAAATAGCAATGAAGTAGCAAGCAAAAAAGCAATAAAGTAGCAAGCGAAATAGCAATGAAGTAGCAAGCGAAATAGCAATGAAGTAGCAAGCGAAATAGCAATGAAGTAGCAAGCGAAATAGCAATGAAGTAGCAAGCGAAATAGTAATGAAGTAGCAAGCGAAATAGCAATGAAGTAGCAAGCGAAATAGCAATGAAGTAGCAAGCGGAATAGCAAAGAAGTAGCAAGCGAAATAGCAATGAAGTAGCAAGCGAAATAGCAGTGAAGTAGCAAGCGAAATAGCAATGAAGTAGCAAGCGAAATTGCAAAGAAGTAGCAAGCGAAATAGCAAAGAAGTAGCAAGCGAAATAGCAATGAAGTAGCAAGCGAAATAGCAATGAAGTAGCAAGCGAAATAGCAATGAAGTAGCAAGCGAGATAGCAAAGAAGTAGCAAGCGAAATAGCAATGAAGTAGCAAGCGAAATAGCAATGAAGTTGCAAAGAAGTAACAAACGAAATGATTAACGAAAAGCCAAAGAAAAAGGGTTTAGGTTATGCAGTTATAGCCGAGTGGTCAAGTCCACTCATATGAGCGATTAGTTTAAGAGAGCGGAATCAAGTGCAGAAGTAATACATGTAATAGCGGAGCTAGTAGGTGGCGGTTGTATGTTTCTTTCATTCATTATTATTTTTTTGGTTTTCTGCATGAATATCATACTGAGAAAGAGCTCGTCATTGCAAGAATAGACGTTAAAAGCTCAAGTCATTTGTTTGTCCTCCAGTGCTTGTTGCGTCAGCAAGCACTAAACCAGATTACCCCCACCCCTTTTCAAAATTAGTTTATTTCCCAACGTTACTATTGACACCTTGTGACACTGATTTTTCCGGTTTTTGCAAATCATGAGTAATTTTCTGATTTTCTTGGCAAATTTAATTTTTAAAAACACAATATCTTACTAAGCTTGGGAGACAAAATATAGGTATAGCGAAAACAATCAAACTGCAAAATCAAATGCTGGAATAAGAATCAGAAATGAAAAGGCTAAGAATATTCTTCATCAAGTAATACTAAGCTGCTAAGGGGCCACTTGAAGATTTCAAAATCATCATTTGCAGCTTGAAGATTTCATCATAAAAAGCCTCTAAAAGTGATAAAATCGCAGAGCTTCCAGGGGATTCACCCCTTGGACCCTACTAGGGCTGGACCCCTACCAGAGCTGGACCCCTTTAGCAAGCCCCAGGTTCTCTGCCGGAAAGCTCACGATTCTTCTTTCCACAACCTCCGCTCCCCCCACCCCCTCCTCACAAAAATCTCCGTCACTGTGCAATGGTATAAAATTGGACATTTGCTACCTTTTGAAATTGGGCCCAAACCCATGTGAGCTCCAATTAAAAAATTTTTTAAGTATTTTGTACCATCTTAAAAAGGAAGAAAATTGCTTCATATTGATTTCATGTGTCACATGTGTACTAGAACAGTGTGTGTACGGCATATAATACAAGCAGGATACCAGTTCTGCGAAATGATCCGTCGCGTTCTTTTTCTGTCCAAACATCGCGTCGTAAACAAAAAAAGTTCACGTGATATGACGTCATGCAACTCCTCTATCTGTCTATACCCATTCATAAACAGATGAATAGATTTTTATTCTTGGGTTTGAATGTTATGATAGATCAAAATTTACTCTCCTCCAAATAATCTTATTTTATATTTGGGTGATCTGTATCACATCGACTTACATTTCTACCGTCTTGTGGTATATTAATTTTGAATTTTAATGGTAATATAAACACAATTATTTGCAATGAATTGCTTTGATCTTGAGCGGAGGAGAACAGTTTTATAAAGTGGAATCTTATATTCTCCACTATAGGCAGGTCTAACTTGGGAAGTGACATGTCATCTTTCCCCCTTCCCCCTTCCCCCTTCCCCCTCCCTTCCTTCCCCTTCCCCCTCCCTTCCTTCCCCCTTCCCCCTTCCCCCTCCCTTCCTTCCCCTTCCCCTCCTTCCTTCCCCTTCCCCTTCCCCCTCCCTTCCTTCCCCTTCCCCTTCCCCCCCCTTCCTTCCCCCTTCCCCTCCCCCTCCCTTCCCCTTCCCCTTCCCCCCCTCCCAAAAAATACTCATATTAAGAGTAAAACGTTGGACACATATATCTAAATTGGTAGCACCGTTCAGATGGTACCGTTTAAGAAATTGCTTAAAATTAATATAAGGGCAAAGCCCTGGAAGAAGAGCACATACTTTGGCGGTAAAATTTCCCAAAAATTGAAACTTCCCGAAAATGAAAAAAAAAATCTTTTAAAGTTGAAAAAAATCCTAAAATTTGAAGAAAATTTCCGCAAAATTAAGAAAATTTGCCTAAAATTAAAGCAAATTTCACAAAAAAGAAAGAAATTTTACGAAAATTTCCCGAAATAAAGGGGGAAAAAATGGTAATAAGTTGGCGTGCCTTGCGTAATTTAAGTATATCAAGTCTAGACATGCTAGTGGTAAAGCCCTGATGAGCACCCAGGGGGGCGAAAGCCCTACGTTTCTCGTGATTTTTTATAGCAGAAAATTGCTTTGAAATGATCAGGGGGCCAAGCCTTAGGAGGCTTAGCGTTTTTAGCGTGATATCGGTAGCAGAAAATTGCTTATAATTGTGTCAATTTCACACTAAAGTTAATTAAAAGGAATATACTTTGGAACTACTACAATAAGCGTCTTTAGTTGAAGTCCAGGGATCATTTTTTATGTTTTGGATGTAAGTATAAAGCCTTGGGAGAAAACATTTACAAGACTTGTTTCGTAAATGATACAAATTGCAGAAGTTTAGAAAATATATTCAAATATAATCTCATAACAACTTTTGCGCCCCTGTGAGCATTGTCGCCCTCTCAGAAAAGCTTCACTGGGTACAGTTTTCCCCTGGACCCCTGCCACAACGCCACTGTTAAGAGGTGCAAGAGGAGGAACCTGGGTGCAAGGGAAAATCCCCCTCCCCCCACACACACACACATAATTTATCCAAATTGTTGTCTTTTGTACCGTAATTTTGTTGTATCTTAGTGTATTTTTTTTTTTTGCCCACTTAATTTTAATTGAGCGTCAAATACTGTTGCTGGGGCAAAAGAGGGCGGCTGTGTTACATACGGGAAATGTTATGTGTCATAAACTTATAAATATAAACCTATAAATATTTGTACGAGAGTAGAAAGTTGTGGAAACTTTATCTTGGGGGAAAATACCCTTTCTTCCCATCCCGTAGCGCTGCCACTGCACCTACCTACTCACCAACAATTGCTCGTTGCATTTCTTTCTTATATTTGATGTGAATTTCATTTTCCTTAACAAAATGTGGAGGTAAGGGGTCCAACCGTGCTAGACTTTCCGAAGAGTCCAAAAATGGAGAGATACAATAGACTTATCATACAGTCATAACCAGTGGCGTGGCCAAGGGGACCCCCTCCATACCCCCTCCCCACCCCCCCCTTCCTACACACACACACACACACACTGTTTTAAGGAACTTTTCAAAAATTGGGATAATCTTGATATAATTTTTTTTTAAATTAAACAAAATTTCCCTCAGAAGTGGGCTAAATTTCAAGACTTCGTCTTCGGAGGGGGTCTAAGACCTTCTCGGACTCCCTCACTTTTTTAATGCTGGCTACACCACTGGTCATAACGATATTTATGACAAAGCATCCACTGCAATTCTCAGGCTGACAGCCCCACTGGGTGCAAGAGTACATTTCTCACTTTGACTGACATTTAATTCTATGAATTTGCATGAAAAAAAAGTAAGAAGTAAAAGTTTATACATTTTTTTTAGTTGTCTCTATAAACGGAAGAAAACATCATTAAATCGAATCTATGCTTTAATCCACTTGTCAAAAAGACCGGAAAATTGACGAGGTTTTTTTTTTTCAATCGGAAATTTTTCTGATCCTCGGGATTAATTTGGGTAATACTTTGGATTTCACGGGAGATCAATTGTTAATGCAACGTTCAAAAGCAGAGAGGGAGAATTAAGCACGTAGTCATTGGAGGTGTGATCGAGGTTGGTTTTTCAAAATTGGCTTAAATATTGCTGTAAAGATTGATGTATTTCTGCCTTCAGCAAACTAGGAAAGCTAGCTCTCAGTCCGGCTAAACGAATTAATCCCAAGATTTTAATTGCATTGTAAAATTTAAGAACCAAATCAAGAGGAACCAAACCTCGAAAGAGTGTCTTACGTGTTGTTTATTGTTAAAGAAAAGGTATTGTCTCATAAAAGGTATTATCCCATAAAGGTATTATCCCATAAAAGTAATTTCCGGTTGTCAATTTTGGCTATTGCACGCGAGAAATACGCGATGTTCTCGATCACACATCCGTTTGACGGAACATATTGGCCTACATAACCTCACAGATTTCTCACAAAATTAAAACCGGAAGTGACGTTGTAAGCACGGCGGCGTTCACTTCTGAACTTACCTATGGGACGCAATACCTTTTCTTTTACATGTTAATAAGAACATTTTCGGGAAATTTCTTTCATTTTCTGATAAGTTCCGATAAGTTTTTTTAATCACCGGGAAATTTCTGTCATTTTGGGAAATTGGTCTTCCTTTTTGGGAAATTAAATTTTCTCCAATTTTCGGGAAATGTTTCCAAATATTACAGAAATATCCAATAATTTTACTCCCCCCCCCTTCCCGCTCATCTTCCCCATTTTTACAAATGATTTTGGAGTGTGGGAATAGACTCATACATTTTTGTAGGATGTTGGGACAAAATAAAATCTGGCCACCAATGTCAAATATCTTCCTACGCTGCTGAATAGTCGGAAACTAGTATGCAATAGCTTCGTTTTTCTAGCCTAGTTGGTATGACGCTGATACAGGGTACCCTCCTCATGGTTGAGTTAGAAAGAGCTCTCATCAAATATGGAAAGCGTCCTTTCAAATATTTGAAATGTCCCTCGAATTCCTCGCCCAAAACTCAAACCTCCTCCGCTGCTCCATGATTGCGTTATCACAACTATTACTTGATTTTACATGTATTTTACGCTTTCTTAAGGCATCGTCCAGTGGTGCAGCAATAGAGTGGGAAGGGTAGATACCCCCACAGGACCCGAGAAAACTTCGGGGGAGGGGCGTCACACTAATATATGTTGTTATGATAAGTCCTTGTCACCAAATTCTCCAAAGGCATTGCGTTCCTTATTTCTATACAAATTGTACAAAGCTACCGTAACGGTAATTTTTGTATCTGCTTCACTCTATCAAAGCACTTCGAGCTTTTCCAAACCTGTTTTATAAACGAGAAAATGTTGATCGATTTGAGTCGGTGAAACCTTCTGCTACCTGGCTACCGTGAGACAAGAAAACACGAGGACAATTTTATTTCCGAGATTATCTATTTTTCTCTCTTTGGCTTGAAAATGAATTTACAGCGCATCTCTTACACACAGTAGAAAATATTAATTATTTACAAATGTGGAAAAAGTGGCACAAAAGAAGCGAATTATGCAAAAAGGATACGGTTGTAATGACGTGACCATTTAAAATGTCAATATGACTTATAGCACTCGATTCCTTTAAAACAAGGACAGCTATTTAATTCATCTGGTTGCCATTTACAAATTTAAAAAACTAGAAAAACATGGCGTTACACTCACACATGGATCTGCATTTTCAAGAAGAAAATATAGTTCGAGCCGAAATTACATGAAAATGTATGATTGCTGTTATCAGTACGACAAAGAACTTCATGAATAAGAAATGTTAAATAGCATAGTGGTCGCCATCTTGGACTGCTTGTGTTTAACAATCGGGAACAGCCATTTTAAATATCTGTATATTTCTAAAATATGGTAAAATACTGTTAATCTTTTTAAAATTTTGAGTGGCCACGCAGTCTTTAACACTAAACCCATAGCAATCGCAATGTCTTTGAAAAATAACGAAACGACTGCAGGGCGTCTATGATTTGTTAAGGTTTCTTGACTTATGACCTGAACTCCACTGGTGTTCTCATATCAGAGGAACATGTTTGCACTTTATACTCGGATGAAATAAAATTCTAGATAAGTTATTAACTATATTAAAAATAAAATATAAAAAACAAAATGCACGGATTTGAATGGAATGTTTGGAAAATTACGATATTAAATGAAATATTGCAGTAAATTGATAGGTTGCACATAATTGGTTATATATAGATATGTAAGAATAAACGAAACGTGGACATTTGATAATGTTACAAACATAGAAGGATATCTTGAGAGATAAAAGGGAGATAAATCCATACAGCCATAGTACACTCGTATGGATGCATGGATTGTCGTGATTATCGAGGCATAAACAAATCTAACTTAGCTATCTACCTACTGTGGTGTAGCGGTTATCATACTGTCTACAGACCACGAGGTCCTGGGTTCAAGCCCGGGTTGGGTAGACACGCCAGTGCACCACAACTGGTTATCAAAGGCCGTGGACATTGACTTGGTTGTCGATGTTATGTCTGTCCGTACGTCGTGCCTGTGTTCTCGTCCGGGTCGTATCAAGCGTTTCGTGATAGCATTGTTTCTATCATAGCCGATTACGCAGGTGACGACCCCGTCATTGTAATTGTGTGTTCACTCGCCGTCGTCGTCATTCTTGAAATGATTTGAATTTAAGATCTATAATTATGTTTGTCAGTAACGTAATCAGCATCCAGAAGGTAAACCATGACCTTCATGTAAACGTCCAATATAAGCGGCGGAGTCTAAGGGACCTTGATAACGTTATGAAAAGTAGGCCCCGTCCTTCCGGGCCATGCGTGTACGCCACTGTGGGTAGAGAAAGGAAGTTTGAATTGCCCGCCTTTAAACAGCTTCTATTTTCAAAATGGATTTCTATTTTCAAAATGGACTGGAATAAAGCCTTCACATTTACCATTATACTCTTTTTGGGTGCTTAATAAACTCTGTACCAGAATAGCAAACTAAATTTTTGTTAGCTATTCTGGTACCAAAAAGAGTATAATGGTAAATGTGAAGGCTTTATTCCAGTCCATTTTGAAAATAGAAATCCATTTTGAAAATAGAAGCTTTTCGAAGCTTAACAATTATGAACTACAAGTAGCATTTTAATGCTTATCATTCTGACTCACATTCAGTTCGGTATAGATTCCCCTCTTCAGGAGAACAATTATTTTCCCCCGAAGAGAAGAAAACTTATGTAAATTATGTAAACTTCCGGATTTCCATTTACAAGTGTTTTGACGTACGGTTTTTAATTAGCTTATACGCGGTCATTGTATGTGCGAAGTGACCAGGCTAGGCTGCCTTGTGTGCATACCTGTTTGTGCAATGGACATTATCTTTCTTGTTTGGTACAGGATTGTGTCTACGTTACTTCGATAGTCCCCAACGAAAACAGGCCAGAATTTGTAAGTTTGTCATTAAATATCTCTTAAACGGCGTGGTGGATGGGAACTGGATAATTTGTAGGTTATTAAGTATAGATTTTTAAAATGAAACTGACCTACTTTGGTTATAAATTTTCTAGAACCTATAGAAGTTCTGTGCCATAGCGTTGCGCTGTTTCATTAGAGGCATCATGGGTAATCTTCAAAATGGCGTCTGAGATTTTCCCCTCTTCGGGGGAAAATAAATTTCTCTATAAGAGGAGAATATACCGAACTGACATTGTGTTCTTTCTTTTTCTATCTATTTCTTCTCTTCTTTTCTGAATCGTTTGTGGTTATACCACGGACAAGGTTCTTGTTATGGCTATTAAAATCTGATGGTTTCTCCCTTCCCATTCATAGATAGTAATTTACAAAATGTACAGAATGTATTAAATCTTTTGCAATGAAACACATAATTATGTAGCTGGTTCTCGGGTTCTTATCGCAATCTAAGTTATAAACCATAGATCTTTGCGTTGAAAATTCTAAACTTTCCACCAATCACATCGTGAATCAATGAACTGTCATGCGCACTTGCATGATACGTGCATTCTAAAAAAGGAATGGTAAAATTTTGACCACAACATGGTCAACTCTGCACCGAACCAACTTTGGTCAAATTGAACAACAAATTTGACCACAATATGGTCAAATTTGTCCATAATTATCATATTATGGTTCTTTTTGACCACGTTGTGGTCACAGCTGACCATGTAATGGTCAAATCTGACCATTCTTTTTTTTTTAAAGTGTGGTGGCACAACACAACATACTAAGTGTTTTTTCCCATCATCGTGCGGTTTGGTGGATTTCCTTTGTGGAACGTTGGGTAACTATGAATATTACTTTTTGCGTTATAACCCCAGTTATCAGTAGGTCCATTTGATAATTTATTTCAAACTTGAGATTTATATCTTTGATTCCTTCTCAGAGGAAGCTTAAACATTGATTTATCGCGTAAATTTCTACTAAACAGCCTCAGTATATTACAATTGATCAAAGTTTGAACAGTAATTAACGTAAGACTTATAGGATACACAAGTGACATCGTCCAAGTTATAACTTATTAGCCTTTTCTAGACCAATCTTTTGTGCTAAAATATCTTAACGAAAGAGAATACATTCATTTTAGCTGTTCACAGAAATACTGGCATTTTTATATATCTAAATCAGCCTCGCTTTCTTTAAAAATTGAATACATCAATTTACTTGTTTAATCAGTGATTGCAATGTACAAGATTTCGAGAGACATATCAATCCAAAGAAGTTTAATTGTTTTAAAGTTTGTAAGCTATGACGTCATTCACTTGCCATGATTTGCTTCAAACGTCACACTACAATTCGTGTTGCCAGAACATTTTGAGCCATTCTTAAGGCCGTTACACACTGAATGCAACGCTGCGAGCGATTTTTTAGATAATTATACAGGCAGCAAATATTATAAGATGCTTTGACTTTTTGCTTATACACGACGAAGTTTACAATTAAGGCTTTCTGATGATACTGAAGTTTGTTAGAAATGCTTTTTTGTTCAAACTGTGGAGAAATTCGCTTAGAGGGGCGCGATTTTCTGTCGCGATGCGAATTTTTGCTTTAATGGGCGTAGAAAGGCCCTTTCAATCAATTTTCAGTTATCATCTGAATAGCCATGCGATAACGATTTTTCTCTGAAAACAAGAAGTCAAAATATTTCTTTTACTTTATTTTATTCAATTTTGTTTAAAAAATCACTCGCCGCGTCGCGTTTGGTGTTTAACGGCCTTTGCAGAGATATAATAATTTATAAACTACAGTAATATCGTTGGAAAATGACAATTTGGCAAATGTGATAATTCTGAACTGGAAAAGTGTGTTTGATTAGTTTGATGATTGGCATTTTCGTTTCAATGTGGATAATGAAAAGTTTAGTTTCATAGCCTATACGTTTCATAGCCTATACTATATGCTCCGCCCTACTTTTTCTACAGCACCTTAACTTAAGCAGATATTGCATTTTCTTAGCAAAGGAGACCAAACGTTTGGTCGATACTGCACTGCGCGCGTAGCACTCTCAAATTAAGTCAGCAACTGAAACCATTGGTCGCGGTTTGGGAAGAGTTGGAATTGGTCTCGTGGCGGTCACAGACTTAGTTCCTCTTGGCAAATGGGTGAACTGAAGGGGTCGATGGCGGGCGCTCTTCTGATGTGCTCGTAGGCCTGCGAGTTGTGAGTATGCACTATGACACACATTGCATCTGTATGGTTTTTCGCCTAAGAAGAAGAGAAGGAGTAAAGAATTATCTTGATATAATTTGAATGAAATAAAAATTAGTACTGTCTACGCTCCTGATTGTGAGGATGAATGTGACGCATTTCGGGATGGGGCAAGCCCAGAACAGGCCTTTTGCAATGTGGGAGGACAGCCAACCGTTAAGTGGGCGGCAAAGAAAAGAGTTCAATGGCTTAAAGTTCTGAGCCCAATAAATTGTTAACGGCACAGATATTATATAAGATAAATAGCATCGCGTGGGGCCTAGGGGGGGGGGGGTCCCCATTCCCTCTCCTTTGCCATCGTGGACATGGTTAGTAATTTATTGATACCTTCATTATAGGATTAAGGCTTGCGTTAAAATGTATGTAATAATTCACCTGTATGCAGTCTGACATGGTTTCGCAAGGTTGACGATTGGCTGAAACGTCGGTGGCAGTATTTGCATATGAATGGTTTCTCCAAGGTGTGAATGCGCATGTGTGATCGCAGATTACTCCTGGAATTAAAACCTCTTCTGCACACGACACACTGAAGACGGCTTGTGACTATTGGAATGGGTTTCAACGGTGACGTGGCAGTGATTGGTTCTAAATAACAAATAACTTTTAATTAATATCGGCGGTTAGAAATAGTATCTTTTTACTGCATTATTGTTATTGATTATTCAGTGATTGTTAGTATCTTAAGCTTCTCATAAAGTCTATAAACTTCTATGTATAGGACCAACTTTGAAGTTCTTCTGTAAACACGTCATTGTCGCATATATCATATCAATATAAAGTAAACGTTTCTTGAATTGAGATTTGAAGGAAAGGCATCGTCTGTGCGGCTTCCTATTAACGCACAGCTTCCTATTGACGCACAGCTTCCTATTGACGCACAGCTTCCTATTGACGCACAGCTTCCTATTGACGCACAGCTTCCTATTGACGCACAGCTTCTTATTGACGCACAACTTCCTATTGACGCACAGCTTCCTATTGACCCACAGCTTCCTATTGACGCACAGCTTCTTATTGTCGCACTGCTTCTTACTGCTTCTTAGGGGCCCGGTCGTTAACAATAGGGACCCTTTTCAGCAGCGCTGGTAGAGTCATAATATTGGGGTGAGGGGGGGGGTGAGGGGGTGGGGTGAGGGGGTGAGGGGGAAGAATTCACATTTTTAGGATGGTTTTCTGTCGGAAATTTGATAAAACTGTCCTGTCTCTGCCTCTCTGTGTCGGATTTTTTTTTTGAAAAGCACAAAAAAAAAAAAAAGGGTCATCAGCAATTTTGACGTAATTTAATATAATTTTAATACAAATGTTATATTTCTGCCAGACTTTATGATACAAAATCACTTTCCGACTAAATTCCTTCTTGAGGCTGAGACTAAGTATTTAAATACGCCACTGGGAGCACCAAGTTTGTTCTACCTCCCAGTGGTGTAACTAAAGGCTAAATCTTAGCCTCAGGAAGATATTTAGTCGGAAAGTGATTTTGTTTGCTCTGCCTATTATCAAAAATATTCCGACACAGAGAGGCACAGACAGGACAGTTTTATATTAAAATATTTCCGACAGAAAACGTTTCTTAAAATTGTTGAATTTCCTCCCACCCCCCCCCCCCTCCCTTCTCTCCTTCCCTTCAATATTATATTCTACCAGCGCTGCTGAAAAGGGTCCTTAGTTTTAACGACCGGGCCTCTCCCTAAATGTTAGTGCTCTTTTTGCAGATTCAATGATCCCTTCTGAGTAGAAATGATGATTTGATTTAGGCCAAAAGTCTTAGCTGCTTATTGGACTGCTTCCTATTGTCGCACACTATGTGTTTCCTATTGTCGCACGTGACAATAAGAATCACCGAGTGTGTGACAATAAGAATCACCTAGTGTGTGACAATAAGAATCACCTAGTGTGTGACAATAAGAATCACCTAGTGTGTAACAATAAGAATCACCTAGTGTGTGACAATAAGAATCACCTAGTGTGTGACAATGAGAACCACCTAGTGTGTGACAATAAGAAGCACCTAGTGTGTGACAACAAGAATCACCTAGTGTGTGACAACAAGAATCACCTAGTGTGTGACAATAAGAATCACCTAGTGTGTGACAATAAGAATCACCTAGTGTGTGACAACAAGAATCACCTAGTGTGTGACAATAAGAATCACCTAGTGTGTGACAACAAGAATCACCTAATGTGTGACAATAAGAATCACCTAGTGTGTGACAACAAGAATCACCTAGTGTGTGACAACAAGAATCACCTAGTGTGTGACAATAAGAATCACCTAGTGTGTGACAATAAGAAACAGTGTGACAATAAAAAGCACCTAGTGTGTGACAATAAAAAACAGTGTGACAATAAGAAGCTGTGTGTCAATAGGATGCCGCACAATCGTCCCATAAATAAATTCAGAAGTAAACGCCGCCGTGATGGTAACGTCACTTCCGGTTTTTAATTTTATTCATTAATTGCGAGAAATCTTCAATGGTATCGATAACACATGTGGGCCCGTATGTTGGATCCGGTGGATGAGTGATCAACAACCTTATCTTTAATAATTTGTTTCTAACAAGTAATTGGGCCATTAAAAGATTTCAACAAAATGAAAGCATTCAAATCTAAATCTAAACGTCATTCCGGAGTAGAAATCAGGCTGCCAGGGAGATTATTTTCGTGGAATGGTTTGTTAACCACGTAATGACGCTGACGTTTATATATGCGAAGTGCTGTTGTAGACAAGTGCCATGACAATGAAAGAAAAAGTGACCAGAAAGCTTGGTGGAGGGATCTAAGACCTCCTCTCATTTTATTGTAATTTTTGCGAAGATTTCATTACCTGCTTGTTTGATTTTCTGTGTGGCCGCAAGATTGACTGGAATCCCGAGGAACATTTCATAAGTACTCCCATAATACACCAATAATTCCTGATCTGGTGGTATTGTCTGAGGGAAAGAAGAAGTAATATGTTGTTTCCGTTCATTTACGATTTGTTAATCTGTATGTAAGTATAGTATATGGTCCCTGTTTAGAGGTGCTGTGGCTCAGTGGCTAAGGAGTCATGCTCGTATTCGAGAGGTACTGAGTTCGATTCCCGGCGTGAGCGCTGCATTGTGTCCTTGAGCAAGACATTTTACTCTACTTGCTTCAGTCCACTCAGCTGTTAGATGAGTACCATTGTTGGGGAGTTAATCTGCGATGGACTGGCGTCCCGTCCAGGGGGAGTAATGTACTCTCATCCGCTTGCGCCATGGAAACCGGTAATAAGCACCGGGCAATGAGCCATTAGGCTCATGGATCCTAATGGATGGATGGATTTAGCTTTATATAAGTATAGTACGTTATCTTGTCTGTGATATGTTCTGCCTAGAAATAAGATGGTAATCATGGCAATACGATATAAACTGTATACCCTTTTACTCATGTTGAACGACAGACAAATTGACCAATAAGTGGTATGTTTATAATGAAAATAATGTGACTGAAATTGGTAAACACTCAAATCCCATACCCCTATGGGTTTCACACATCACAAGAGTTTTTTGGAATGAGATGTAGGTAATTATGACTGGGAGTTGCAGTGTTTGTATAATCAAACCCGTCAAAGTGTAGTACGAACCTTGTGTGGATTGAATTACATAATCCCTTTCACTCCACCAAACACCACCCACCCCGATCTTTGCAAATTTCAAAGAGCATCAAATTGAAAAAGGTCATTAACGTACCTTTATTGCACGGTAGTAAATCTCCTTTCCCATTTGAACGACCTCTAAGTTTTGTTCTTGTTCATTTCGCGCGCTGTTGACGAAACACATCCATGTTTGCAAGCCTTCGTCGGACGCGTCCACAAAGTGACTCAATTGTCCATGGTCGTCATAAACCTAGAAGATACAAAAACATCATTTTAAAGCATTTAGTTTGCGTTTATATAAGAATTATGAACTGCGCGTCAACCAACGCAATTTGGCTGTTGTTCAAAACTTAGGCTAGTTCGACCGACTGTCTGGAATCAAGTATTCCTATGCCAATCGGTTGTGTGTCGTTCCAAGTTAGGTCAGTTGAACCTGATTTGTGTCAGTCAAGTTTATCGCAGGTCAACCGATATGCGTTGAACAAAATAATTTTAGGCCAAACGCTTATAATTCGATAAACAATATTTTAGGCCTATTGTTTATAGAGCAAATAAGAAATTTCGGTTCAACCGGCACTGCATGCATAGATCAAAGTAGTTCCAGGTCAGTCGGCTATGTGACGATCAAATTAATTCCGGGTCATTCGGCTGTATGACGATCAAATTAATTCCGGGCCATTCGGCTGTGTGACGATCAAAGCAATTCCAGGCCAGTCAGCTGTGTGACGATCAAATTGATTCCAAGGCAGGCGGCTGTGTGACGATCAAATTAATTCAAGGACAGCCGGCTGTGTGACGATCAAATTGATTCCAGGCAAGTCGGTTATGTGACGATCAAATTAATTTCAGTCCAGTCTACTGTGTGACGATCAAATCAATTTCAGTCCAGTTGACTGTGTGACGATCACATTGTTTCCAGGCCAGTCGCTTGTGTGACGATGAAATTGATTTCAGGCCAATCGGCTGTGTAATGATCAAATTGATTCCAAGCCAGTCGGCTGTGTAATGATCAAATTGATTCCAGGACAGCTGGCTGTGTGACGATCAAATTAATTTCATCTCAGCCGGCTGTATGACGATCAAATTATTTCCAGGACATATGGCTGTGCAACGAACAAATTAATTCCAGGCCATTCGGTTGTGTGACGATAAAATGAATTTCAGTCCAGCCTACTGCGTGACGATCAAATTGATTCCAGACCAGTCGTCTGTGTGGCAATCAAATTAACTCCAGGCCAGTCGTCTGTGTGGCGATCAAATTAAATCCAGGCCAGTTGGCTGTGTGACGATCAAATTAATTCCAGGCCAGTCGTTTGTGTGGCAATCAAATTAATTCCAGGTCAGTCGGCTGTGTGACGATCAAATTAATCTCAGTCCAGCCTCCTGTGTAAGTATTTTCAGGCCAACCATTTGTGTGACGATTCAAAGTATCGATATACCTTGAAAACACAAATATGTTAGTATATATATATATATATATATATATATATATATATATATATATATATATATATATATATATATATATATATATATATATATATATATATATATATATATATATATATATATATATATATATATATATATATATATATATATATATATATATATATATATATATATATATATATATATATATATATATATATATATATATATATATATATATATATTGTTTTGCATTTATTAGTAAGAATTACACATTTTACGATTTAAACGCTTTATCAAAATGTGAGAACCATTGATGAAATTTGGGAAATCTATTTTACCTCCCACATATATTTGTTGTCTCTGTCTATTGGCACATCTTGAACATTCACAATCTGCCCTGTGTATGGTCCCATCTCCGTACCCTCCTTGATCCAGTCACGTGTGAATACCCCAATGACTGACCCCGGAAGTGATGACGGACAAAGGGTGACTTGAGAGGGCATCGGCATACCTAAGGGTGAAAAATAAGATTTCAGAGCAAACTGCACATTCATATACATGTGTCAGGGAGAAATGACAATATCAAAATCAGGAGATTTACGACGTAATTCTTTTATTATAATTCTTTACTTACTATATGAAACAGAATAAACTATAAGATACTATAACAATGCAGGTTACTGGAAAATGATGATTATCCCCTCCCCCCCCTCTCCCTTTTCCTCCCCCATTGAAAAAAAAAAACTCTGCATGAGCATAAATTCTCCAAAAAATATATCAAATTTCAATAGAAATTAGTGAAGAACTATCCTCACCTAAATGGGAGTTACAACTTATCAAAATACTGAAAGCACTTGTGATGGGTTCGATTCATAGTTGTCATTTGTGTAAATTGATATAATGTATAGTCTTCTTTTAGGTTATACATCATTCGATTTTATAGGTCATTTTTTGTGTTAACTTAAAGATTATAACAATTTAGCAATATGATTTAAAGTTTCTGGTCAAAACATTGACTCAATTCATGACAAGACAATCAGTAATTGGTTGGGAATGCCACACACCTCTGGGACTAAAAACTTCTCACTTCATGTTTGTGACTCTCGGGTACAGTGTACCTCAGATGTCTTATCATAAACCGGTACTCATCGTAATGGTTCTCCCATTATCACCCCCTTCCGCCGCCATTACACACACACACCTGTAGTATTCGATTCACAATGGCTCATACAGTGTATTTGCATTTACCCATGTACAGGTGTATGTATGAATCCCATCCTATCGTTTCGCCACAGAGGATTTTTCCCGAAAAATCCACCATAACACATCGAAAAACTTCCTCAGATCTTCTTAGTTTGTGCGGTTTTGAGGTAAGTAAGGATCGTTTTGGCAATATTTGAATGCAATATGTTCCTCGATAAGAACTTCTCCAAAAAAAAAGTTTGCTCGCTGCAAAGTTTGTGTAAAAATACCATATACACCACGATGTTCATTTACGTCTTTGTTTTAGTCCATTTTAAGGTCTTATTGGTATTTTTCATGTCATACCTTGCAGGTCATAACTGATATTATTATAACACAAAATATCATCAAACATCTCTTTTGCAATTCAAAATACATTAAAAAGATTACGTTCTATGTTGTTCGTGTACACATTACAAAGTGTATGATTTGTTTAAATTTTGACAAGAAAACAATGATGACTCACCATACAACTGAGAGCAATAATACATAGAAATAATCTCCGTAAATATATCTTATAATGTGTGTATTTTCCGAAAAAGTTTCCTTTATCTCACACTGTACATAGGTTTCTTCTTTTTTAATCAAACGAAAATGGAAAAAAAAGGAAATACATCTGGAAAACTCTTCAAAAAGAAAAAAGAATGAAAGAAGGTATCGTAGACTACTTTGTTATTGCGAAACACGATCAACGAAAGAAGGAGTACAAGTTTTGCAAAGTTTTTCAACTTCCGTTCGGTTCTGACAACTAAGAGTCTTCGAACAAGTTCGAACACATGCATCAAAAACTAAATCCAGCAAATTCTTCCACCCATCAACCACATTAGAAAGTTAACATTAAACTGTCGATTGAAATCAGACTAGTTGTGACATCACAGCCCCAGATTCCTCAACGTCTTTGGGTATTTTATCATATTTTGTTCTGCGATTTTGTGGCTTAAAAACCATTGGATATGTCAGGAAAGTTATAAGGCAGAATCTTATAAGGCTAATTATAATTCACCACCTGAACAAAGTTCAAGGAAAAAAAATTCAAATAGGAAAAACAATAGTTAAATAGATTTGTTTAAAATACATTAGCATTTGTTAAGAATGTGATGATGAGGGTGCCAACCTTCCATAGTAGACTTACTACACCATCTCCTTAACGGAATAAGATTGATGGATGCTTTCTTCACCACTGCGTTTCTTTTGAAATCCTCTTTATATAAGATAAACTTACTTGACCACTTAACTATTCCTTTACATGAAATATACACAATGCCCGCCCAAATGACACACATACCGTGTTAGTCTACCTCGCATGCCTTTGACATAAGAAGATAATTTAAACTAACATCAACAACATCTTCGTTTACCCCTCCAACCTCTTTCCCCTTCTTATTCCTTTCTTATCCATATCTTATATATCCACCACCGTCACACATTACCTGACAGCCTGAAATACGTATCTTTATCACCAATTGGAGGCGCTGTAATATTGTCCAGTTAAGTGCTGGGCGTCAATAACTAAGAATATAAAATCACGACCGTGATCTTTATACCTTTTCAATTAAATTCACAGAAAACTAATCAACTAATTTAAAGGACTATTTTATGGAAAGGAGACGCGCAATGAATATCCATATAAGTGATTATTTTTCAAAACGAGTCTCCTAGTAATTCAATAATCTAATCCATGGTTGGCCATATAGTGTTAGATTGATTACTAAATGTGTGCAATTAGCCACATGTGTCACGTCTCTATCATGAAAAGCTAATTGAAGATTCGATCAACCTGTGAATTACACAAATATTATGAAGTCATCTTATAAAAATAATTGATTGTCTGTCGTTAAATACCTTGTAAGGGACGGTTATCCAAATAATCATTTTAACGGTAATATATCATTTGATGATGTGTTTTTGTTATTGGTTACACGTGTCGGCGCTTTCATAGGAGGCCGTGTTTTCTATGAATGTAGGTAGCTGCTGTTTCAGAAATAAACATCCAGGATAATGGATCCGGTTGCTATCAGATGAGCGACATTATTGCAATAAGATGGTCTAGATTTATGGATTGTTTCGAGCAAAATACAAGTTATATTCAACAATAATGATAGCCAAACTGTAGATATCTATGTCATGTATTTGTAATAAGTGTTCTTTTGTGTATATCATTAGAAAAAGATAAGGTTGCTTGAAATAGAGACAAATGTGCCACTATAGTGGAATTGAAAATTATTAATGCATTTAAAAGTTATTGTTTGTATTACGCAAATTAGTGTGGAAGCTATTCAAATGTGATTTGCGTTGTAAGTGTCTTATTAAAGATGGCGGGAATGTCCTGGCATTTCGAAATTCGTTGTATTTGTCTTTTAGAGCCTGGGTCTAAAGGTCATATATACTTTGAAATTTGCCAAAATCGGATAACAAATGGCCAAAAGTATAAAGATGAATATATATAAAAGTATACACTCTTATAAAAAGAAAACAAAAAAGGTTCTAGTTTGTAACGTATTTTTAACCTTCTCGGGTTCTTCAAGGTAATAATTCTAAGAGTTACTAAGGACAAACAGGTTCCAGCTTGTAACATATTTGGAACCTTCTCTCTAGAACCGTTTTATTCTAAGTGTAAATATACACATATAAACATAGGCGTAGGCACCTATTTCAAGGTGGTGGTGGGGAGGGGGCGGCGAAGTGGTTGAAAAAGGTTTAGTTACTCTTTGGGAAATTATTTTATTTGCGCCTTAGTGCAAACTCGAGCGCGCAGCACCAGTTTAAAGCGTGGGGTCCAAGTGTGCCCCTGATGGGGTACGAGGGAACGCCCCAATCCTCAATTAGAGCATTTTCTACGTTTTTTTAGGGGGCCTTTTTAAGACTTGGTTAGCAAGATTTTGAGGACCATGAATGTTTTCCTTGTCCAGAAAAAGTCACTATATGTTACGTATACCACGATCATTCCTTCATTCAGGACTGATGTCCATTGGTGGAGGAAGGCAAGTGTATGTGAAAAATCTAACAGCATGTGTGGAATCTTGAGAATCGACTGGTGAAAGAATACATATTTTGTCCGATCTATATAGACCTTTCCTTTCTACGAGACAATGCTGCCCTCCGGTTATGTCCCCAGCATCAAAATCCTGGCACCGCCACTGATTGACTGTTGAAGTGTATTTATTGTTTGGCTTAGCATCCAAGATTAAGGAACTGGATTGGAAAGAAGAAGGGAAAAAACCCACTCCGTTTCTACCTCGCAAAGTCTTTGAAACACTAAAAACATGTTAGAAGGAAGATTAGAGATGAAAACAGTCATATTTTTCATGCCACGCACATAAATTTAGTCGAATATATTATAATAAACGTAAGCTCCGCGTATACGCATTTTACTTCTCAAATAGCCTTCCTGTGATTCTCATATCTTTTATCTAGAAGTGATTATATAAATTAAACCTCCCGGTCCCATACCATTTTCGCGTTAATCTCTTCTTTTTTTCTTTTTATTTTAATCTAAAAAGGATAAAAATCTTTTACTTAGATGAGATTTCATAAACTCATAACTGTAATTCATACCGTCCGACCCCATACCATTTAACACAATCGTATTTTTTTAATAATGTAATGACAATTCGCATATCTTTCTCTGATATGAAATTGAATATGTTTTCATAAACTGATAAATGGAAATTATGATAGCGCTCAATTAACAGTGTGCCTGCCGCCGTTATGTACATTTGTCTAATTTTAATAAGTCCTATTTATTATGAAATGAATCTCCCTCTTTTCGTTTTTCATGGAATTGTTTGGTAATGACCAGGAATAAACCACGTCCGCACTTTAATTGCTAAAGTTTGTCCAGATGTTATTTCATGTAAAAACAGCTGTCTGAAGACCATTCATCTCCCAATCCAAATTGTAATCATATCTATCAAAATTTCGGACAGAATTTACTACTCAATTTCCAGAATATAAAACACGAATTATATGTATTACTTTGTATAAGAATTGATTTAAAAAAAATTAGATTACAGCACAATCAGACAATGGCAAAATCTTTTTATCGTTCTTCTAAGTCTATATGCCTACACCAGAATTTCTGCATTATCGTTGTAACTGAATGTTTACACTACGAAATTTATGCCCATGTAAGGGATCCCTGATTGAATAGGTAGAAAATATAATGCATTGTTACCATTTCATTGTATTTAATGTCTCTTAATGTTATCTCCCGTAAATATTGGATTAGATTGTTGGCGTTGATAGCAAAATTAAGACCAAAATTTACAACTTATTTATATCACGGGCAACAAAATGTAATCAGATTGCGGACCTTTAAATAAATCTAATTGGAATCTTGAAAGAATAAGTGATCTTCTTAAATCTTTGACGAATCGGTGAAAATATCAGAGAGATCGGAGGCAGAAAATAAGTTGGAACTTATTCATTGTTGTAGGCCTACCTGAACGATACTAATTTAAAGCTTAACATCATCAGCATTTTTTGGAGGTTTTGTATGATTTAGATCGATTTATCACAATGATTCTCATATCACAGATTTTTATAATTCTTTAAACAACATTTAGATAATTGAATTTTGTAGTTCATTAGTGCAGTTCATTGATGACGTCACCCGATAGGTGATTGACAATCTAACAAAACATAGTAGAGGTCTACAATGTATTAAAGGCCAGATATCGTGTGAACGTGCAGACAAAAACGTTTCTGATTGGTCAAAATATTTACACAATCGTCGACAAGCCAATCAATTATCGTCGCACAAGTGACGACACTATAGTATGAATCGGATTTATTGGTGACGTGTCAACCATTTCTCTTCAGACGAGATTCCATCTTGAAAAGTGACGTCATCGAGATCATGTCCAAATTTAGACAGTGCCAAAAAACCAACATGTAGGCTCTAGAGGGAGAATCGGTCCCTCCAAATTAATGTGAATATTAAATTATTGATAAAGATGTATATCGTGGGCATCGACCTTTTTTTCTGGCAACTGACAATCTCGAGAGAGAGAGTTGAACACACAATTACAATGACGGGGTCGTCGCCTGCGTATTCGGTTATGATAGTAACGATGCTATCACGAAACGCTTAATACGACCCGGACGAGAACACAGGTACGACGTACGGACAGACATAAGATCGACAACCAAGTCAATGTCCACGGCCTTTGATAACCAGTTGTGGTGCACTGGCGTGTCTACCCACCCCAGGATTGAACCCGGGGCCTCGTGGTCTGTAGACAGGTATGATAACCGCTACACCACAGTAGGTAGATATGACAATCTCGAAAATTCTTTCAAGTAAAATAAACCCTCGGGTTTCATTTCCTTTAAAGGAAAGGTTTCGTACCATAAATACAATCCGAAGTGAGCGCCGCCGTGCTGGAAACGTCACTTCCGGTTTTCAAATTTCCCCTATTGATCGCAAGAAATCTGTAATGTAACCGATCACACTCTCGCCGTACCGAACATTAGGGGCCTACGTGTGTTATTGATAACATCACAAATTTCTCGCAATCAATACAAATCAAAATCTCGCAAATCCAAACAAACAAAAATGAAAACCGGAAGTGACGTTAACAGCTCGGCGGTGTTATTTATTTATGGGACGATACCTTTCCTTTAACTCACTGGAAGTGTAAGTTCTTTTCCTTATCATCGTCTTTCCGTGGAAACTATAATTCCAAACACTCGATAATAACAATAATTTATAATCAACAGTTCCGTATGTACGCTGACTGTCTAAGTTAATCAAAATTGTAGCCCTCAACAATTAACTGACTTATATATATATATTGCAAAAACTCCAGTCCAGATGTACTTATTCTATTATGTGCCTATTAATTGATATGGTTATCTATTTATGTCCTATGACATGTTCATGTTTCTATTATCATGTATCTTGATTCATTTTATATAAAGAACTTTTAATGCGTTGTGAAATCTTCATTTATGTATGCAACTGCACCATTCATCCTGCATATATACTTTCATGTATATTGTTTGAATAAACTGTTAATAAAGTTGCCAAAAATAATTTACAATCAAATAATTTTCTCCTGTAATCTCGTAAACCTCCTTCTAATGACATATTTGCCCTTAGAATTGTTCCTTTTGGTGAAAATGTGACTCTGGAACTTCTCCTTGCTTAGTTTTTCAGAGACAGTCGTTTTCTGTTAAACCCTATTTTATCGCTTTCCAACATTTTCAGACAAAGAGAGCGTGGCCATCAGAAGCAAAATTCCACTTTATCTATAAGAGCGCAACATGACCCGGGAGACTGATTATTGTACAAAAATCACAAATTACTGACTTATGACACAAACAAATCTAATCTATTATTTAACATTTTACAGAAAATATCTGGAGGACGTATACCAACATGAGGAAATCTTCCACGTCCTTAAATTGATAAAATGTAAAATAAAGTTTTATTGTAGTTATTTTGGTTAATACAAATACAGCGGAATCGAGGGAGATTTTGTGGAGGACAGAGCCCTCACGAATTTTATCTCACATTCCTTATTGTTCATATTGTTGACTAAATGTGACGCTTGATGGAAACATATCCAATAAAATGAAAAGGACGGATCATAAATCAGCGTTGAATAATTGGTATTAGCGGGGATTTTCCCTGCAGGGCGCTAATGCGTTTACAATGTACGTACTCATAATTGAACTTGACATTCATACGTTCATAATGCGAATAATATGAGTTTCCTTTGAAGTATTGACACATCCCTGCATACCCTCAGGGTATACCAAATACCCCATGGTGCGCGAACAAATGAACTTATTTGTTTTGTGTGAAATTGTAAAGAATATCTGTTATTTACAATTCGAGATAAGGAAAACTCATATAAGTTTAAGGAATTATCTTTATATTTTTTTTTATCAGCACTCATACCTTCTTCATCAGTTCATTCTTTCTGCTTACTCGGCGTGTGTGTTTATCAACAAAAAAACATTTGATTTTACTAGGTTTGTTATCAAGCAGATTAAGAATCTTTTCAGAGGTTTAGACAAACTATTAACTTTGTTTAAAAGTGTGCAAGTATCATAAAGCTTTGACTTCAATGTCTACAAAAGTTCTAAACATGAAAAATGTGTGCAGTTTTAAATTATGATATATTCGATATGACTGACGTAAAGTAATCGTATGGAATGTTCTTATAAAGATCCAATAGTTACTTGTTTTTTAATAATAATATGAAAATGAATTTACGCAATGGCGTAGGCAGCGGGGGGCTGGAAGCTTTAGCCCCCTCCAGTAAAAATGTAGGGGCTAAACTATGCTTTGCCCCCACACACACTTTTCATATACGAAAAACCCCTTATAAGACTTATTTATACCCACTTTAATAATATAACTTTATAGGATATTGTCATGTTCTAATTTTCTCGATTATGTTGATAAACAAGGTAACGTAATTTCGATGGAGACTTTATTACTTCTTAGCACCCTCATAATCATTTTGAGCTGATCGAAGCTGTATTAAACATAACATTTGCGTGCTACCGCAGACTCTGAGTGCGGGCAGCATAGAAAAAATTCCCAGGAGTGTTTAGGGCAATTTGCGTTTATTCCGTTGAAAATTAGACAGTGAGGTTTTTTATGTTCTTCTTCTTTGGAAAAAAAGAGAAAAAATGCCCAAAGCGCCAAACATACCCAAGAAACCATGCCGAAAACGAGGTTTCTGGGTGGGGGTGGGGGTCGAGGTTCTTGAAAAATATAGCTTCAGCCCCCTCCCCTCCCTCCTCCCTAAGAAAAAAATTGTTCTTACGCCACTGAATTTACGCATTTAGGAAGAAAAGCGGAGATGTATACATGAGCCAAAATATGCAGTGTTTCACGCAGAAATTGATGTGTTCCATTTTCGTTATCATCAGATCATTAATTGGTTTTTCAGAAAATAAGAAAGGTTTTCAAGAAACAAAAAGTACCTTCACTCTGGATGAATGTGACAAAGCTGTCACTATAGTCATATGTGGCATAGCTGTCCCTATAGGCCTATGTGGCAAAACTGTCCCTACAGGCCTATGTGGCATAGCTGTCCATATAGGCTTATGTGACAAAGCTGTCCCTATAGACCTATTTGGCATAGCTGTCCCTATAGGCTTACGTGGCATAGCTGTCCCTATAAGGGTGTTTTCAGCTGACGTCATGGCGTCACATGACTTTGTTTATATCGCCATTTTGTCGGGAAAGAAGACTGTCGTCTGCTGTACACTTAATTAGACTTACATACATTTGCATGTTGTTATATAAGATTATTTGTGTAAGATAATTACGCCGGAATCTTGCTGTGCCGTCTGTTACACTAATACATGTGTGCAGGGATTGAAAGGACATTTTCTCAACTCCATCTGATCCAGATCGAAGGCTCGAAGTGGGTTTCTACTGTACGACACGACGGCTTTCAACCTAGGATCTGCAGCGAGCACTTTATATCAGGTATGTAGGCTTTGTCTGGGTTCGTATACCCGGTAAATATATAAAACTTTAGGAAAATATGAAGTAAGATCGGAAGCGAACAAAAATTGCACTTAGCAAAGTTCGTTGAACTGGTACTAGTAGGTTAGTATGTTTGTTGTACGTGTGATGTGACCTAGCCGTGTGAAGACGCGTGGAATGCAACGACGCCGCTGCCCTGCAAAACGGCTTCCAGATGAGTTATATGAGATGAGGTCCATGTGGATAGCTGTACCTATAGGCCTATGTGGCATAGCTGTCATTATAGGCCTATGTGGCCATTAGTATAGGCACTGCTTAAAAATTTGGCCTGCAATTTTCAAGCAACAACTTAACCACATTGTTCCACAAGATTAACTTTGCATCATAACCTTGAGGTACAAATAGTTCTATGCTCATTTCACCTTTCCCCAGCAGCAAAGGCAAACAATGTCAGCATTGATTACGGTTACTACTTATATTACAAAGAATGCCATTATATTCTGATGTGTGTGACTAAAAATGCCATGTAACACCAGTGGGAGTAGTTGATATTTTGAAGGAGCCTTGAAGAGGTGAAACTGTATATAATTTTGAGGTTTAAGAAACTAAGAAATATATAACTTTTACTTCGACCGGTCCTGCTCCATTTGAGGGCAGGTTGAGATGTTCCTGGTTTCAAGCAAAGCCATAGCTGCCCATATATATGCGGCATTGCTGTCTCTGTCTTGCTCTCCGACTCCACCTGGAAATACTCAAAATTTAAATTCATTATTTTCTAGTTGTAATTAGAGCAAATAATTCGAACAATATATTTGCTATTCCGCTGTTGTTGTTACCATCTAGGGCAGTTGGAATGGTTGAATAAGTACTATTAACCATTAAGTATATATTTTCAAATATTTGGGGGAAATGTTTGCAAACGTCGGGGAAAACCCCCATTACCTTTTTAATTAGAAAGACAACTATTTAGACTTTTTCCATGCAATAAACTTGAAGACGTAACAACAACAAATTAAATAATTAAGAAACAAAGGACCCCCAAATCGTTTATGTGTGTTTGGACAATTTTAAATTGAATTAGAAGAGTTTTAATGAAGCAATTTTAATCTGTGCACGCGCCAAAATATAGATTTTGATAAACTGGACAGATTTTAAAAGAAAAAAGAAAGGTATCTTGTGACGTAATGAGCATTACAATTTTAGCGGGTAAAAAAATGACAATTAAACTGGTGTTATAGGCTAAACTTATGTTACAATCAGTGGTACTTAACTGTTTAACAACCTTTTACTTAATGCAGTTGTAATGGTCAGTTGGTGGGGCAGAATCATTGACTGAGGGAGGCGGGAATGGTGATGGACAGTTGATGAATATTTTCCTCATTTTCTTGCCTCATAGACAGATAGTGTGGAGGACCGACTGAAACAGAACAGTCTTGCAGTGATTCGATGAAAGTGCTTTCAAAATTTTAATACAACAACTTTTCGCAAAGCAGAGCATATTAAAACAAATAATAAAAAGATTAATAAGGACTAAAGTTTCGGGCCACAATTTTCGTCCTTCAAGCAAATTGTTGTCAAATATCTCGCTTTGTGATCACGTTCATGTCATATATAAAACATTGTGCCAACAAAACGGTAATTCTTGGTAATTTTCTTGATAATATTCGTTCAAAAGATGATTCATCCTGCCGAATAATCTTGAATTTTATTTATACAGAAGGAATGTCGGGTTAAGATCTAAGGTCACAACAAGTACTTCCGGGTACTTCTGAAATAAGAATGAAAAGCTCAGTGTTCAATCTACCACCTGACCGTAATTAGCCCCGACTGGTTATTTTTTGCGGATGCAAGTTAGGACTGGTATTCAATTAAAAGGTGTTTTCGTTCAGAAACTGATCAATCAACTACTTGGTGAGTGATTTATGCTATTCGCAATCGGATGTAAAAGTGTGCTCCCTTATTTCTTCTCCCCCTTCTTTTCCTCCTCCTCATCCTATCTTCTTTACCTGTCCCATTCTGATATTTTTCTCTTTCTCTCTTCATTCTAATCTTCTTCTTCCTCATTTCTCATGGTCTTTTCTTCTCAGTTTGCTTCTTCATCTTGTTTCTGTCTACTTTCCCTTCGTCTTCTTATTTCTAATTCATTCTTATCATCTTCTTTTCTTTTCCGTTCTCTTTTTAGTAATATTTTCCTTCGTCATCAAATTATTTACATTTCTTCTTTTTCATTTTATAACTTCTTCTTATCCTTTTTCTCCATCATCTGTTCATCTCTCATCCTTTTCATCTTAATTGTTCATTCTTCTTCTTTTTTGTTAGTTCTTTATCTCCATCTCCCCCAACATGCTCAGATAGTAAGTAAAATATAATGGGGGGAGGAATGGGGGGGGGGGGTAAAAACACATAGAGATAAGGCCCAACTGAACTCGTTTTTAAATGGTGATCCAGCAGTGGTGCAAGTAGAGTCATGGGCCCATCGGGAATTTGACATTCGGGGCACCACAACAAACATATCGCAGTGTCATTGCTCGGGGCCGCCAAATCTCGGCCAGTGTGCTTTACCCACCCTTTCCACGCTGTTGCAATGCTACTAGTTAGGATCCCATCCCAACATTTGAGTGTAAATGTTTAACAGGCACGAAATAGAGCTCCTATTCTACAGTTGAATGACATTTCACCGAATACAGGAATAGGCTGGAGAGAATGGTGTCGCATCCATTGGCCATTCCTTTCACCTTGAATTCCGTGTTGCAGAACAGTTTTACGAATAGTTGCTAAAATTAGTTCAGAATTATTCACGACTGGACTCGACATCCTGCATATCGGTCTTTGATAGGTATTTACAAAATAAAACTGCACGAAAACAGGCATTGACGCTTTTTGGTAAGATGTTGTATGAACACGTCGCATTGATCTCTGCGGGCCCTCTGTTAATTTGATTTTTTTCTCTCGACAACACGTTGAATAGTCCAGCGGCGTAGCCACAGTTTTGCAGTTTATTCCAGAACCAATAGTCACCCCTTTCCAAACAAAACTGACCCATACAACCCAATACTTTCATTTCCCTACTCGTGGAATGTCGACCAGCCTGCAGGTATGATAGAATGACAACTCCCTGCTCGTGCTAACATTCAGGTCTGTGGTCAAGGGCTCGTCCATAGCCGGGTTTCCTCCTCGACTCCCTACAGTTTCGTCAGCTGTCATCATCAGGACACACTGTGCGCGATACTGATGTCACGCTGGAGAAGTGATATTATCGTCATCGTGACGAAAGGTGACGATAAGTGATTTGGTCAAACTTTCGTCACGTCACACAGTTGACAGAGTAAGATCAAAGAACATGTTCACTTCTATTCAAAAGTACCGGTATGTACTGCCCTTCAATTTACGCGTGAGCCAACTGGCAAGTCTGCCAAAATAAACCCATCATGCATTGGCTATCAAAAGTACGAATCTAATGGCTTATCTACCTACTGTGGTGTAACGGTTATCATACCTGCCTACAGACCACGAGGCCCTGGGTTCAAGCCTGGGTTGGGTAGACACGCCAGTGCACCACAACTGGTTATCAAAAGCCGTGGACATTGACTTGGTTGTCGATGTTATGTCTGTCCGTACGTCGTACCTGTGTTCTCGTCCGGGTCG
Organism: Chiridota heheva; assembly: GCA_020152595.1. NCBI lineage: Eukaryota > Metazoa > Echinodermata > Holothuroidea > Apodida > Chiridotidae > Chiridota > Chiridota heheva. The sequence continues at coordinate 1,399,048 of JAIGNY010000111.1, read as the reverse complement.
TATTAAGCGTTTCGTGATAGCATTGTTACTATCATAACCGAATACGCAGGCGACGACCCCGTCATTGTAATTGTGTGTTCACTCGTCGTCGTCGTCGTCGGCTTTTGCTATACTTGACCTCTGATCTGACAGGAAGTGAATGGCAATTTCAATTGTTATGATGAATATTTGATATGGAGGAAGACTCAAACGGAATGACGTCATGAAAAGGGAAAAAACAAATCAAATTTCATACGATTTGGGCCGTTATAAAAACTCCTATTTACCAATGGCAATGCATGGCATGGAAAGGCCACTAAAACCCATCCTCATAGGCGGTATTTCGGTGCAAGGGATTTCTCCCCCAATACACACACACACACACGCACACACACTTTTTCCATATCTATATCTTTTGTATGGTGATTTTTTGTATTTTAGTGTAATTTTATGTCCCCCCCCCTCACTATTTGTGTGCCGCAAATCCCGCGTATGCCTGTCCTGTTGGAGCCCTCTTAAAATTGTACACAAACTTTCTTTTAAAAATCTATATATAGCTTAGTAAAGAGCCACAGGTTCTGTCGAAATTTCTATATTTACAACGGGTCCCCACTTTAGACTCGCACCCCTAGCATAGTAAACTCTAGTCAAAGATTTCGCCGTTTGTCTCTCACCTCCTTTCGTTGTCATGTGTTGATTCTAAATTTTAAGTAAATGATTTAAGAGTAAACTGTACCATGCAGCCATGTAGGCTGGTAGATATCCACAATGATTCAATCGTATACATTTTGTCTGTTTGTTAATATTTATTTGGATGTATTCCTCTCTTTTGTATAAAGGAGTGATAAAAAATCAAAAATAAATCGATAACAAATGTATGACATCGTTTTTGTATGTAGTTTCTTAAATAATTATATTGATACGTCATCAGCAAAATATTAATTTTTAATGTATCAATAATTGATCACCACAATTTACCAACTGATATACCAGATGTCGCAGTGCGCCGAGTTGTCTATAGACCTTTCAAATCTGAATCGGCAATTTTCGGAAAACTGATTTAAATAATGTCACATACTCGATATTCACGTGTCCATAATGAACCAATCGTATACTGGGGGAATATTATTGACCAATTAAAAACTGGGGGAATCTTGGCTGTCTGCATTATTCACGCACGGTATGGGACCAAGCGTATGGAAATATGTTTTCAAGCGCACGTGCGTTATACATGAAGGTATAATACGCGCGCGTATTCTGCTTACAATGTTTTGGCTCAGACCTGCACCTGATAGATTGGGAAACAAAGGAAAAATTCCCCCAGCATCTGATTGGTCGAAGAAGTGAAGAAATCACATTTGGGTAAACTCGGTTGAGAAGGTCTATAGCAGCCTTCAAGCTTTTGTGTCTTAATATTTAGGACAACTGTTGGTGTATTTTAAATAACGTTCATTCCGTCAAGAATATTCAAAATGATTCAGAGATATATTTAAATAATGAAACATTAACACAATTGTTTCAAAAAATGCAGTAAAAACTATAAAAAAAAGCCAAATTTTACTTCAAATTATTTATTTTTTATTCTATGTATATATTTTTTCTTTCTAGATTTCTGTGATGTATGAACGAACCAACCGGTTTATCTTCCTCTCTTTCTTGATGATGACAACAATTATATTTTTATTTTTTTAGTCATAATGATTATATCTTTTTTTTTTTTTAGTCATAATTTGAAACAACATCTAAGATGTCTAGAAAGATAAGAAAAATGTCATCATGTTCAAAAGACTGCACAATTTAGACATTCATATATTTAAAAGTTGTCAAAAATTCTTCAAAAATTGATCAACCGTAACTTGAAAACTTAATATGCTATTTTAAGAATTTGAAAGACTGGACTTTACAGATTCATTGCACTTATCAAATAGCCTAAGCATGTAAAAGAGAGTTAATATAGCTGTCCTTAAACCCTATACCTTATATACTCGTTTTTCTGCCATCTATAACTGTATAATGAGAAAATGGATTACTTTTAATTTGCATCGACAATCAATTTCATGAGCTTTTTCTATGAAAAAACTCATCAAGCTGGCGGCATCAGCTCAGGACTTAGATGCTAATCTATTGCAGCAAATTACATCAATAGCTGATATGCTATTATGTTTTAGGCACATCTAACATGCAACTACATCATGCAAACGAACAAAAATAGCGACCCGAAGTTCAAAACTTAGCGGGCCATATGACAACAGATCATACAAGAACGCAAGTATAGTTTCAGAGAGTTGGTGCGCTGTGAAAGGTAATCCGACGTTTGGCAGCTTTCATCTTTAAGAAAAATTGAAATCTTCGACGTAGAAGATAGTCCTTTTTATGTCACGCATGCGTATAAATCATGCAAAATTGGCCCGAACCTGTTATAAAAATTTAAATTTATTAGAAGATTGGAAAGACTTGAGCATGTATTTACGGAAAATAGCAAAATTTCCTACCCTTACCCCTTTCAATTTTATGTATTACGTCATCGCATGAGCCTACACATTTGACCAGCCTACACTAAACATATGGGGTTTCTCATTTTCCGCTCCGGATTGTCCAAAATTCCATCCAATATCCTGAAATTTTGGAAACGGATAGTAAATAAATATTCAAGCTTTTTGCCGCTGCTTTTTGATATTCACGGTCGCCTATTTACATGATTTTAGAAAATTATTAAATCATATTAGGGGCAGTCTGTTTTGTTTATTTTTTCAAAAAGGCGACCAATAATTTCAAAAAGCAGCGGCAAAAAGCTTTGAATATCTATTTACTATCCGTATCAAAATTTCAGGATATTGAATGGAATTTTGGACAATCCGGAGCGGAAAATGAGAAACCACATATGTCTAGCGTAGGCAGTCAAATGTGTAGGCTCATGCGATGAAGTAATACATAAAAGTACGCAATATTTTGGGTATTTCAAAGTACCCAGTTTTTCGGGCTGCTCCCGGACTGATAACCGGATTAACTACAGGTGTCACCCCCACCCCCTCCCCCCATCCCCCTTCCCACTACAAGTGTCAGGTTAACTTTGAAGTACTAGTCGCTGGATTTTTTTTTTTTTTTTGCGTTTTTTAATAATTTCTTGCTCCGTTTTTTTTTAATATTAAAAATATCCAATCTCAAGTTCTTATTTTGAATAGTTACTGGAATTTAAGGAATTTAACAACACAGTTGAACTGTTGAAAGCTATGGACGAACGTTTTGAGGATTATCAACAAAAGCTTTCCATGCCCCTTTAACACCCGGAGTGCCGCCCAAAACGAAATTTCTATTCCTGACGAAATAAAACTGATTTAACAAAGAAGATGAAGAAATCTATATTTTGAGAAAAAGATAAGATTTTTTAAACCTCTAATAAACTGGTAAAACAGAGGTTCAGAATGCAAAATCTAATCTGTTATGTCCGTAGATTCGAACCCGGGAAGAAATGATAACAGACTTCGAAACTCCCACTAAACCACTGATTCGCACGTTAGTATTTTCAGAAAATATGCAGGTATTGTTAGGGTAAAAGGTTAACAATGGGTAGAGTAATCTACCACAAATTAATATCAATTTAAGTATTCATAAGTCCTGCTAAGTTTTGTTTGGCATTTCAAATTCGTTGAATTGGTCGGGTCATTTAGATAGAGCACGCAAGATTTGAAATTATCAGTGAATTATTACGCTGCTGACATTCTACACCTTTTTCGATTAAAGTTCTGGTGTATCCAACAATTTACCTTAAATTGACGGTAGAATGTGGCGTATTGCCGAAATACATTTAAAAATAGCAACCAAATTACTATCCAAAGTAAAGTTTTATCATGTTCTAGAATACCTTATTCCAAAATATTCAACGCTCCTTTTAATTTACCTGGGCAGTAGAATTGTACCGAATACCTTTTATTGTACTCACTTATATTCGTATTGTACTCAAATTCTCTGATTACATTTTAATATTTTCCAAGTGCCGCTCAAATTCGAACAATTGCAAGATACCCCCTCCCCGAAAAGAAATATGATTATTTAATTTACAAGTTAACAATTCCTAAACAAGTTTAAGAAACTTCAAAAAAGTTCCCTCATTTTCATCAACTACTTCCGCATTCCATTCTCAGGCAATCTTTGACAAAATTCCTTGAGACGCTTAAAATTCAATGGTGTTTTCTGTTAAATTTGTTGTCAAAATTGCTTCTTTATTTTGCATATAAAATATATCTAATGGGGTATTGTAGACCATGGGGGATGTCTATTTATGACGTTAAAAGCATGATTTTTAATTCATTTTCACCTCTTTGCCCTCCTCCACGCCGCCAAGCATCCTCTCCCCTTCCTCACCCCTCCCATTCAATGATGTTCAACTACCGTTCATTCAAAAGAAGGTAATGCAGAAAAACTCTCTCTCTCTCTTCAAGTCTCTCTCTTTTTTTTTCTTTCTCTCTCTCTCTCTTTCAAGTCTCTCTCTTTTTTTTTTTTTTTCTCTCTCTCTATATATATATATATATATATATATATATATATATATATATATATATATATATATATATATATATATATATATATATATATATATATATATATATATATATATATATATATATATATATATATATATATATATATATATATATATATATATATATATATATATATATATATATATATATATATATATATATCTCTCTCTCTCGCGACTTAAACAAAATATGACAGAAAAAAACTTGGTAACCATAAACAAGACAAATTCATGTTTTTATGGCATGAAGAAAATGAGAGCGTCACATTACCAGATTACGGGCAAATTTGTCACGGAACTTTTTGAAACCTTCACTCCTTTTCCACGGTTTTACGACATTGTTGTCCCATAAAGTTTTGTGGTGTCGTGACAAAATGTTAAAAATCAAATCAAATTGTAATTAACATGCTAACAGCCAGCGTTAAGAAATGAAAATGAAGCGCATCCGTTTATTTGTTTTGCGACAGATTTCGTGTGACTTTTTTTTTTTTTTTTTTTTTTTTTAAAGGGATACAAAATGTTGCCGAGGTATTGACAGGGATTTTTTAAGATTCACTTAAAAACCCATCATTAGTGTCTTCTGTACGTAACGTTCATTTAATCACCGCTGGTAAATAGCTTCGCCAGAGGAGGGTGTCAGAAATTGAAAAAGTGGATTTTAAGTCATCTTTCATAACTCGTAAAGCTGCCGTCGACTAACAAACAAATGCATAGAAAAAGAATTTTAAAATGGAGAAAGGAGCATGCATGAGGCACGGCGATTTACGAACTGCGCCGCCGGTTTATAACTCATTGTAATGTTGAATTGTGAGGGCACAGAATGGTGAGGGCACAAATACACACTGCGTAAACTGGTAAAAGGCATGGATCAGGTACAGCTTGTCTTCTGACAGTCTGTATGAAGCCTCGTTCATGGTTCCTGTTTTAGCATTTTAGTTTTATTTGAAATCTAATTTTGCACAACCTTAAGTAGCCCACGATTGGCCCCTCGTAGTTCTCTATGGACTATACTGTATACTACATGGAGTTAAATCTCTGCATGGAGTTAAATCTCCGAGTTCAATAAGTTGGCAAATTTTGGAGTTTCAATCAACAGATCAATCAATATCAGTAATTTTATATTATCTTAATTTTAAGAAAAATCACAGAAGAAAACAGGTATGTGCCACTGAAATGACTTCGCAAAGAAAAAGAACCGCACGCAAATACCAAAGAACAAATGCATTAAATAACTAGTTCAGGGGTCAAGCAAGTCTATTTCATATAAAAGAGCACTTTTAAAGAGGGAAGCTCGTCTCAGCAAAATACGGTAAAAATGGGGGATACTATATTTTGACGTTACTTCCGGTTGTAGAGGCAAGATCCGATCCTCTGTCTGTTTGTACCACACAGTACAGCCAGACACTAGCATGTACGTTGTGTGTGCAGAATTACATACACAGCGCATTACGTTACTGTGACGAGAAACTTATTTGTTTTTTTTTCAATGCTTTTTTGTCAGAAAGCGAAAGTGAAATTTTAGTATTATAATACTACAATAATAGTCACCAAATGTAAAAAACTGAGAAAAGAAAAAAGGAGAAGATGAAAGCAAAAGTTGCTATAAATGATTCTACCGGGGCTCGAACTCACAACATGATTTGAAAAAGACGTTACTTGCGATGGCCGCAACCATCTGGGCTGTCTCATGTGATGACCATTAGTGTTTTAAATAACTATATACCTTGCAATACGAGACAACGAATCGCGCAGCACAATTTTCAACCAATCAACAAATTTGAAAGGAATTCTAAATATTGTGCACATATGACGATATCGCCTGTTTAAAGGATTAGTTCAGTGGTCAAGCATGTCCATCTTATACGAATAAGGACTTCAAAAGAAACAAAATAGTGAAGAAATCATTCAAAAATCTTATTCCGTTAAGGAGATAATTAAGTTTAAAATTTGGTATCATTTGTACAGAAACGAATGAAACTAGACTAGTTGTGATGTCATAGCCTCAGATTCCTTAAAGTCTTTATGGCATTCTATCATATTTTGTTCTGCGATTTTGTGGCTAATAAACCATGGGATATATCAGGAAAGTAGTAAAACTGAATATAGGAAAGGTATTTATAATATACCACCTAAAGAAAGTTTGAAGAAAAATAATTTAAATTGTGAAAAATCAAATAAAATTTCTTTAAAATACATCAAGACTTTGAGGAATCTGAGGATGTGACGTCACAACTAGTCTGGTTTCAGTCGTTTCTACAGAAATGATACCAAACTTTAAATTTGAATATCTCCTTAACGGAATAATATCTATTAATGCGTTCTTCACCATTTTATTTCTTTTGAAGTCCTTTTTCATATAAGATGAACATGCACTGATCCTTTAAAAGAAATTTGAAATTGTCAATAACAAAATTTAAAAGAGGGAAAATCATGTACCAAAGTAAAAGAAATGATAAAGGGTTTAAGCCCAAACTGATTAGAAACGAATTAACAGGTTCCTAAATAGAAATACACACCAGCCCAAGAAAGTCAATTAATTCGAAATTTAAAACTGATATTAACTGGTCTGCAAAAAGAGATTAAAATAACAAAACAAAAAAGTTATACACAAAGCATGCAACTAATGAAAACAATTGAAGCAGAAATTAAGATATAGATAAATTAATAAAGTGTATTATTCATGTAAAAGTAATACAAAAAATATTAAAAACTAAGCACGTGTTTATGATCGCGTAATCATATTTATTATATCCATTCAAAATAGTTTATTTAGTGTTGTGTCCATTTCTTCACACCACACTGCGCGTGAAAACAAGATAATTCGATGCATTTATAGAAAGAACTTTTGCCCTCAGGCATTATATAGTGTATATTTCCGCCCACTCATATGGCAAGACAAAACCATATCATTCTGCAAACGGGCTATGACGGTCAATTCTGTTACATTTCGAGATGAATCAAGCTTCTCTTCATAACAATCTCGCTGCTTACAATAATTTTGACATACGCAAGCGCTGCAAACTCCCTTTAAAAATCAATTAAGACATGGTAGTTCCCATCTGGGCCACGTGCCCTATCACAACAAAACGACCATTTAGGGCAAACCAGAGCAACCAAACTTTGGATAAATTATCAATATTTGTGACAAATATACTCGTCTTACTTAAATTAAATGGTATCATTTATTACAATCTGTTTATGAATAAAGTAACTTAATTACAGGAAATGAAGTTCTCCTATTGAAAGGTAAACACATAATAACATTTGTAAGCTTTCATTTCCTTTCTATTTTATAAAATTATTCAAAATGACGACACTTAAAAAAGACACCCCGCAAGTAGTCGCCTATAAACTTGGGAAATTAAGACTTTCATAGTCGTAAAAAAAAAATTTTTTTTTAAATCCTATTAATCGACATATGGCCGAAAATAAAAACACTGCATTTTTTCTCTCCACTTGTGAAATTATATGAACTGTCATATCAAACAGAGGAACAGTTTGGCTGTTTGTTGGGCATGAATGTCGGATAAATATACATGGCTTAAGTAACTTGATACAACGCTAGTTTTTAGGTGGACCTGGGATAATCCGAGGAGGTTGTGCTATCATACGATTTAAAAGTAGGCATTGATTGCAATTATTCATATTAAAAGTCTCCCTATTCCCTAACACGGTCGGACTCAGGTAGACAGAGATCAAACTAAGGTCGCACATATTATGTTTTGATCATACTCCAGTGAATGAATGTAAAAGTCGGTCGCTGGTGCTGAACAACCTCCTATAGGACCACACGCCCACATGCACTTTTCATAAGAACATCGCTTTTAATGCCAGTTCCACGAGAACAAAAAAAAAAATTGCAACATTTTCTTTTTGCTTATCATTGACACATTCTCGTCCCTGGTTACATGGTTTAGTAGGTCAACATACAGCTAGACAGCTTAAGGAGTTTACACCTAACCGTGTTGCTGTTAATTTTGTCACGTTTTGAATAGTGACATGCATGAAGCTATATAGTGACACCGGGGTAATACATTATAAATAAAAGAACAATATTTAAGAGAAAACACAACGGAAAATATCAATTGAACGTTTTACAGAGTTTTAGTATGCCTATTTTCTTTTGCTAAGCCTTTGTTTTTAAACGTCTATCAAAATTCTTTGAAGTGGTGTAGCAAATTCTGACCAAAAGCTTTTTGAGTCTTTACTATACCCCAATCAGCCAATCAATTTCTAGCAGGAGCACGAATTGACTTTCGCATCATCTCGTCATTTTGTTAGTTTTGGGATAAATAGATAGAATTTTAAAGAAGTACCTCATCTACCTACTGTGGTGTAGCGGTTATCATACCTGTCTACAGACCACGAGGCCCCGGGTTCAATCCTGGGGTGGGTAGACACGCCAGTGCACCACAACTGGTTATCAAAGGCCGTGGACATTTGTACTATCATAATCAAATACGCAGGCGACGACCCCGTCATTGTAATTGTGTGTTTAACTCTCTCTCTCTCTCTTGGTTGTCGATGTTATGTCTGTCCGTACGTCGTACCTGTGTTCTCGTACGGGTCGTATTAAGCGTTTCGTGATAGCATTTGTACTATCATAACCGAATACGCAGGCGACGACCCCGTCATTGTAATCGTGTGTTCAACTCTCTCTTTCTCAGAATTACCTCTTTATACATAAAGATTGTGAGCTGTCCAGTCATGCATCAAAATATTAGCATAAATCTAGAATTAATCCAACTTTGATCAGCCATAATTCAAAAAATAAAAGTGTTATTTTCAAGATTCAAAGACTGATCTGCTCACAGTTTATTATTCTTTGAAAACTATATAGAAGTTTCTACATGTTCTTTGATTTATAAATCTCAAGTTATTCAGCTTTCTTGAATAAGCAACTTTCACAGAGCTTTTTATACAGGCGAAATATGTGATGTTCAGTAAGTAGAAAACAGCCCAAAATCTGCACCCTTTAATTGTTGTCCTTAAAATTCAGCAGTAGTTGGTTAAGAAACTCCTTCCCATCTAGATTTTCATTGAGGGTATGAGAAAGTATACAAATATCATATTTTCTTTTATAATTCATTCTGCTGTTCTGTGTTAATTTTTGCAGTCCTCCTCAAGTATCTGACCCCTTAACCCCCCCCCCTCACCCCCTCCTCCTTGCCCCTCTCCAGCTCTCCCAGTGGCATGTTTGAATGTAATATGCCTCATTGAAAATCGCTCAAGCAGTGTCATGGTTTAAGTTAGCCATATTTCAAAAACTACTTGAGAGCATTAGATCGAAAATTAACTGCGTATTTTTAGGTGGTCCCTAAAAACAAATGCTTACCTAGCATGCAACGGTATAGCAACTTTCTGGGTAATAGGAATGTTTAAGTGACCTTTGCCCTGACGTCACCTGTGGGTTATGGAGGCATGAAGTTTATCGATTGTGGATAAAATACTGATATATCTCTTAAATTCGGAAGAAGTAAAAAAACGCCATTACTTTTCGGTCTAGTGCTCCTTTAAGCTGAGCTCTTATTATTAGCAGGTTACATCTGGGAAAGTATACCTATACAGGGGTGTCGGAAGGAACTCGGCGCAAGGGGAAAAACAAAACAAATTGGGGCACTCTTTAACAGAAATTGAGGGGAGCTTTTACTTTTCATTTTCAAAAGGGGCACTTTTGTCAGTTTTCGAAAAAGTGTGTGTGGGGGGGGGGGGGGGCATGTATCCCTTTCTCCCGATTCCTACATATATGGCTTGAGTGTAGGCGGGAGTTTTTTGTGGGCGAGGGGTAGGGGGAAGCAAGGAGGCCCTTTTTTGCATGGTGTTGTTTTGTATCTTGATGTAAATTTTAGATTCTCTCTCGCCCACTTTTGATTTTTTCCCACTTTCGGAAGGCAAATCCCGCATAAAGGCCTACTATGGGTTTGAGATTGGGGAGCCAGGACCAATGTTGGCAATTGCCCATCGGGCGAATAAGTATAAAGTCTTCTTAAGAAAATTACTGACAAGAAAATTATTGGGGCCATTCTCCTCCCCTTCCCATCACGGCCTTTGGTGTCGGAGCCCCTGGTAAATGACATGTTTACTGTGTCAAATAAATACTTAATGTATTTTACAACTTCTATGTAGACTGCTGTGTAGGATTTGTGAGCGAGTAGAATTTCTATTTGTTTTCAAGCTTCAAGAATAATTTAGAATAATTCATATGACTTTTAAAAGGCAACTCCTGTCCCGGTCCGCCCTTAACTTTCAAAAAGGCACCTCCTGCCCCCTTCTCCCCCTCACTCGTGGTTCCGACACCGCTGTTTATTCTAGTATACTGTTCGACAGTTCGAACTTCGACTGTGAAACACAAGACAGTATTTTATCCTATATATCAATTGTCTGCATGTAAACTGTTAAACGCCGAATCAAACCCAACTCGAATTAATTTCTTCCTGGTCTAAGTTTTGATATCCTGGTTATAAATTTACCCTCATTGTCTGGCAACTAAAGAAGTATACATTGCATTATGTAACATACACACACGTTAAACATATGTTAGAATTAATCATGATATAAATCAATACAGAAAAATAATATAATATATAATAATTATATATAATTGATAGATTGTTGTGATCATGTTTTTACGAGCAAAAGTGCACAAGAAACAAGGATATCTGCTCAGATCAGTACCACTCAGTACCACCTGACCACTATCATGGTCTTTAAATTTTATACCTGCAGAACTCGTGAAAATATTTCAGTTCCTAACCTGCTAACTAGAACAGTAGACAGGTCGACCTAGAACAGTAGAAATATATATTGTAGCATGTGGACACATGTTACTTCTAAATGCGTTTTTATTATGTTTTCACACTTCCATAAAAATAAAAAATAAACCTGGTTTTATGAGACTCTGTCGTCTCAAAGTAAAGACAGTAAATTCAGATCAATTTGGATAGTTGATAACAAATTAAATGTACCATAAAGCTTTGTTATATCTGTATATTACAGTATTAGTGTGGAATAAATCAACTTAAATGAAATAGAATTGAAATCAAAAGTGGGATACAAAGTGCTGAAAAAAGGTAAATTTCTTGCACAGATATACAGAAAGCATGAAATGTTCGTAACGCAATTAACTGATCAAGTAAAGTGAAATCTATCCGAGCCCGGGCCATTGGGATGCTTATCTCCGGTTTTCTTGGCAGATGAGAGCACGTGCACCTCCCCCACCCCCCCCCCCCCCCTCCCCCACCTTCTAAGATTTCCGATGATGCTTTTTTTTCGGGCCATGAGATAAATCTAAGTCACGGCTTATGTACATTTTCTTCAATTATGCAGATTACTTCCATGATTCAATGTTTGAGAAATCTCTTTCAATCTTTGGGAAATTTCCTTAATTCTTGTGCAATTTACTTCAATTTTCGGAAAATTTCCTTTTTTGAGGGAGAAACTTTTTTTATTTTTTATTTCCTAAATTTTTAGGAAATTTCTTCAATGCTAAGGAAAATTTCTTTCAATTTTGGGCAATTTCCTTAAATCTCGTGTACAATTTTCGGATAACCTCCTTCATTTTGGGGCAATTTTTTTTCGATTTTTTATAAATTATTTCATCATTTTTCGAAAATTCCATTTACTGTTTGGGAAATCACGTTCAATATTTGCGAATTTTTTTTAATTCTCGTGTAAATTTTTTTTAATTCTCGTGTAATTTTTCTTAATTCTTCTGCAATTTTCTTCTATTTTCGGAAATTTTCTTTTATTTTGGACCAACTTTTTTTCAATTTTCGGTATATTTTCTTCACTTTTCAAGAAATTTCCTTCAATGTTAAAAAAATTTCTTTCAATTTTGGGCAATTTCCTTCATTTTCATACAAATTTCATAAAAATTCATTCCTTTTGGGCAGTTTTTCTTTGATTTTGGAAAAATTTAGGAAGAATCCTTCAATGTTTATGAATTTTTTTCAATTTAGGCAATTTCTTTCATCAGTTCATTCTCGTGGAATTATTGGAAATTTTCATTTATTTGGGGGACAATTTTTCAATATTTGAGAAATTTCTTTTATTGTCGTGTAAAATTTCTTTAATTTTTTGATTTGGGAGCAGTTTTTCTTTGATTTTTGGTAACTTTTCAGAATTTTTTTCAATATTTGTGATATTTCCTTTCAATGTTTAGGAAGTTTCTTTTTATTCTTGTGCATTTTTTGGAAAATTTCCTTTATTTTGGGACAATTTTTCTTCGATTTCCAATACATTTTCTTCAATTTTCAGGAAATTTTTTTCTTCCATTTCTGGTAATTTTTGGGAAATTGTATTCACTGTTTGGGGATATCTCTTTCAATGTTCTGGAAATTTCTTTCCTTCTCGTACAAGAGTCGGAAATGTTTCTTCATTTATGCACAGGGACAATTTTGCTTCAATTTTCGGTAAATTTTCATCAATTATTGGGAAATTTTACCAAAATTTTCAATGATTTTGCCAATTTTCCCTTCAATTTTGTGTTAATAATTTCCCATTTTTTTCAATCGAGCGAAAACTTGTAATAGGGAAGGTGAAATCTCTCAGGGAGTCCTTTTTTATCTGCTCCCCGCTTATGCGACCCTGCACCCTCCCAATATGTTCCATTAAATATGACAAAGCTGCTTATGAAACCACGTTATCACATCATCCATTTTTCGCTTGGCGCCCTTGACATTTTATCATGGCTCCGCCCCTGGATACTGTTGTACAGTATCCCTGGCATGCCTGATGCAAGGTATTATAATTCATACAGTACAAAGATACAAGTCGGTTATCGTTGAGATAAACTTACAATATCAATCAAGGTTTCTGATTGGTCGAAATAGTTAAGCAGGTACGGACAAGCCAATCATTAACCTCCACGGAAGTGACGTAACTAGTAAATATCAGATTTATTGTTGACGTGTCAAACAAGTTTTTTGAGACGAGAGTCCCTCTTTAACCAAAATTCTATTGGGGGAAAATAACCCCGAAACGTAAATGATGTAAGTTACCATGGTTACAGGCTTAGCCCGCCACTGGACGATGGACAGTCACAGTAGTTTCTCTTTTATAATCTTTGACTGCAGTTTGCATCAACAGCAAAGAAAAACCAATCCCACAATATCATTAGGTAATAATAATAATGTTTGTTGAGTTCATTTAAAGAAAAGGTCTCGTCCCATCAATAAATTCAGAAGTGAACGCCGTCGTGCTGTTAACGTCACTTCCGGTTTTCAATTTTTCTTATTGATTGCGAGAAAAATCTGTGATGTTATCGATAACACATGTAGGCCCCTATAATGTTCGGTCCGGCGGATGTCATGGATGTGTGATTGATAAAATTGCAGATTTTTTGCGATCAGTAGGGAAAATTAAACACCAGTAGTGACGTTACTAACACGGTGGCGTTCACTTCTAAATGTGTTTATGCGGCGATACCTTTCCTTTAAGGTGGGATTCACTTGCTTTTATTATTTCTTATTTTCCCCATTTATGCCAATTGCTATCTTGACGAGAGTATACGTCCATTTTCAAAGAAATAAAGCGAAATTCGTCACGGGGATTTTGATGTTTTTTTTTTCTCCGGATAAACTTTTTCCAGTTTTTCAGGAAATAAAACAACTTCGGGAAATTGATGAAAATATTGTGACAGCGTAATGGTAAATTAGGTTGATAAGTTGTTTGATATTCCTGAATAGGTTGTTTTGTAATTAAATCCTTAAATGTTTCTGCTCATGTAGGTTTATGGGCTTTTTTTCCTGGTATTTATTTATTGTTTGTATTTGAGGAAAAAGTCACAAACTTTTAGGAAATTGGGGCTCATTTCAGGAAATCGTTTGAGGTATGTAAAGCCTTCAAATTGTTTCAAATTCTTCAAGAGGGGCGGTTTTAACAGTGCTCCAAGCAAGCATGGGGGACCTTTATCAAAGAAGAAAAGAGACAACACAGGGAGCACAGTGGCCAATCGAGTCATGATTTGCCACTTTAAAATCATCATATCGGTAAGCCCTTTGATACCCCCTTTCTGTGACGTGGTTTGTTCAAATAAAGAGGTCACTCTTATGCATATTTTTGGCCCCTTACAGCTTACCATTAATTTCGTAGACTACATACTGTTACAACAAGCATGTTCAATAATATTTACATCTATCAAATATTCTCAATGGCATTATAATGCAGAAACACCTTATAAAAGACTTGCGCTTAAACACACAACGAGGATTGGCCTTAATTGCCATCAATCAAACTCTTATCGTATCGCTTATGCAAATATTCTAATCATAACACGATACATTTTTTGCGTAAAACAAAGAGTTATATGGGAAGCTTAAAGAAAGTCATTAATGATATTTGTAGAAATTTCGCTTTCTTTTTTTCGGTTCGCCCTATGTTTGCCAAGTATGAATCATAGTAATACCGTAAGGACCTATGCGAACATTGCGTGCACCTGTCGCTAATGTGGACATAGTTACTCTGCACCAGTGAAAGTGGAATACGCACGGTAACATTTATTTTGTCACACAAGATTGTTCCTCGTTGTGGCACCTGCTGTATCAGTTTTGCGTCAATGCCGAGATGTGGTTTTTAAAGGATTAAATTAGGGATCAAGCAAGTCTATCTTATATGAAAGAGGACTTTAAAAGAAAGAATTTAGTGCAAAAGCATTCAAAAATCGTATTCCGTTAAGGAGATATTTAAGTTTAAAGTTTGGTGTCATTTGTACAGAAACGACTGAAATCAGACTAGTTGTAATGTCATAGCCTTAGATTCCTCAAAGTCTTTATGTATTCTTTCATATTTTGTCTGCAATTTTGTGGTTTATAAACCAAAGGATATGTCAAAAACGAGTAGAACTGAATCTGGGAAGGGCATTTATAATATACCACCTGAAGAAAGTTTAAAGGAAAATAATTGAAACAGTGAACAAATTTAAATAAACTTTCTTTAAAATACATAAAGACTTTGAGGAATCTGAGGCTGTGACGTCACAACTAGATTTCAGTCGTTTCAACAAAAATGATACCAAACTTTGAACTTGAATATCTCCTTAACGGAATGATATTTATTAATGCTTTCTGAACCATTTTGTCTCTTTTGAAGTCCTCTTTCATGTAAGATGAACATGCTTGACCACTGAACTAATCCTTCAACTCAATGCAGACATGTGATCACCTGATCATAATGCGTTTAAATTCATTGCGAAATTGCTCTATGAAACAAACAAAAATGGTGCAAGTTGTTATTATCATTTCACTGTTTGTATGGCCTTTATAGTGAATAATTACGCACCTTATTTGATGTAATAGATTAAATGTAAATGTGTATATGAATTTGTATTGTTTTCTTCCATAAATCAACGGATATTTAATGTATTTGTGTTATTTTCAATTCCGAAGATTGTACCTTCTTAAACTTTCAGATGGTATAATGGTTAATATATTGTCATTCATGCATTTCTCGAAATGATTATCTTGGAAGGGTTTAACCAACACCCAAAGAGCGTTGTGTGCAAGCTCTTTGGTTTAACCCTAGTTAGATTAGCTTAAAACTTATTTCTCTCAACTTGCAACGTTTCTTATTATTTTCTAGGCGTATACCTTATTTCAATCAATAGATCATGCCTAAACTAAGAATTTGTTTATCTATTTTTATCGAAAACTCACCATATATTTTCTGTTCGCTATACGGCTATTATACAAATTCATTTTGACCGCTCAATCGCATAGTGGCAGTCATTGCTTACGCACGTATGCCGTACATTCCGTATTGGGACGTAAATAGATACAGTCCTGACCCCTTGTCTGATAGGAGTGAAAAGTGCATTGCCGAGTTGACCTCTGCAGTCTGTCTGAACCTGTTCAAATTGGGTGCGCAGACATGTGGCGTTGAATTCTGATTATTCTTGTCGAAGCGTTAATGGTAGATGTATTATCCAAAACAAATTTCAAACTATGAAGAGATAGTTTTAAATTATATCAAAAGCACGAGCAGTTTCTGAGTTATTGCTAATCAAAGTTTGAAGAATTTTAGTGTATGGAAAAGTTTTTATTTCATTTTTAGCTCAACATCCCTTTAAGGAATTTGAGCTTATGCGATGTTTAACTTAAGAGATAGGTTCTCACCCGGATACGTTCGGATTTTTGCAGCGTTTATCATATCCTAAGCGTCTTTTGGATATTTGGCTGTGTTGCTATGTTTGCCTTAAATAGATCGATATGTTGATACAATAAGAGTGCATATTGTTTCGTAGTTTTAACGAATTTTGCATTCCAAAATTCGCTAAAAATGTTTCAAATACTCGGATTTCGCTCGGCGCAGTCCGAATGAATTTAGCATACATAATAACATTGGCTCGGGAAATACCACCGAATACCTCCGATGGAAAAAAAACTGCGTTCGACAGTTGAATGGTTTGAGCCTTTAAACTATAGTTTGACACATGCGCTAATTGGGCCTAATATCCCGTTTGGGATCTGTTCCACAGGATAGCCAAATTGGAGTATAACACCTGTAATTGATAGCTCGTTTGGGCTATAAACTTGAGGTTAAAAAAACTATCAAGTAGAGCCTACTCTGAACAGGCTATTCTATCCTGCATATACCGCAATTGAGGCTATAAATCACCAAAGTGTAAACAACCAAAATCCATATTGAGTCCACTGCACATTCCACGCATGAGCTGGCCTGCAGTAATATCATCCACAATAACTTAGCATTTCACGAGAAGTTATTTGTTTGCGTATAGTTGATGCATAAAATCGGGAGTTTATTTTTGATGTGTATTTGTTCAGGGGTAAAGTAAGTGGTCGTCTTTGACAGAGGGGAGGTATCAGTTTACCTAGTCTCACGTTAACTACATGTTCACTCAGTTTCTTTGAAATTGTTATTTCTGATACCAAACTTCGACCAGGGAAGTGCCATTTAGACCTGTTAGAGTTCCTCAATAAAAGCTACCTGTTGTACTTTTCAAAATGCAGTAGGTTTTTTACTACGAAAGAAATCTTAAGAGGAATAGTTCAGTGGTTCAAACATGTCCATCTTAAGTGAAAAAAGGTCTTCAAAAGAAACAAGATGGTGAAGAAAGCGTTCAAAAATCTTATTCCGCTAAAGAGATATTCAAGTTTAAAGCTCTGTCTTATCTGTGTAGAAATGACTGGTGTAGTAAGTCTACGTTGGCGTATGCATCCTCACTATTTTAAAAATTGTTAATGTATTTATTTTTATTTTTTCACTATTTGAATTATCTTTCCTCGAACTTTCTTCAGGCGGTTTATTATTAATACCCTTCCTATAGATTCAGTCTTACTACTTTTTGACATACATGTACAGTATCCCATGGTTTCTAAACCACAAAATGGCAGACCAAAATATGATAAATATACAAAGAATTTGATAAACTGGGGCTATGACATCACAACTTGTCTGATTTCAGTCTCTACACAAATGATACCAAATTTTAAACTTAGCTATCTCCTTAACGGAATAAGATTTTTGAATGCTTTTGTCACTATATTGTTTCTTTTGAAGTCCTCTTTCATGTAAAATACTAACTTGCTTCACCCTGAAATTAACCGTTGAAATCTTTTCAGTTATATTTTGTTATAATGATTGCCACTGGAAGTGTATTTGTGGAATGCTATTATTGAGTAATTGTGCTTCATTAATTGCGATAATTAATTATTTGCTCAGAATGGCTAATATATTAGCCAGTAAGCAGTATGAGTAATGTATATCATAGTGGAAATTATGTCTTGTTGTAAGGATGCAAAATCCATCTTGATTTTATACAGCAGTATTTTGATGTTAGTTTGTTTATGATTTCACCATTTAACTCAAAAGCAAACATTGCTAATAAAATTTCCTTCATATTGCAGTTGAGGCTTAAGTTTTTAGGCTTTTTAAAATACAGTTTTCATATTTTTAAACGATATTTAAGCCCCAATACGCAGTGGGGCAACTTGAGTCCTGGTATGCCTGGAGGTCCGTGGGGATTTTGGCCTTTGCAATGATGTCGGAATCAGTCTAATACCACCCCAAAAATATATATTTAAGTACTACATCATTGATGTTCTAGCATCACAACCAATGGCGCCGCCAGGAGTTTGATAATGGGGACACAATTTTTTCGGCATTGAATCAATGGGTCCGCCTTATCCCAGATGGGGTCCTTTCCCCCGAGAAACCTCACATTTTGCAAGTTTTAGATACCCCAAAAAGACTGAATATGTGCAATACAAAGCTCTTTTAACTAAATTAGGATGATTACAAACGATCTAATATACGAGCATTTAATTTTACAATGATACAGACTACCCCCTCCAATAAAAAGAGTCAAAAATAGCGGTTCCATATTGGGGCACGGTCTTTTTCGAATGGGGTCAAGGTGCCCACCTTATTAGGGTCCCCTGTGCGGTCCAGGGCAATACTCGAGTAATAATATCATCCATGAATGAATGATATATAGCGCCAGGTTCTTAATACATGCATGCTCTCTATACCATCTCGAAATGCGATATATCATTCCTCCGTATATATATATATTTATATATACATATATATATATATATATATATATATATATATATATATATATATATATATATATATATATATATATATATATATATATATATATATATATATATATATATATATATATATATATATATATATATATATATATATATATATATATATATATATATATATATATATATATATATATATATATATATATATATATATATATATATATATATATATATATATATATATATATATATATATATATATATATATATATATATATATATATATATATATATATATAACATAACGGTGGAGGGGGAGGTCCTCGCATTTTCCAACTTTAAGATATTTTGACATTTCAGACATTAAAGCTCCCTTGCATTTCCCAAAATGAAATAAACATCAAACATATATTACTTTCCTACTCAAATTAACTACCCACCAATCTATAACCAATATGTAACCACCCCAAAATATATGTTGAGCTACTACATCATTGATGTTCTACTTTATATATTTTTTATTTAGGTATAGAAAAGTCCCGGAGAAGAGTACGGAAATGGTTTTAATGTGTGTTAAAGACTTGAAATTTTAGTCCAAATTTTCATTTACTGAAAATCATCAGCCTGTTTTCTTCTGCTAAATAAAGTTGATAATGGATTTTCAAACCTCTTAAACTAACATCAATGATGTAGTAGCTCAACATATTTTGGGGTGGTTATGTCTTGTTTTTTGTTGGTGGGTTTTTATTTCGAGTAGACTGGAGTTGTTAGGAAAGAAATACATGTTTGATGTTTATTTTGAGGGAAATGCAAGCGGGAGCTTTAATATCGTTGTGATGCTAGAACATGAATTATGTAGTAGCTCAATATTTGTTTTGGGGCTGGGTATAAGACTGTTTTTGTTGGTGGGGAGTTACATTGGGTAGGCTTGCGGAAAGGAATACAAGTTTGATTAGCAGTTGCACAACAAAGGATTTTGGAATGCCTGGAAGGGTGGGTAAACTTACAGGCTCTGGGCAAAATCGGTTTGGGACTACTAGCCTCTAACAATGACACTGCAATATCTTTGTTATGGGACCCAAAGCGGCAGGTGTCGGAAGGAACTAGGGGAGAGCAGAAAATCAAGTTCATGTGCGTTGTTGACAGTAATTGAGGGGCACTTTTCAATTAAAATAGGGGCACTCTTGTCAGTTGACAGTTTTTGCTTGTCACTTTTGACTTTCCCACACTTTCGCTTAACAAATTCCACCTACTGACCTATGGGTTCAAAGATTGGGAAGCCAGGACCATTGTTGACAATTACCCATCGGTAGAAGACTTTTTTTTTCTTTTTCTTTTTTTAATTACTGCTTAGGTTTAGGTTTACCAAGGTTTATAACGTCCCAACAGAACTCCATTGGAGTATTTACGTAAAGACGCCCACCGTGACGGCTGTTTTATTAACGAGTTGTGGAGCACTGGTTGGAGACCCACCGGGAATTGAACCCGGGACGCTAGATTGGAAAACTGAAGCTTTACCGCACTACTACGGAGGTCTATAAAATCAATGGGGGAATACCTCCTCCCACCACGGCCCTCGGTGTTGGTGCCCCTAGTAAAATGCTATGCTGTAATTATGTCAAATGAATACTAAATGTATGTGACAACCTCTATATATTTTGTAGTATTTGTGAATGAGTGGATAATATTTGTTTTCAAGCTTGAATTATAACCTAGAATAATTTCAAATAAGTTTCAAAAGAGCGCCTCCAAATTTTAGACCAGTTCGCCCACAACTTTCAAAAGGGCAACTCCTGCCTCCGTCCGCACTATTTCAAAAGGGCACATTCTGTCCCTTACTCTAGGGCCATGGGAAGTGCACCTCCCCCCCATCCCCACTCTTGCCGCCGTGGTTCAGTTTTCGCTACAGAGGCCAAAATCCCTATGGGTCCGCAGGACTCTAGTTGCCCCACTGCGTATGGGAGCTTTAATATCGTTTGAATATGAGAACACGGTTTTTCAAGTAAGCCTAAAAAGCTAAGCCTTAACATCAATATAATGCACATTTTGATAACAATGTTTGCTTTTAAGTGAAATAGAAATTGTAAACAGATATACCAACAGCAAAATACTTTCGTATAAAAACAAGATGGAATTTACATCCTTGCAACAAGACATGATTTTAACTATTGATAATGTATTATCCATTCTGAGCAAATAATTAATTATTGCAATTAATGAATCACAATTGATCAATAATTGCATCTAGGCCTAATAGCATTACACAAATACACTTAAAAGTAGCAATCATTATAACAAAATATAACTAAATGATCTTTAAACTTTCTTTTAAAGTCCTCTTTAATATAAGCTGATTAGATGAATCTATGTGACCCCTAAATCCTTTAAGATACCTATCACAGATAACGGTGATTTTCCTGAAAAAGGAAGAAAATGTTCCTATAATCGAAAGAATTTGTCCGGAAATGAAAGATGTACCCCAAAATTAGCCAAAAATTCCCCGAAAGTGAGGAAAATTATCTAAAAATAAGCAAAATGTTCCGAAAATGAGCAAAACTTTCCGATAATGAGCAAATTTTCCGATAATAATTAAAAAAACATTTTTCTGGAAATCAAAAAATACTACTCGAAAATAAAATAAATTTTCACGAAATATTCTGAAAATCGAAGAAAATTGTCCGGAACTGAAGGAAATTAACCCCAAATTGGCCAAAATGTTCCCAAAAATAAGCATTGTTTTCTGAAAATGAGTAAAATTTCCTGGAAACTGAAGAAAACTACCCGAAAATGAAAGAAAATTGAACGAAAATGTTCTGAAAAATCGAAGAAAATTGTCCAGAATCCAGACAATGAAGCAAAATTTTCGAAAAGAAAGCAAAAGTTACCCGGGAACCCGGTGGGGAAGGAGGAGGGGGGGGGGCACATAACAAGTTAAACATTGATCGAAAAGGTCCATTTTGTGTATTGCCACCCCCATTCCCACCCCACCACAAAGAATTTCTTTAAGAAGGCATTGGATTTATACATAAGTTACAAGGCAGCATGGAGCTACGTCAGTTGATATCTCCATGGTTACAGCAATACAGTCAGTAGCCTTGCAAACAAACAAGTTACTGCGTACAAGATTACTGGTCATGCGTCTAATGCGATCTAGACTCACGCAAGGTGTTTTTTTTTTTTTTTTTTCTTTTAATCAGTGAGTTATTAACACTTTGGTCATTTTACAGCCAGAGATTAAATCGCGGTATATGGTTGAAATAATATATTCAAGCTATTTAGCAATTCTTGGCTTTTAATAGGTTTTTTAAACCTATTTTATACCCCAAATCAGCTATCAACTACAAAGTTATACACCAATCGGAGATGATCGGCGGTATTTCCCGAGCCAATATTATTGTATATGCTAAATTCCTTCTGATTGCGCCGAGCGAAATCCGAGTATTTGAAAGATTTTAAGTGAATTTTGGAATGCAGAATTCGTAACAACTACGCAACAATATGAATTGTTATTGCATCAACATATTGATTTATTTAAGCCAAACATAGCAACACAGCGAAATATCCAAGAGACGCTTAGGATATGATAAACGCTGCAAAATCCGAACGCATCCGGGTGAGAACCTGGCTCTTAAGTAAGTCATCGCATAAGCTCAAATTCTTTTAAGGGACGTTGAGCTAAAAATTATCCCGTTTTTTTTTTGTGATGTCACAAAATTTCAATAAAATTAGCATAATTATAATCATTTATTATGTATTGGTCATTCGCATCAAGATATACATGCAATCTTGTGATATGACACGTGGCAAGACCGAAGTACAGGTAGCATAGTACTAATTAGGTATTACTGCGCCAGCTTAAAATGAAAAATGAAAAAAAAGAGAGAAAGGGCTAATAAAAATATTTTCGAGAGGTCCCATTTCATGGGACAGAAAGCTAAAAGTTGCAAATTTCAGGAATGGTAAAGAATATATAGGTCTTGACTATGCACATCCAAACTTGAGGAGAAGTGCTTTAGAAACAGTTTCATGGGGAGCTATTTTACCATGGTCCCATACCAAAATTTGAGTGATTTGGTGAGGGTGTATAGCACTTCTTTACTTCGGCCTAAAAAAAAAAAAAAAGCCCAAAACCTTTGGTGACCCCCTATTGAGACTCTTCTCATTCAAGAGATATAAGATATAAGATATTTTGAAAAACATCACGAAATCTCATCCCAACTCGTTTGGGTTCTGGTACAAAAAGGGCCCTAAACTTGACTCTTTTATCATAGGTTTCAATGGGGAAAATCTTTAGTTCCGTGCTATCTACGTAGGTTTTTCAAAGAGAATCATAAATAGGATTTAGTACCAAAGAAACCGCGTTTTATTTGCTAATAAAACACCTTTAGTTTCAATATATTTTTTATAGGATTTTGATCATATTTACATTGGAAAGATTTTCGATTTTCACGCGCCGTTATACCAGGCAAGTGCTATTTCCCTGGTATTATATACAAGACTCTTCTGCCTCTTGACTGCTTGAAAATTTCTTCAAGACCTTATTTAATAGTCGTGTTCTCAACTGTCTCATAAAAATATGTTAGGTGGCTTTCATCGCAATACTCCAGCTGTTGCGTTGGCCGATGACTGGATTATGAGCCATCGAATATGGCACAGCTTTAATTTAATGTAAAGGCAGATTTACCATCAAACCATATAGCCAGAATTGGGAATTTGTGTTACTGGTAGTTTTAAATGTTTAATTCAGAGCATCCGGCAGACAATGCAATATATTACAAAGAAACATTACTGTTCTAATTTGTGTTTATAAAATTAAAAAAATCATATAATGTTTGATATTGATTGAAAATAAAGTGTCCCGGGGTGATTAAGAAGGAAAGAATGATCTTGCTTGGAGGCTGAAACTAAGATTAAATGTGTGAGTCATGTTAAGCTGTAAATAGATCTTTTGTCTGTTAATTAACTTCAGCATTCCTCTAAGATATTAGGCTTAGATCTGAAGAGGCAGAGGATTATAGGCGGGATTTTAGGAGAGCAAAGGGGCTTCCCCCCCCCCCCCACCCCTTTCCCGCACTTTTTTTCTTCAGAATTTGTCCCTTTTGTATGGTAATTTTTTGCATCTTCGCAAAATTTTGTAATTTTGCCCCCACACTTTTGACTGCCAACCACTATCGGTAGGCAAATCCCGCCCATGGTTACACAGGCAGATGGGAGATAAAGGATAATAGGTCTTCCCTCCAAAGATATCTCCAAGATTTTTGGGTCAACATTTTCGCAGTTTTTAGCTTGGTGTTCAATATAATTTTGGCCTCGAATGTCTCAAAGTGCATTGAACATGGCTGAAAAGCAACAGATAAATAAGATAAAGACGCAAGTTGTATATTAATCATTTGTGTTATTTCTTTAAAAAGTACTTAAGTGACTTGCCGATGGCAAGAGATAACATATAATGGAAAAGAAGAGTAATGCTGCCGCCTCCACTCTGTTTTAATTTCGTTCGAAAATTGCGAGAACGGACAGTCATATTAGCATGCAGCTCCCTGCCCGGACGACCATGAGTATTATAGGTTACTACCGTATATTCCCAATGAAACAAAAACAAACTGCAGTTACGCTAGGAGTCGTCGGAACTAATACAACAAGTGAGGGCGTATCTTGGGATGACCATCAGTAACCATCCCTCCCTTCAAGTTTACCTGTGCGCCTGGTCCCGTTAAAGCCAAACAAAAGGTTGTAACCAGACAATGTGGTCTATATAAGCAAATATCCATCTCGCCCCTCCCCCTCCCCCTCCCTCTGCTCAGTCTACCCGGTCATATCAGAATACGTTGATAATCATGAATATGATACATTTTCATCAACACTGATAAGTTTCTCTAAATGACCCAAGCCCAAAATTCGTCTATAGTTTTCTAGTTAAAACAGTTGTTAAACTTAAAACATCGACTTAAACATGTAATTTCTTTTAAATTAAATTTAATGATACGAAGGGTATTTTATAAGAAAAAGAATAATGACTCCCTAATACATTTATGATGATTTTTTGTTTGTTTTCCATTCATAAATGTGAGCCTATAGTTCTGGATGAGGCTTAAAGTATAACCAAGGTGTGGGTCGGAACCGCCTTTTCCCATCTTTCAGCCCCTTGTTAGCAGGTTAGTAACAGGTTCATGCAAGGAGCTTGTGTAGAAGCTCCTTGGTTCATGTCATTGTGAACCGTAACTTATACGCTTGCCCGCATTGGGGCCGCATGTACCGTGCAATGTCGTAAAGCGTCAAACGTGTTGAGCGCTAATGTGCGATAAAAACGAATAAAGTAATTTGGATGCGTTCAATGAACTTGGCGTCTTAAAATGTTTAACGAGAGTTCCTGTACTGTTGTAAGTAATCTTGACGAGGTAGCCAACTGTCCAAGAAAGAGCTCTCTGAATCTGAGAACATGGAAGGCCTCGTTCACAGGGTTATTTGCCCTTTTTGAATTTATGTGTGTGGGAGGGGTGTGGGAAAAAAAGCGTCGGGAAAATTACAATTTTTGCTACTCGTTTAAATTTTTGAGGTATAGCGGTAAAAGGTTTATGTTTACATTAAATCCAGTGAATTCCTTGCCCTCTGAGGTACTGATCTGTTCGAATGCTTTTCAAAAATCATTGGTGGTAGTAAGTTTGCTCTCTTTATTGAATTGTAAAGGCACCAGTGACGTTGACTTCCCTATTAGTTCCCCACTCACACAGGAAACTCGATCAAATTTCAAGAAATATTTTAAACAAAATACGCTCTGATGCAGGAAGGATTGTAGTGCAAGTTGAGAAAATCTGAAAATCGAGTGGTATTATATTCAACGTAGAGTTTTAAAATATGGATTTTGTTTCTGTTTGATATTTATAGCGTCTATACAGACTTTCGTTGCATGTTGTTAGACCAAAACGCCCACCGTGGGCGCTATACCCACCGTGGGCGTTACCGACCGCTAGTTTTAAGCCTATGAAGGATCGAGCCTTGCGCGTTATACATATAGATTAGAGAGTCGATTAAGCTTTGACCGTTTTTACCACCGTGGCATACAAAGCAGCCCTCCCTCACTGGAAATCAGTCATGCCAGGGAACAATACAAATTAAAAGTAATTTAATATTTCTCCTTTTATCGCACTGTCGTGAAGGCTAGATACCACAACTCTTCGGGAAAATAATGACGCTAACCTGCGGTAAAATAAAGATAAAATGAAACACTGTTTTAAAGACGGGTGTAACATAGCTTGAATATATCAGAGAACGATCATGGGCCATCGAGCTACGTCAATATAATATATATATATATATATATATATATATATATATATATATATATATATATATATATATATATATATATATATATATATATATATATATATATATATATATATATATATATATATATATATATATATATATATATATATATATATATATATATATATATATATATATATATATATATATATATATATATATATATATATATATATATATATATATATATATATATATATATATATATATATATATATATATATATATATATATATATATATATATATATATATATATATATATATATATATATATATATATATATATATATATATATAATTAAACTGATGAACCAAAATCGACTCAAATGAAATAGTAGCAACACCGAGTATACTAAATTTGCTAACAATGTCCAAAGAAAGAAGTGTGTAACAAATGGAATAAGCATATTGTTGAAAGTCATTGTATTATATACTTAGGTGTAATACTTGATAATGAGTTATCTTATCACAAATATGTAGATGATAAGTGCAAAATTACTATGTTTAATTTATATCGCTTTATGATTTAGCCAATTCGGTTCGTACCACCGATCGGGGGACTCAATACGTCCCCCGATCCGGAGACTCAATAAGTCCCCCGATCCGGAGACTCAAGCATGCGCACTGAGATTACAGTGATATATGGAAGCCGCCATTTTTATTGTGAAGTTTCAGTCATAGACGCTTGTCAGTCGTTTCATTAAAGGTTTGTAACAAAGCTTGCTTTGTTTATCTTCAATTTTGCGAAACTTCGTTACTATCACGCAGTTATTGCTAAATGTTTTTCACAAATCCCCAAGTTATTTCTCATAATTTCATAAAACCTTGTTAAAGCGCCACTGACTAAAGGTAACACATAATAAGAATTCATCACTTTTCTTCAAACTTCTCGAAAACCGCACGATGAATTTTAAAAGCGCGCGGTGAAAAGTCAACCATATGCCATTATTTTAAATCGTGAAGAATAATTTGGACCTTTCGCAGTGATTGAGTTCCCCACCATCGAAATGTGAATGATTCTTATGTTATTCATATACAAACTTTGAATTTGGATAGATACATTGTGGGATACTTCTGTAAAGGATTCCCCGATCGGGAGAACAGAATTGTTCTCCCGATCGGGGGTGCAAACCGGACTGTTTAAGAAGCCATTTGGCTAAACAATCTGGAACAGTTAGTTCATTCTTTAATAATATCCCACCTATACTACTGTAACATTCTATTATATGGATTATCCAAAACATATTTGGCTAAACTACAGCATGTACAAACGTTTGCTGCAAAACTAATAATGGACAAGAAAAAAAGTGACAGCGCCACCGAATGCCTGAAGGAGCTTCATTGGGTTACCCATCAAATCCAGAATATTATTTAGACTTTTATGCATGAGTATTAAATGCGTATATAACCTGGCTCCCACATATTTAACTTCATATTTCATACGTTTCATACGTAAGAATACTAAATGTGCGTCAAGATCATCGGACAGCTTCATAATTCCCATAAAGTCATATGGGGAGCCGTGCATCTCAATTGCAGGTCAAAAAGAGTAGAATGCACTCCCCACTGAAATCAAGAATATAGACACGTATACACTGTTTAGAAAGAGACTAAAGAAATACCTCTTTCGTAAATCTATCAAATAAGTTATATATGTAAATATATTTTTTTGTTTATTTTATTTTATTTGTATTGAACCTAACTTTTGTTAATTTTCTAAGGGTTGTAAAGCACCGCTGATTTCAAATATGTTTTGTAGAAGCAAGTGCTCTATAAATGTGTTATAATTTGATGTAAAATATTAAATTGTCACAATACGGTGACGCACTTACTGACTAAGTGCAAAATACCAGACGCGTAATTGTGAAAACCAAGAAATGAGCAAGACAAATAGTTAACTTAACAAAACTTAGGATTTATTAACTCTCCTTTCTTTGCGAGACAAACACATACACACACTGACAGACAAACGACAACAAAACACACACAATTCCTTCTAGTTCTTCTATCTTATGTTACGGTGCGCACCAAACAATGAATTACTTGAAAAGCCTATTTGGTACCATTGAGCTAATCAGTTCTTGCCCAATTAGTCAGTTCAATTTTGATGCGCTTTTGTTGACTCCGGCGTAATGCTTGTAAATGTTCACAAGTTCCTGGCTTCGCTCGGACTTACTTTCTTTTATGCACTCAGAAATCTTTCCGTCTATTGCGACTACACTTGTCATCAACTTGACCTCATATAATCTGCAATAGCATAGTTGTTTTGATCTAAACTTCATTGTTGTTTGCTTATATTGAGGAATCACATATTCACAAACCAAAATTTGTCAATCCGCGTCAATAATAATAATAATAATAATAATGATAATAATAATAATAATAATAATAATAATAATAATAATGATAATAATAATAATAATAATGATAATAATAATAATAATAATAATAATAATAATAATAATAATAATAATAATAATAATAATAATAATAATAATAATAATAATAATGATGATGATGATGATGATGATGATGATGATGATGATGATGATGATGATGATGATGATGATGATGATGATGATGATGATGATGATGATGATGATGATGATGATGATGATGATGATGATGATGATGATGATGATGATGATGATGATGATGATGATGATGATGATGATGATGATGATGATGATGATGATGATGATGATGATGATGATGATGATGATGATGATGATGATGATGATGATGATGATGATGATGATGATGATGATGATGATGATGATGATGATGATGATGATGATGATGATGATGATGATGATGATGATGATGATGATGATGATGATGATGATGATGATGATGATGATGATGATGATGATGATGATGATGATGATGATGATGATGATGATGATGATGATGATGATGATGATGATGATGATGATGATGATGATGATGATGATGATGATGATGATGATGATGATGATGATGATGATGATGATGATGATGATGATGATGATGATGATGATGATGATGATGATGATGATGATGATGATGATGATGATGATGATGATGATGATGATGATGATGATGATGATGATGATGATGATGATGATGATGATGATGATGATGATGATGATGATGATGATGATGATGATGATGATGATGATGATGATGATGATGATGATGATGATGATGATGATGATGATGATGATGATGATGATGATGATGATGATGATGATGATGATGATGATGATGATAATGATGATAATAATAATAATAATAATAATAATAATAATAATAATAATAATAATAATAATAATAATAATAATAATAATAATAATAATAATAATAATAATAATAATAATAATAATAATAATAATAATAATAATAATAATAATAATAATAATAATGATAATACCCACCTCTTTGGTTGCACGTCATCAATCACAGTTGGCCGACATAGTGTTGCATGCATCAACGCAGACATGTATGTAAAATCGAGATTTGCGTGGAAACTGCACCACGAAATAAGAAAACTCATTGATTATTTTACTATAGCGCCACCATTTTCCTTTTTTTTTTTTTTTTTTTGCACCTTTGGCAAACCCGAAGTTGAGTGAATCTGATACTGACAATAATACAACGACGAATGCCATCTTATGAATATCAGAAGTGGTGGTGTAGAGTCTTGGTTGTTTAGCATCTTCAATATAATTTGTGTGAAAAAACGAGCAAAATACAATCATTAAAAAAAAGAAGGTCAAACTACAAAATTTCGTAGAAAAAAATGGCTTAAATGGAAAAGGGGGGGTCATTCTGATTCCCCCTGTAGGATCCCGTATATTCTACCATCCGCCACTAAAGCAGGTTTGAATTTATAAGGGTGTACCCAACTATTTACTTGCACTATTCCATGGATATTATGACTTTATATCACTATTATGGTAACATGTTACAAAAATATGGTATTTTATTGTATACCGGCTACCAGTAAATCCGTCAAAACCTTCATCAGAATAATGTTTTGGTAACTGTACCGGGCTGGAATATAATAATGTTGTCACATTGGATGATTGAAGTCAATCAAGTTGATCAATCAGTTGTTGAGTGACAGGTCTGGTGGGGTCTAACATGAAATTCTCCACGAACAATTGATCATCTCAAGACCGTGGTCTTGCCACAGGAGCAAGGGGTGCGCCCTCAATTTGGTAATCATTGTTCCTTTTTATTAAAGAATACACACATGTTTTAATTATATGTAAAATTTAAAAAAAATTCTCCCCCGATCATTAAAATCTCTCAAAGCCGCTTATGACAATCATATCGTGTAACATATATGCAAAACACTGCGTAAAAAGCTTTGTATTCAAAGGAGTAAAAATAAACAAGCTTTAAACAAGCATTGTTGAGGAAACAAAAAGACTTTCGAAAAATATTACTTCTTTGAATTTTACAAACACCCTCAGTTATTGTTAAACACCCATATTTACTGTCAGTATACTTTGAGGGAATATTTATTCTAATCTTATCCGTAGAGAAACATTGAAATCACAGGCCCGTATAGCCATTATGATGGATGGTGAAGGTTTGTATCTTTAACGAACCTGGCGTTGGGTGTGACGTTGTTATCATGTTTTTTTCGAGGTGCCAATGTGTGTGACGTTCTTATCATGAAGATAACAGTTTTCATGATAGCAAATGCTCAGGCATATTCCATTTAGGTAAATTTGGCTGTTGAAGGGTTTTTTTCTGTCTTTTGCTTTTCAAATATTCCATACCGCAGTTTTACAAAAGGTGTATTAAGAATTAAATGTAGGAGGGATGTTTGTGGGGTTTTTTTTGGAGGGGGAGGAGAGGTGGAGAGGGAAGTGGAGGGGATGGGGAGAGGAAGGGGAGGGGACGGAGAGGGTCCTTCGTATCTAACCATTCTTGATTTCTGGTCTAAACCAGATCATGGGTTATAAAAGTGAAGGAAAATTCTTAGCACCTTTTCCGTTTTTTGCTACAAAGGTTTGACAGTTTGACGTAAAAATAGATTATGGAGAATCAAAAGATGAAAAATGAGGACCTTTAGAAAGAAAGAAAACAAACATATTTACAAATTTATCTTATATTAAGCAAAATCAAATTTGTAAACTCCCACAGATTCTGATAGATTATATATTTTTCAGATTTCTGAATATCCGTGATCGAGGTTTCTTTTTCAGATTTCTGCAAATTGCAACATTTTAACTTGAAGAGTGCCCGTTTTATTGTAATATTTAATTTTACGTTGACACAATAGGCTTGTCAAGATGACCATCAGTAACATATGTTTACATGCACAACAAATAATAATTAAAGCCGGCGTTTGTATTGGAAATGGTGTACTTTTGTGGTTCTTTGAATTGGTGATGGTGGTTAATAATTGTTGAAGATTATCAAATCTTTCAATCGTGAAATGTGAATCGTTTTTAACTTTGAAAGCCTCACCTGCAGCATCGAAGGTAATTCTAGAAACAAAACAATACATGATGCAATGAAGATAATGCATGGTCTTTTCTTTATTTGATAAGTTTTAGGGAGGGTGGACAAATATTTTACTATCTGGGACCATAGAAAGTCTTCAAATAAATTATGTGAGTATATTGCAACAACAATAACGAAACTAAATGTTCTATTCAACAAGAAATATTTCTTTAGTGGCTTTTAAAACAATTGTTAGTTTCTTCCCCCTTTTCCTTTCTTTTTCTTTTTCTTTCTTTCCTTTTTCCTTTTTTTCCTTTTTCTTTCTTTCCCTTTTCCTTTCTTTCCTTTTTCTTTCTTTCCCTTTTTCCTTTTCCTTTCTTTACATTTCCCTTTATTTCCCTTTCCCTTTCCATTTCCATTTCCCTTTCTTTCCCTGTCTTCCTCTTTCCTTT
Source organism: Chiridota heheva (assembly GCA_020152595.1). NCBI lineage: Eukaryota > Metazoa > Echinodermata > Holothuroidea > Apodida > Chiridotidae > Chiridota > Chiridota heheva. The sequence continues at coordinate 1,366,785 of JAIGNY010000111.1, read as the reverse complement.
TCTTTCCCTTTCCCTTTCCTTTCTTTCCCTTTTCCTTTATTTCCATTTTCTTTTTTCCCTTTTCCTTTCTTTCCCTTTTCCTTTATTTCCATTTTCTTTTTTCCCTTTTCCTTTATTTCTCTTTCCTTTCTTTCCCTTTTTCCTTTTTTCCCTTTTCCTTACTTTCCCTTTTCCTTTCTTTCCCTTTTTCTTTCTTTAACTTTTTCTTTCTTTCCCTTTTCCTTTCTTTCCTCTTTTCCTTTCTTTCCTTTTTCCTTTCTTCCTTTGCCTTTTCCTTTCTTCCCTTTTCCTTTCTTTCCCTTTTCCTCTTTGCCTTTCTTTCCTTTCTTTCCTTTTAATTTCTTTCCCTTTTCCTATCTTTCCCTTTTCCTTTCTTTCGCTTTTCCTTTCTTTCCCATTTCCCTTTTCCTCTTTGCCTTTCTTTCTCTTTCTTTCCCCTTTTCCTTTATTTCCTCTTCCCTTCTTCCCCTATTCCCTTTCTTTCCCTTTTTCTTTCTTTCCTCTTTTCCTTTCTTTCCCTTTTCTTTTCTTTCCCTTTTTTCTTTCCCTTTTCCTATCCTTCCCTTTTCTTTTCTTCCCCCTTTTCCTTTCTTTCCCCTTTCCCTTCTTCCCCCTTTTCTCTTTGTTCCCCTTTCCATACTTCCCCCTTTTCTCTTCGTTCCCCTTTTCCTTTCTTTCTTTCTATTCCTTTCTTCCCCTTTTATGTTCTTTCCCACTTTTACTTTCTTTCCCCTTTCCCCCTTTTCCTTTCTTTCCCCTTTCCTTTCGTTCTCCTTTAGTTCCCCCTTTATCCTCCCTTCCCTCTTTTCAATTATTCCCTTTTCCTTTCTTTCCTCCTTTTCCTTTATTTCCCTTTTACTTTCTTTCCCCCTTTTCCTTTCTTTTCCCCTTTTTCTATTTTCTTTGTGGAGACATGAACAAATGTCTGGGACCACTATATTTCCACCCCTGTTGTAGGCCTGCAGCCAGTTTCTTAACAGGGTGAACAAAGACTTCAAAGAAGGGCGCTCAAGACGTTTCATCATATACTCTTGTTATATATGTTTTGTATTTGATTGTATGCATCAGGGCCGTGCCCCGTGACCCACGCTGGCCTGAAGAGGGGTATATGGGAAAAGGGGGTACTCTTTGCTGGCGTTGAAGTTATTAGTCAGAGAGAAGATATGCTTTTGTCCCAGTAAGTGCTGACTATTAGATTCAGTGTCGAAATAAGGCCATTTTTTTTTACATTTGTAATTTCAAATGTTGAAATACATAAAATATTTCATTACATTGAAGATTTATTTTTTTTATTGCAAAGAAATTTTTAAATTCCAGTATACAAAGTTTTTTCGTCAACGTTTTGACCTTTTAGGTATCGTTTTCTTTTTTTCTTTTCACTTCCACTCTTTTTCAGTTCCACTCTTGTGTAAAAAGATAAAGTTTGAAGAATTTTGAAAATCATATTAACATATTAATAATGCTTATGACATTTATTAGCTTACTGGACAAACATTTATATCAATTGCTGTCAAATTTGTACAACATTTTGTTCTTTCCAGAAGATAAAGACTCTTAAAATACGACACAAGTTCGTTTTAGATAACTGATGTAACACGTTCACTTCGCAAGGGTGACGTCACTGAGTCTCTTTGTGTAAATATCATATATTTTTCATATTGTGAATTACTATTAATTCACAGAAAACAATTGTGCTAGTCTGCTAAACTAAGGGGCAAAATATTCTAGTAGAATGCACAAAGGCTCTGGAGGAACGTGAGTATGACGTGACGTCACCGCTCACCTGATACAATTCATATTCATACAAATCTGCGCTAACTCTCATCTCAAATGTGTTCTTAATGGAATGAACAATGGATGAATATTCTCTACACGATTCTGTTTCTCTCATTTTCTTTTCCATCAACACGCTTGACCACTGAGCTTACTTATCCTTTAAGAACTACATTGTATTTTTCACTTGGAAAAATCATATCACGCCTAAACTTCACTTATTGAAATCTGCACATTCTACAGGGTAATCACACCCTCGTGTGGATACCTACGATTCCAATAAGCATATGTTCAAATTCATTTAAATTCAAATTATTCAAATATTTATGAATACAGCCGTGCAAATGTAATAGAGTATGGCTACACTTGTTAGACGCGCTTTCTTCAAAAGTTTTCTTTAATCCGTGCCGGGCTCCTTTCATTAAAAAACGATGGAAAGAGCATTTACAAAACTGCGGAGATCTGGTTGGTGAAAATATCCGCTTGCCTTCGATCGATCATTACAAGCCGCTTTATGTTCATTTGTTGAGTACATCATGTTAGAATGGGAAGACCTTTTGGCGTAGATAATCACGTCCTATTTAATGAGTATATTTAGAGTTGAATAATATACTAATTTTGTGCCAAAATAGCACTTCTTGATATCTTTCTCTATTTTGTATTTAATACAAAATTTTGGAAACATATAAAACCCAGATGTCTTGACTTTTTCCATTATCTTGCCGTATGTTTTACCGTCGTTAGGATATGTCTTATCTGTATTCCCGCCGTGAAATCAAACGTGACCCCCTTCCTTCCCCTTCCTCCGCAAACAAAGAATTTTTATATTTTTGGAAAGTCGAAACTTTTGCAGTTGTGATTTCTGATCATTTTGATGTTGCAAAAGTATGTTACGATATTTGAAGAGGGGTTACCTCCAATATATAGTTTGTGATTATATATTTTGATAATTAATTTCCAGCATTGTTCAATTAAACCTCTCCCAAGCACTTCTTCCACTTACGAATCCCTTGCAACCCCCTTGTAACCCCCTATCCCAATTAAGACAAACAAAAGAAGACCGCGAGTGGGCTTAGAACTCCTTGCCTCTTTTAGATAAATGTTGTCCGTTGTTGTTGTTGTTGCTTTAAAGTTCTATGCAAAGAGTTGTAGTCAGCATTGTAGTCACAATTATTACATTTTACGCTATTTCATTTAATTCAAGCACAAAGAGAGAAGAAAAAAGGACTGCCGGTTTTATGCCAGTCTGTTATATGGTCTTTCACTGCATGTCTGTCTGTATGTTTGTATGTTTGTTTCCTCGTCTATATCATTATGATTCACACAGTGTTCGAAAGTAATGCTGACACGATTATTAACTATTCATGATTATCACTAACCCCGGCCTTCAGAGGATATGGTTCTGCTTTGTGTCGTTTACTATTCTTCTAGTTTTTCCCTTTTCTCAAATTATATTATTTTCTGAAGCAGTCTGATTTTGGTAATCTTGGTCACCTTGTGCTTTTTATCGACAATTTGAATTCGGTAATCCTAGTCTATCTTTCAATCATGTTTTTTTTTTTCCTTCTCGATAGTCCTTATGTTTTGTGCCTTTCTATCATTGCGTATGTTCGTGCTGTCATTGAATCATTTGGTATTAGAAATAAAGAAGCGTGCGCTGCATTTGAATGCAACGTCTACCACGGTAAATACATTATTTTTACAAGACGATAACTACAGGGGCTTAACTCAGTGTTGGTGGAATTACGAAAAGATTAAGATTTTTCAAAGTCAAGTATGTAAACATTTAAAAGAACAAACGTTACATTCTTTCGGCAGAAAACTGATCAGTTTACTAAGTGACCAATACGATTTGATAAATGCCGCAAGTAATTTGCGAACAGCACACGGTGGCCCATAATGACCGAGGTCAAAGACCCATTTATAGACCTCATGCGTGCCTCCCAGGAGTGGAACGCAAGCCCGAGTTATTATGTTCAGGTGCAAAATATAGCAAATTAGCCTCGCGTTATCTTTCATGGCCAATTTCTGTTAATTATATTAATTTTACAGAAGCTAAAGATAAAATTAGTTTTCATTTGATAAGAAAACCATAAAAAGATTGAAGATATTTTCGTATTTAATGATACAGGGCTGCCGGTTGCAAAGAAGACACGTTCGACACCATATCTAGGTATCGTCATGATCTTATATAATTCCTACATATACATTTTATATAATGTTGTGATCAAATTCATTCAATCTACGCAAAAAAAGATTATCAATTGCATGAAAAAGAAGAAAATACAAACAAAATTGGAAGGGAAAAAAGGCAATTTGCTTTGGATTAAAATAGTTTCGTTCGACGCGATCTGTCCGGATTATTCGTTAACACCTGACTGAGTTAATTCAGATCAACTTCACGACATACGACTTCATATGTGCAACATAGACGTTCAAAGTATGGCATTTTCGACGACAAAAGGTTGATTTTTCACTCCTAAGGTACGTTTTTGTAAATGTTTTTTCTTATCTATACATTTAGAGAGGAATTTTTAAGTATGTTTTCCATCTTTGTATGTTTTCTGGCAAGACATTTACGCACAACTTTTGTCGTGAGGGTGTATTTAATATATTGCAACTTGAGGGTGACGAAATGCCGAATTTTGGCACATGCGACGCAGAAATCGCGTATATTTGAAATTAACGTTATTTTTAACTGATAAATAAATATATTTCTCAATATTTTGTGACACATTTTTGAAAATATGTAGTACAGGTTTGCAAATGGTACATTTCAGTGCCTTCTTTAAGGTTGATCATATCATATCCCAACAAGGGTATACATTTTGGTGATAAAGACTGATAATTTTAACAATGTATAGTATATGACATTAAAACTATGAATGTCGAACAAAAGTTTAAAGCACTGTATATTTTTTTTTGAAGATAAAGATTTAAACTTTTAAAACGTTTTCTAGTTAATTAAGCACTTAAACATTTTTACCAAATACCGTTTATGCCCTATACAGAGAACAAAAATTCAGTGAATGCCGGGTGACGAAATTACTGTGGAAATGTCGAAAAAATTTAGTCGTCGAAGTTGGATTTAGCCTGAACCAGAAAGGCATTGCTAAATATAAATGAGTCGAAGTCTTTGGCATCGGAAACTAAGTCTTCTCTCTTTTATTGATTTTAACGACAATTTTGCCTCCCCCCATAGAATATTAGTATTACCGAGTTGAAACAAAAAAGTTCCTGATAGGGTGACGAAATTGATCAAATCGTCTCTAATTAAAAGATTATGAACAAACTCCGAGTCATTTACAAGAAAAAATTCTTACCTTTTTTGCTTTCCAAAAGTCTTCGAGCAGCTAAATTCGTTTCTTTACTGATACTTTTTCCAGTCACGTCACACCACTTGCTGTAGAGAGCATTGCGAAACATATCTACTGATATCAGGTGCGTCGCGTCGCCAATCCGTTGATCCGACATCATCGTACACTTTTGTCAAACAACTTTCCGAAAAGATTCTGCAGGTGCGACAAGTTTCCAATCGATTCTAAATCTCTTCTGGTAATATTTACAATCCTCCCTCTTCACTTATACCCTACCTTCCGTTCAGAAACCTACCGATCCCTAATGAGCGATTAATATGTAGGTAATAAGCACAAATTTAAAGATGGAAAAGTTCGACGGCTACGTCAAGGGTGTGTTTGGGTCTCGCTAACAATGCGGCAAAATTCTCCGCCTGCCTCACTCACGCCAAATGTCTAAAATGATTACAATATCTTGATCAGCCGTACGGGATCTTTAATGATTCTTATATCTTATAGCTGGTGTACACCTCGCGGATAGTTGATCTTGCACCTGCAGTCAGATAGAAGTCGATGCGCGTGTCGGCAGGTTTCTTCTCGCTTGATCTGGACAAAAGTCGTATGCATCTTGTTTTTCAATAGTGTAGACCGTGAACATGATGAATTACCGACTTCTGTGCCACCGCTCCTAATGGCCCTATGACGGTCAATAAATAACGACAGGATAAAGTGTTTTTTGAATCGGGTCGTTTGCACACACACTCTGTTTGGTAATTTTCAGTTCAGTATTCAGGAACACCATTTTCTTGGGTGGGTGCCGTGCGTTAAACAGTCCTTCTTGAAGAAAACCAGACGCTATGTTGCGGACGCATGCGTCTTCACCATACATCAACGTCCAAAATTCTTGATAAATTCTTTTTCTTCTTCATTAAATGCCGCGAGGAAAAATAATTGAACAGTTGTCAAGAAACAAAGACAAATCTGCATTACATAGAGTTTAAGAATCTAGGTGTAACGTTGGAGGCTCCCCCGAGAGGTGCATTTTTCGTCTTATTCATGTTTATAGGAGATTTGATGTGCGGTGCCGTGCAACACAGCCACTGTCGGGTGCCGAAGGAGGCAAGCAAGATTAACTTACTTCACATGCGCTTCTTCTCAGCAGAAGGAAACGTACAGTAAAAATTCAGAAGAGATGTTTTAGCCGAGCCATCTATAATCAACACCGCCCTTTGTTCTCATTTTATTAAGCTTTCATTACAGAGAACAACCCAGGGGTAAGTTTCGCGTCACTCCTGGGTCTCTGCACGGCAGTTGTGGCTTCGACGTTTTCTCGCTCTAAAAATTAAATTAATGTTCACTTACAAAAAGTGTTAAAATACGATCGACATATTTTCCACGTTTGCGACTAGATTTTAATTAGGAACACATGCACCCACCTAGCGTAGATACATAGTAATATATTTAGGGGGTCAATGAAATACCCCTCATTTGTTACCCCTGGGGGACGGCAGGGTGTCGATTATCTATTTGTCCAACAATATACAGCCGTCATGGATTACGTTGTTCTTTTAAAAATGAAAAATCCATTTCGTTTTTATTACAAAATTGCCATAAAGGCCACTTGTTGATAAATAATTCATATTTACAAAGAGCGACTTGACTTTGGGTATTATTATTGAGGTATAATTTGATTTAGGAAGCGTAAAGCTTTGAAATACATAGAACGGTGTAAACTTTTACGATCCAGTAAAATGTTTAGTTTTCCTTGCCAGAGACGCTGTGCGTTGACTAGGACGCTTGCCCGAACTTTGACGCAACAAAGAGAACAAAGCGATGCAATTTTATTTGTATTTTATCATCCCCTCATGCTTCCTTTAGCCGGAAAACACTACCCAAGTAATCACAGAATTAGTTAATTACCATTTAACACCCTCAAATTTGATAATTCGTCACCAATTTGGGAAACCATAATCACAAATAAATAACGCTATCATAAATTTTGAAAACGTTTCACAAAAGTTTAGAGAGTCGCCAAGGTTGACATTGATTTAAATCCTTTCTTTGAATATTCAAAATCCCTTTAAGAAAATGTTTGACTTCCAGGTACTTTTCATTGCTCGGACAAAGAAAAATGATCATAAACTTAACATTTATTGCCTTTTTCGCCCAGATAGTTTGTTAATATTACTCCTTTAGAAAATAGCATCTAACTATTTTAATAGAATGTTTGACAAAAAAAAATCTATACAGGACAAACAGGCGTCACGTAAATGTAGTGTATTTGCTTAGAAGAATTTTGCGATAAATTCATGCAGGAAGAGTAATTTTGTAACAATGAAAGTTAATGTTCCCTATCGTATACGATCAACGATTACAATATGGGAAGACATACTTTAAAGTGTTTCATTACTGATGAATAAACACAAACAATAAAAACAAAGTTATCGGAAATGTGTCGATTATGCACATTAATGTGTTATATGCACGACCGACATGAAAAGTTATGGAAACTTTATCCAGATAAAACTTCAATCATCAACGTTCCTGGATGGCTAAACAAAGTCAGATATAGCACATCATGAAACATAATCACCATCAGTTATAATATGAATCTATTGAACACACCGCGCAGTTAGACCAGCATTAAAAGAAACGCCTTCTCACTCTCGTTCCATCTTGTGGAGTATGTTTTTAATCTAATTTGATTCTGTTAATCATTGAAGTAAATGACTAGCGCCACAACTGGATCATTCAGTCAATACTGAACATAATTCAGTAAATGTGTCAAAAATTATATCTGCACTGGCTGTTTAATTAACATTAAACAGCTTTTAATCATATATGAGCTTATAAAGTTGCATATTCAAAATCGGTATACAATTAAAAAGACTTTACTGTGGAGATTACGTATCATGTTTTTTATTTATTTTTGTAAGTAATCTTTATTCAATCGAAATTCAATTATAAACAATTAGTTTCCTTCTATTTGGTTTATCATCTTTAAGATCGAACTAGTAATATTGGGGCTAATATCATATCCCTTACAAGCCTCAGGCGTCTCTATGCTTTTGCGTGCACAGCGCCTGTGATTAAAATCATGTTTCTCCTCAAGAAAGAGGACGCCTTTATTTTAGACGCCTCATTGTAGACGCCTCATTGTAGACGCCTCATTGTGGACGCCTCATTGTGGACGCCTCATTGTGGACGCCTTATTGTGGACGCCTCATTGTGGAGTATCTAAAATGGTGTTAAGCGTGGTATTGTTTTTGTTTTCTTTTGTTCAAATGACGTTCCATAGGTTTTTCTATGCGTTATAAAAGCTAAATCCATCCGAGTCATTAGGCTCATAGGGCCGGTACTTATTTCCGGTTTCTATGGCGCAAGCGGTTAAGAGTACATGACTCCCCCTTAGCCAGTCCATCGCAGGTTAACTCCCCAGCAGTACTGGTACTCATTTTACAGCTGAGTGGACTGAAGTAAGTAGAGTAAAGTGCCTTGCCCAAGGACACAATGCAGTGCTCGCAGCGGGATTCGAACCCGGCACCTTTCGCATAGGAGCATGACTCCTCGACCACTGAGCCACTGCATTTCTAAATGCTTTATGGTGTGACGTTAATTGGGATGACCGCCGAAAGATTCCTTTTAGAACTTAAAATTCGCAACACATAATTCGTAGAATTCCTAACTTAAGATAATAAGATAAAAATAGTATTACTATAACGCAAAAAAGTTATAGTATAGTTCTGGACACCATATATAGATCTCTTGATGTTAAAAGTGGCCACTATGATTTTAAAATAGAAAGCGAAAAGGCGAGTTTACACAAATTCTTTTCTTCAATTAGAATTGTTTTAATCTTAACTGTACGCGTTTAAATCTGTATCTGAAGTCTCATTTCAATTCCTCATTTTCAAGTTTTTCACGTTACTCACCTCTACTATCGTTATCTTTCCATCCAAGATTCTCTATCAATTCTAACGTTTTTACGCAATTATTTTTGTGTTTAAATGAGCAACATGAAAAATTAATCATAATTTTTCAAGTAATACTTTTGAGGCTAATTAGCTAATGGTCAAATTGTCTAACAATCTGTGAAAGTACAAATTATTACAAAACAAGCAATACACAATACAATTCACTACTTAATACTCGTGAGGCACTGATTTAATAATTGAGTAATTTAGTTGCTTTAGTGCACTTAAATGGCGAATCCCTA